>CM017569.1:46813292-47203292 GCA_007844125.1 Sinonovacula constricta | reverse complement strand
CACAAACGTTTTGTTTACGCCCCTCCCCCGACAGTTTGTTTACACCCCCGCCCCGCATTTTGTCTACACCCCACACCCAACATTTGGTCTACAGCCCCCTTCCCATTTTGATTACGCTCCTCCTCCAACATTTTGTCTATGCCCCCCCCCCCCACACACACACATTTTGGTAACGCCCCTCCTCCCCCAACACACACACACACACACACACACACACACACACACACACACACACACACACACACACACACAAACACACACACACAAGACAACAAAACATTGTTTTCTTCTTTCCCCAAATGTTTTGTCTATGCTTATAAACTATTTTGTCCACGATTTGCCTATAATTTGTCGTCGACGTTCCCCAAATTTGTTGTAGAACAGATGACCCGTTTTAGACACCATCAAGCGTTACAATTTTATGGTCTTATGTTAATGATGTGCATACATATCAAAAGAAAATTGGACACAGCCGGTACGACGTTGTCACAAAACAGCTCAATATTCATGGGCCTGTATTTATAAATTAATCCCTTTGTGTCATTTTGTTGCCACCGCATCACGTATACAACTTTAAACCTTTATTCATTAATAGACGAAAATAAGTATTGTCCTTGACCATATACAAATGACTAAAGCAAAACATGGGAGACAAAAACAGAGAAATCACTTACTTTATTTATTCTACTCTTAGTCAATTGATAGTGGACTTCCTAAAGATGAAACGCCGACAACTCTTATGAGAAAACCTTAATTATTACGACAAACTTTAAAGCAGTGCGGTTATTTATACTTTCTCAAAACTATATTTTGCCCTTTTTTGTAGTTTTATATCTTTTTCAGGATAAAATCTACTGCGTCAGTTATTCATTAAAGTCGAAAACGTTATTTCTTCAACAGTTCTTGAACTTGTCTGCCACAGCAAAGTATGGGCCCGGTCGTCAGTCCTGTCCATGTCAGCCCGTTTGTCTGCCACAGCAAAGTATGGCCCCGATCGTCGGTCCTGTCCATATCAGCCGGTTTGTCCGCCGCAGCACAGTATGGTCCCGGTCGTCGGTCTTGTCCATGTCAGTTCGTTTGTCCGCCGCAGCACAGTATGGTCCCGGTCGTCGGTCCTGTCCATGTCAGTCCGTTTGTCCGCCACAACACAGTGTGGTCCCGGTTGTCGGTCCTGTCCATGTCAGCCCGTTTGTCCGCCGCAGCACAGTATGGTCCAGGTCGCCGTTTTTGTCCATGTCAGTTCGTTTGTCCGCCGCAGCACAGTATGGTCCCGGTCGCCGTTTTGGTCCATGTCAGTCCGTTTGTCCGCCGCAGCACAGTATGGTCCCGGTCGCCGCTTTTGTCCATATCAGCCGGTTTGTCCGCCGCAGCACAGTATGGTCCCGATCGTCGATCCTGTCCATGTCAGCCCGTTTGTCTGCCACAGCACAGTATGGTCCCGGTCGTCGGTCCTGTCCATGTCAGTCCGTTTGTCCGCCGCAGCACAGTATGGTCCCGATCGTCGGTTTTGTACATGTCAGCCCGTTTGTCCGCCGCAGCACAGTATGGTCCAGGTCGCCGTTTTTGTCCATATCAGCCGGTTTGTCCGCCGCAGCACAGTATGGTTCCGGTCGTCGGTTTTTTCCATGTCAGTCCGTTTGTCCGCCGCAGCACAGTATGGTCCCGATCGTCGATCCTGTCCATGTCAGCCCGTTTGTCTGCCCAACACAGTATGGTCCCGGTCGTCGGTCCTGTCCATGTCAGCCCGTTTGTCCGCCGCAGCACAGTATGGTCCAGGTCGCCGTTTTTGTCCATGTCAGTCCGTTTGTCCGCCGCAGCACAGTATGGTCCAGGTCGCCGTTTTTGTCCATGTCAGTTCGTTTGTCCGCCGCAGCAAGGTATGGTCCCGGTCGCCGTTTTGGTCCATGTCAGTCCGTTTGTCCGCCGCAGCACAGTATGGTCCAGGTCGCCGTTTTTGTCCATGTCAGTCCGTTTGTCCGCCGCAGCAAGGTATGGTCCCGGTCGCCGTTTTGGTCCATGTCAGTCCGTTTGTCCGCCGCAGCACAGTATGGTCCCGGTCGCCGTTTTTGTCCATATCAGCCGGTTTGTCCACCGCAGCACAGTATGGTCCCGATCGTCGATCCTGTCCATGTCAGCCTGTTTGTCTGCCACAGCACAGTATGGTCCCGGTCGTCGGTCCTGTCCATGTCAGCCGTTTGTCCGCCCCAGCACATTGTTGTCCCGGTCGTCGGTCCTGTCCATGTCAGTCCGTTTGTCCGCCACAACACAGTGTGGTCCCGGTTGTCGGTCCTGTCAAAGTCAGCCTGTTTGTCCGCCGCAGCACAGTATGGTTCCGTTCATCGGTCCTGTCCATGCCAGCCCGTTTGTATGCCGCTGCACAGTATGGCCCCGATCGTCGGTCCTGTCCATATCAGCCGGTTTGTCCACCGCAGCACAGTATGGTCCCGGTCGTCGGTTTTGTACATGTCAGTCCGTTTGTCCACCGCAGCACAGTATGGTCCCGGTCGTCGGTTTTGTACATGTCAGTCCGTTTGTCCACCGCAGCACAGTATGGTCCCGGTCGTCGGTTTTGTACATGTCAGTCCGTTTGTCCACCGCAGCACAGTATGGTCCCGATCGTCGGTTTTGTACATGTCAGTTCGTTTGTCCGCCGCAGCACAGTATGGTCCCGGTCGCCGTTTTGGTCCATGTCAGTCCGTTTGTCCGCCGCAGCACAGTATGGTCCCGGTCGCCGCTTTTGTCCATATCAGCCGGTTTGTCCGCCGCAGCACAGTATGGTCCCGATCGTCGATCCTGTCCATGTCAGCCCGTTTGTCTGCCACAGCACAGTATGGTCCCGGTCGTCGGTCCTGTCCATGTCAGTCCGTTTGTCCGCCGCAGCACAGTATGGTCCCGATCGTCGGTTTTGTACATGTCAGCCCGTTTGTCCGCCGCAGCACAGTATGGTCCAGGTCGCCGTTTTTGTCCATATCAGCCGGTTTGTCCGCCGCAGCACAGTATGGTTCCGGTCGTCGGTTTTTTCCATGTCAGTCCGTTTGTCCGCCGCAGCACAGTATGGTCCCGATCGTCGATCCTGTCCATGTCAGCCCGTTTGTCTGCCCAACACAGTATGGTCCCGGTCGTCGGTCCTGTCCATGTCAGCCCGTTTGTCCGCCGCAGCACAGTATGGTCCAGGTCGCCGTTTTTGTCCATGTCAGTCCGTTTGTCCGCCGCAGCACAGTATGGTCCAGGTCGCCGTTTTTGTCCATGTCAGTTCGTTTGTCCGCCGCAGCAAGGTATGGTCCCGGTCGCCGTTTTGGTCCATGTCAGTCCGTTTGTCCGCCGCAGCACAGTATGGTCCCGGTCGCCGTTTTTGTCCATATCAGCCGGTTTGTCCACCGCAGCACAGTATGGTCCCGATCGTCGATCCTGTCCATGTCAGCCTGTTTGTCTGCCACAGCACAGTATGGTCCCGGTCGTCGGTCCTGTCCATGTCAGCCGTTTGTCCGCCCCAGCACATTGTTGTCCCGGTCGTCGGTCCTGTCCATGTCAGTCCGTTTGTCCGCCACAACACAGTGTGGTCCCGGTTGTCGGTCCTGTCAAAGTCAGCCTGTTTGTCCGCCGCAGCACAGTATGGTTCCGTTCATCGGTCCTGTCCATGCCAGCCCGTTTGTATGCCGCTGCACAGTATGGCCCCGATCGTCGGTCCTGTCCATATCAGCCGGTTTGTCCACCGCAGCACAGTATGGTCCCGGTCGTCGGTTTTGTACATGTCAGTCCGTTTGTCCACCGCAGCACAGTATGGTCCCGGTCGTCGGTTTTGTACATGTCAGTCCGTTTGTCCACCGCAGCACAGTATGGTCCCGGTCGTCGGTTTTGTACATGTCAGTCCGTTTGTCCACCGCAGCACAGTATGGTCCCGATCGTCGGTTTTGTACATGTCAGTCCGTTTGTCCACCGCAGCACAGTATGGTCCCGGTCGTCGGTTTTGTACATGTCAGGCCGTTTGTCCACCGCAGCACAGTATGGTCCCGATCGTCGGTTTTGTACATGTCAGTCCGTTTGTCCACCGCAGCACAGTATGGTCCCGGTCTTCGGTTTTGTACATATCAGCCGGTTTGTCCACCGCAGCACAGTATGGTCCCGGTCGTCGCTCCTGTCTAGGTCGATAACGTTTATTATTACATGAACTATAAATAGACGCAACACGATTGGTCACACCCACAAAATAGTCGAGTCAATAAATATAGATATTGACCCGCTTTCGCTGATATTAACCGGCCTGTTATAATAATGTGAAATTTCCATCAATGTCATGCGCGCATCTACAAAACGTCCATAGAATTGTACGCATTGTGGGATACTCGTCCCAGAGCGAACAATATTCACGGAGTAAACAATGTCGCGTTTTGCAACATTTTTTATGAGAACTTTTTATTTTGTTGAATTTAAGTTTAGATAAGAATTAAAGAAATAAAAACTTATTATAGTTTATGTAATAAAACAGTTATTTACTTATTATTATTCGCTTTCCCATTAGTCTCACTCGTCAGTCCTGTCCACGTCGGTACCATTTAAATGGGCTCGGTCGTCAGTACTGTCCTGATGGGTACCGTTTGTATTTCGATGTATCATTTGTCCCGCTCGTCAGTCCTGTCTTGGTCGGTAACGTTTAATTTGTCTGTCCAGGTCGGTCCTTTTGTCAGTCGTGGATACCATCTGTCCCGGTCGTCAGTCCTGTCCGTGTTGATTGCCGTTCCTGTGAGTGCATATCCTGTCACTGTCTACACCGTTTGTTAGTCGCGTCCCCCATTTGTCCCGGTCGTCACCCAGTCCTAATCCATGAAAACATGGTAAAAACGGGAGATTTGGTTTATTTCTTTTTATATAAGATGTTAACGTAAATGTACAAAGACACTCTACGCCATGACTTACGAAAGAAGATAGGAATGCTCGTCAGTACACCCTTCTATGTTCGGACTGCATGGTCACAAATTGACATTACCTGTTAGCAACGAAACAGTCCATAGCCAGAAAGGTTTGTTAAGAAAGGTCTATTGAGTATGCATGGTAAAATCTGACTTGAATGTAATGTAAACATCCATTAACGAGTTCTGTAAGGTCCCGCAAATCTAAAAAAAAATAGCATTTCCAGTGCTTCCAGTGTGCAGGAATGCTGTTATACCATCTCTGAAATGTTTGTGGTCAATAGTTTAAGACTCTGGATAGGAGTGTTTCAAATTCAATCCCTTGCCCCGTCACGATTACTTTTCAAAAGGATTTTATTAAAGATTCGGATGTTTAATTGACTTGCATACGAGAAACGTTCAATGGACCCGGGATCGGAGGGTTCTGGGTTCAAACCCTAGATCTAGATTTATTTCTTTTTAATATCTTTATTACACGAACATTTTGCCAAAAATAACAGAATATGTTCTGACTAATTATAACGTCCTTACATATTTACTAGAAAGTAATATCCGTCTTGGATAATAAGATTAATTATTTTTGTAGCTATTTATTTTCTCTATTGAATGACATATACTACCTTTCATGGGACAGCAACTTATGTATTCTTCATGTCAGCTCAGTGTGTAATTATAAACCACAGTAGCACATACTTAGGTAGTAACATTGCTTTGTTACAACATTTATTCCATCGGAATTAAAGACATACTAGATCGTTCTGTCTTTACTGATTATCTCAGTCTGTCTTCATCCATTTCACTTTAAATGTGAGAAGTAGGTTAAGTTAAGGAAATATTCAACATTGTTCTTTGTATACATAATATTGTGTTCCAGAAAAATACTATCTGAACAATAATTATTTGTGCAATATGGTGTCGGGGTTTGCTTTTATTTTGTTTTAAAACATTCTATGGTCTCAGAAATAGGCCTATAATTTATATAAACTTTTTCTCAATATTTTTTATATTATACTGAAATTCAAAACCTTTAGATAAAACTTTTCCAAATATGTCTTTATAATTTGCTCCTATATTGCTTTAACCTGTTTACCTTTTAGTTCACCTTCCAGTTTTTGCGTCGCCTTTGATGCTTCGTATCAACGGCTTTTCTTGTGTAAGATATGCAAGGATCAACATGAAAACTTCGGCCTAAATGGCAAATCAATCGTACCTACTCGGCGATCTCCGGCAAGCTTCGGAGATAATGCCTCGTATGTAATTGTATGAATACACCAGTTGGTGATTTGCCCCGGCGAATAACTTCTCATTGCATTATGTAAACAAAGATGGCTGACTTTTCAAAGTGCATGCAGTACGCTTTAGATATAATGGAGATACAATACTCTTTGAAAGAAGAGCAGATTGCTTCGTTGAAGAATATTTCTAACTTAGTTGATACTGTATGTATATTACCAACAGGATTTGGTAAAAGTGTAATATATCAGTTATTACCATGCATGCACTCGGATCACGCTTCGGTGATGTCTATATTCGAAGCTTGCCGGAGATCGCCGAGTAGGTACGATTGCCATTTTGGAAGTAGTTCGTCAATATGGCGGCGACCGCATTATTTCCGAGGTGATTACGTAGTGTTCCGAGTGAATGGCAAATATCGCCGAAAATAGGCGAAAATAGGCGACGATAGGATCTTTAATTTCGCGCTCTAATTCAGAAAATCCTTGACTGGTGGTCGATAGAAGTACTGTGTCACATGAGTGTACACGGCTTATAGCTGTCACGCTAAGCATAAAATAACCTTTCAATAGTGTGTTAGAAATACGTATAATAACTCATATGACCTTTCTGACAGTATCTGTTTAAAGGTATAAAGGCTAAACATTTATTGGAAATCTGACTCCCAATATTTAAAACATGTACATCTATTTAGGAACATTAAACTACATCATCACTCCCTGTTACATTTTATAAAAGTAAACATTTGCCTTACATGGGTTAATCTTGGACTTTGAACACCGTGTTAACATGGTGTATCCGTTGTGTGTGTGCGTGTGTGTGTGTGAGTGTGTGTGTGTGAGTCCGTGATGTAGGGTTAAGGTAGAGAGATAAAACTTCAACGTTGACATTGACTGATACTACCTTTTCGGAGGATTTAAAAAAAAAAATCTGCCTCTACTCGTCTGAATGCTAACCGAATATCAGCACGGGGGTAAGTTTCTTATTTTACTGTTACTCTAGACACGCCTTGATCTTTATAACTAGCTTAGTATTAGTATTTTCTTACACTCTAGACCTATATATGACTTTCGTACATATACGCGTACTGCATTAATGTACATGCATGCACAGTCGCCTGCTCAAAGAAATTGCCATCGGATAATGCATGCATGTATATGTCGTGTTTTCAAGCATATTAATTTGTCGTTCATGGGTACATTATAAATCATATATTAACAGATTTAGTAAATCGCTTTCTTATACGTGTGCATATACATCTATTTCAGCTAAAATCGTATGTACAGGTAGATGATAGTGTTCTTCGGTGTAGTATACATGCTTACATCATATGATGTATATTGACCTACATAAGTTAGAATTATATTTGCACAGATGTCCTCGTGGAGTCGCTTACTAATATACATGTATATTGGCTTAATTGAGCTTTAGTCGTAAGTACAGGTAAATTATAGTGTCCATCGGTCTATTATACATGTTTGTTTCATATATTGTTTATTGGCCTACATGTATTAGAATCGTATTTACTGAGTTATCCGTTGTGAGTCACTCATACATGTAGATTGGACTACATGAGTTAGAATAGTATTTACTGAGTGTCCCTTTGTGAGTCACTCATACATGTATACTGGGCTACAGGAGTTAGAATAGTATTTACCAGGCGCGTTTCTGCCATTACGCACTTTACGCACGTGCGTAACCTCCGTTCGAAAAATCGAAAATCTAAAAGTACCAAAAACACTCAGAAAGTCGATGCCTAACCCGGGTTAGGAATAATACATTTTATTTGCGTAGTTTCTATGTTATAAAATCTTTTTACCACACCAATCAAGTTGAAAAGTTTTAAAATGATTAAATTTATACACGTCAGAATTTTAGTCGCTCATATTTTGCTTATGTTCCCCGCATGTCCGCATTTTACCTGTTATTCATTTGAAAAGAACTGGATATATTCAAAAGTATTACTGCAAAGGTTATGTCCCTTGTTATTGTGCGTAACTTCAAACACGGCCCAGATACGCGCCTGGTATTTACTGAGTGTCCCTTTGTGAGCCACTCATACATGTATATTGGGCTACATAAGTTGGAATCGTATTTACTGAGTCATCCTTTGTGAGCCACTTATACATGTATACTGGGCTACATGAGTTAGAATCGTATTTACTAAGTCATCCTTTATGAGCCACTCATACATGTATATTGGGCTACATGAGTATGAATCGTATTTACAGGGTTATCCTTTGTGAGCCACTCATACATGTATATTGGACTACATAAGTGAGAACAGTATTTACTGAGTCATCCTTTGTGAGCCACTCATACATATATATTGGGCTACATGAGTGTGAATAGTATTTATTGAGTCATCCTTTGTGAGCCACTCATACATGTATACTGGGCTACATAAGTTAGAATCGTATTTACTGAGTTATCCTTTGTGAGCCACTCATACATGTATATTGGACTACATAAGTTAGAATCGTATTTACTGAGTTATCCTTTGTGAGCCACTCATACATGTATATTGGACTACATAAGTTAGAATCGTATTTACTGAGTTATCCTTTGTGAGCCACTCATACATGTATATTGGACTACATAAGTTAGAATCGTATTTACCGAGTCATCCTTTGTGCGCCACTCATACATGTATATTGGGCTACATGAGTATGAATCTTATTTACTAAGTTATTCTTTGTGAGCCACTCATACATGTATACTGGGCTACATAAGTTAGAATCGTATTTACTGAGTTATCCTTTGTGAGCCACTCATACATGTATACTGGGCTACATAAGTTAGAATCGTATTTACTGAGTTATCCTTTGTGAGCCACTCATACATGTATATTGGACTACATAAGTTAGAATCGTATTTACTGAGTTATCCTTTGTGAGCCACTCATACATGTATACTGGGCTACATAAGTTAGAATCGTATTTACTGAGTTATCCTTTGTGAGCCACTCATACATGTATATAGGGGTACAAAAAGCACCCGGGTGACCTGCGGGGCGTCGGTGGTTCTATTCAGACTTAAGCATGGAACATTTTAACATTGGTCAATAAAAGCTGGTCGAATCAATAAAGATGATGCAATAGCTTTTATAAATCTCCAAACATATAGGGCTTAAATAAATCCTTCAAACTCTACACTATTATTTATTTGTACATATGTGCATCTATAATCATGTATACATTGTATTTTAGTTTTTATATAGTTTTAACATATTTCACCATAAATATACACAGTCAATTGTCAGTAAAGTTTATAAACTAACAGAACCATGACAACTGAGCAGACGAGTGGTGGTAATGGCACAAAATTACAAGACCCGGAAGTTGACATAAAACCACGTGTTTCCGGTGATCAGGTTCCTGACCTCATCCTCAGGCTGTATGGACTGACCGTAGGTGTTCTGACAATATTTTCTCTCCGTACCGTTGGAATATTATGTTTGTTTAAATTATTTGAACAAAAACCTAGATTTGAGGTGTACAGCTTCTGCTAAATCTGGTATTTGTTTTCTAAAACCGTTTTTACTTGGTACCCATTAAAATCGTCTTGATCAGACAATCTCAATGAGTAACAGGAGGGTTTTATTGAGAAATATAGGATATATTATAATACAGAATCAATTTAGCTGCTGTTCTCTGCAACTTAGTTTATAGATTATGGTTGTCATTGCCCTTTGACCTACAAAAGGAATGATAAAATTGATAATATGAACATAACTTAGTGTGATTGTATTTATATTTACATTGATGATGATAAATATGTATGTGTGTGCTCCCGAAGGGTGGCATTGAGCGGTCGCACTGTCCGTCCGTCTGTTCGTCTGTCTTTGCCCCGTTTTCTTGTCTAAGCCATAACCTCATTGTTAGTAGTGCTCTAATCAAACTTACAGACATAAACTTGAAAGTGCCTCGTGCATATTTACATGATCGACCATTAAGATCAATGTATTAAAGGTCATAGTTATGGTCATTTCTTATCTATGGCTACTCACGTCAGCGGCGTTGTTTGGTTAAAAATAAAGTGGGAACTTCTAACATAATGAGTTTTTCTATGCAAAGACACACGGTAAAAAAGAACTGCACCAGGAACCCCCAAAGACCTACACGTTTTACAAAGAATCATTGCAAATGTATTTCCCCACTTTTTATATTTCATTCTTGACACAAGCAAACATTTGACTCCTTGCAGGCGAGCGACATCAAAACGTTTCCCAGCTGCGACGACCTTAACTTTAACTTCAAGGCGCAGGAACCGTGGGATAATCCACATATATCGGCTCCGAATCCACACGGTTATGTCTTTAAGGTTCTCAACTCCCTGCAGTCGGAAGCTCCGGAAATCTTCGGTAATCTCCGTAAAGTTTTGTGAAGCTGTTTAAAGGTGGTATCCGACAGATTTTCTATATCCAATACATGTAACATTAACTTATTAACTGTTGATTGGGGGAAGGACGTGGGGCATGTTTAGACTTAACTTCTGCAAAAACCCAAACTTAAGTCTAAGTAAAAACGATTTTTAATAGTATCTCAACTGTAAGACAGTACAAATCGCGAAATAAGTTTATTCTTTCTCAATCTATAAATAAGCAGGAAAGCTATTTTTGCTAAAAATTGGTATCGACGTTGGAGCGGATGACCCGGGTGTTGAGATAACGCGACCATAAAAATTGTGGTCACGTGTTTTCTTTGTTTGCAAAAAGCTAACTGTGCATCATGATCCAGATAGGAAATGCATGTTTTGAATGACAATTGGGGTGTTGTGCTTCACTAATCACATTGTCGGGATCTATTCATGTAACAATATTTTATTTGGTTGCATGAGAAGAAAAATGGATCAAACTGCCGGACACCACCATTCGGAACTTTTTTTTCTTCCTATGCCTTGTTTATTCACTTCAGTCTGGAGTCGCAAATACCATCAACAAATGTCGCAAATTATTACTGTTATTACTGTTACCACTTATTTTCTATGATACAAAAAAGTTATGTCAAAATCGGTTGAGTTACAATATATACAATAGGTTATAAATAGAAAAACTCACTTCTTGGCTTCGCCTTTAGTGCTTTGCATTTTTAGCAAAGAGGCCCAGTGTATGTTTATTTAACTTTAGCAAATTTTAATCTATGGCACTTGTGTAAAGGCTCAAATTTACAACTACATGACAAACGCCGGGGTTCATAAAAAGCGGCAGATAGCAGACGACATACATTAATTTCTACTACTATGTCTATGCTTATCCGCGGGTCAAGTCTTATTGTGCTTAACATTTAGTAACATTTTAGCAACACTAAGTATTAATGTGTTTTTGTGAATGAATGATAAAGCATTTTATAGAATTGTTCCTACCAAAGGCATTAACATACATAATTTGTAGAGACAAAACAGAAACAATAAATTGTAAATCGATAAGAGTCAAGTAATTGTGTACATCGACAATGAGACGAACTGTAAGAGTGAAATATTTTGTTTATCTTGTGTATTTAAAGGCCAAAAATGCATTTTAGCGGAAGGCTCTAAAATACGGTAACTTTGTGCATACAACAATACATTTTTAGTTTTTTACACATCTAGTTGCTTTTAACTCGTGCATTTGAAAATATGATGATAGAGTTCATTCGTTTTGTGATTTGAAGTTTTAGACAAATTTCCCCATTTGTTTTCCCTCTGTTTCTTCAGATGCACAGGATGCATTTACGAGTCACCTGAGATCACGTGGTATCTGTACCCAGGAACCAATCCTCAACAAGCAGGGAGCCAGATGGAGTCTAGAGACATTTACTTCCGGTCAAGATGGTAACTAAGTTCCATCGTCAAATGAAACACAATGTTGTGTTGTCGTTGCTGTTGTTGTTGTTGCTATTTTCATAAAACTGTGTCACCAATAGTTGTCATCTGCCGTTTCAGACTTTCCTAATGCGCAACGAAGTTACTGGTTATATCCAGGGGGGAAAATAAATGCGCGCGAACATTAAACGCAAGAAAATTTGCTTAAGAAAGAACCAAAACATAAATCAAAACCCCAACGTGTTTAAGATAATATCTAATAGGTTCTAGTTTTATGTACGAATAGTGAAAGTTTCTAAAACTGACTTTCAGTTTGCGAAGACAAATGGGATTCATCAATATATATAAAAATATTTGTGTACCTACTTGGTGGTAATAATAATTTACAAAACAATTTAAAACAAGAAGAATTACCTCAAAAGTTTGACCAAAACAATAGCAATTGAATCATTACAACGCAATCATTAAAACCTAGTCAACAAGAATTGTGCCAAAACGCAGACTTGGTGCTGTCAGGAGCGAGTTGAATTGCCTTACGAGAGGACCCGTGTTCAAATCCTGCCAAAACCAAGCATCTTGTAACTTTTGGTTTTATTTCATTTTTTCTTCCTCTTTGTAAACAGTTACTTGATTTTCCTTCGATTTTCTTTTTTTGTTTTAACCACAGATCAATTAAGACTGTTAACGATAAGGTAACGCATAGTGTCTGCAAGAGTTGTAATGACTTCTAGCCTTTGTCTTGTTGTGCATCATCCACAGATATAAACTTAAATACATACATATCTGGAATAAAATCCTCACCCACTTCTTACAGATACCAAGTATGGCCCGTATGTTGTGCGGATCCTGACATTTGTTCCCGGCGATACGTTCGTGAACACTCCTTACGTTCCCGGATCTTTCCATAACGCCGGGAGGTTTCTAGGAAGATTCCGGGAAGCAGCAAAGGTAATGATGCACGTGATGCTCATGCTACTCGTCGGCGTCTGTTTCAGCCATTTATTTTGTTGAGGTCTTGGAGTGTGACTGTTAGTGTAGTGGCGGGACGGGTGCAGGGTGGGGGCAGTTCGGGGGTTGGGAGAGTGGTTGCAACACATCGGGACGACCATTATTTACTAATGATCATTATGGTGTTAGTGGTATAAGACGCTTATGGCAACTAGAACCCACTTGGTGAGGGCTAGAGCAGTTAAATAAACGGACACTGCCCGCACTATGTCTTATTTTTAAAGAATGATGGTTATGAATCTCTCTACCGAGCAATGACTTTAGTACAGCACTCATTTCAGGAGTTATATTATTTCCAGTTCGAATCTAACTTAACAACTGAAACCATCACACGTGTCCTTTACGTCAGTACCTCCTCATTTTGTAACAGTTCCCAAAATTCACAAAATGTTAATATAATCTTCGTTTTCGTAAAAAATGACAAGCATATGTAACCATTAATTTTAATAAAAATGAAAAACAAAAAAACAAAATAGCATTCGCTTTTCAAAAAGGTTGCCGTCGTGCATGAGGTGACATCACGTAAATAGTAGACCAGACTGAATTGCTGTCATTCCTAAATAATGTCTGTTTAACTTGATTTTATTAAAAGCTCGACGATTTTTGTTGAAAAACTGTTGTGTATCTGGACCAAACAATTTTATTTTAGTTTGCGCCCTACCCCAGCTACTGTTCTGCTAAGCCTTGTTGATGTTTCGTGTCATTGCAGGGTTTTCACCACCCATTTTACGACACGTACAGCACCATCTGGAGTTTGGAACAGGTGTCCGTCCTGAAAGACTTCCTCGTGGCCGTGAAAGACCAAAATGACGTCAACATGGTCAAAGACATCATCGAAGCGTATGAAAAAGAAGTTAAACCGCTGTTTGAGAAGTTCACGAAAGGTAAGTTGATAAGAGAAATTAATATTTATAGATATATAGATTCATCAGTCTTAAGCTTTTCATTATTGGTCAGAAAAGTACTTTTTTGTCAAATTCCAATATAGAAATCAACTGCCATGACACCTATCTAACAAAACATCGACATATTCGAACTTTTCACTTCTGTGAGGTGAAAATGTCACTAAGATATCGTTTTCTTGTAAAATTCTTGCTTAATTCTTATCATCTCTTTATCGTTTAAGGAACAATACACGGTGACCCAAACGAACAGAACCTTCTAATGCGTGAAATCCCCGGACAAGATAACGTACCGAAGAATAAACGTGTTCATGACGTCATTGGTGCTCTAGACTTTGCTGACGTCACGCAGTCTTATAACGTCATGGATGTGGCGTTGACCATAACTTATCTCTCAATAGAATGTCCGGAAGAGGGACAACTTGACGTCGGTGGGCACATTGTCGCCGGTTACTTGGAGGAATCAACGC
Source organism: Sinonovacula constricta (assembly GCA_007844125.1). Classification (NCBI taxonomy): domain Eukaryota; kingdom Metazoa; phylum Mollusca; class Bivalvia; order Cardiida; family Solecurtidae; genus Sinonovacula; species Sinonovacula constricta. The sequence continues at coordinate 47,188,970 of CM017569.1, read as the reverse complement.
TGAACGATGACGAGTTTTCGGCTCTAAGGACTCTCGTGTGTGCACGACTGTGCCAATCACTGGTTTATGGTGCTCACAGTTTTATGCTGCAGCCGGAAAATATGTATTTGCTTACGACGTCAGCGAAGGGCTGGCCGCTTCTGCGAAAATTGTACAAGACTAATGCTGATGAGTTGTATAACCGTTGGAACGCAATCATTAAGAAATAGAATACTATCGATAGTTCAATACCACTGATAATATATCCTCGACTACCGATGATTCGCGGACATAAGAAACGATCAAACTTTTATAACTTAAATAACAAGGCAACATTAAAACTTTTACTTACCTAGAAAAAACAAATATATTTTCATCAAATGTCGATCAGATATTCATCAATTTGTTCACAAGTAATGGTGCACCAGGTATACAAACAGCATGACTGCATGAAGGCCGCCATTTTGGTCAAGTATCATTGATTCGCGGATACCATATTCCCATGATGCAACGCGGTAAACAGACAAATTAGGCCAAGCAAATGTTATTATGTGGTTTCTTAACTAACAAACTGTAAATTGTAATGGTGACAGTTTATAATAATTGTGAAATGTGTTCATTTGAGAGTAACAATTAACATATTTACATATATCAGTTTGTCTAATTGAGTGTCTACTCTTCTTTACAGTGTGGGCAAAAGAATTTATCCCCTCTTCTGACAACCCTGACATCTGTACAGAATGTCAGGTGTGTCCAGTGTAGACATGGCTGGCCATTTATCATGCCATCACACTGTGCCCATTTTGTGAATATCAATGAGGTGCTGAGAGAAACTTCCTTTGGAGTGAATAGTCCACACACACAGCATGTTTTATTATCATCATCAATATCTGTCACATCAGAGTCATAGGAACTTTTCATTGTTTTCGAAAGACCTGGCTCTTCATTTACTTTCTTGGATGTGCTTTTTTTAGGTTTGCTTAGACATGGTTTTTTACTTTTTTTGAAGTCGCTCAATTTTTTTTCATTCTCATATGTGTTCAGGTCTTTAAAAACAATGTCATCTGTAATTTCATTTCCAGCAACAATTTTGCTTACATGTTTTCTCATTGAGGTGTCAGATTGCATTTTTTCTCTTTTTAAATCATTTTCCATCTCAGCAAAGAAACTGTAACCATCACATTGTTCACCACCCTCAACAGTTGCATTGGAATCATAAAGTTCTGCAGGTTTCAGGTCTTTTGCGGGGATTGCTTCTCAGTTTAGCAAAAAGATACCAGCACGTTTAAAACCAGATTGTAGGTTTTCAGGTTTCAGAGCTTGTAAATAAACTTTACATGAGACTGAGCAAATGTAATACCTTGTTATTACTGAAGCAGTGTCGCGCATAAGTTTGTGACAGGCATTGTTATACAAGCGCTGAAATGGACCATAACATGCCAGATCAAGTGGCTGTAGAAGGTGACTGGTGTGAGCAGGTAGTATAAACATCAATGTTATGGTCCTTGGCCCAGCTGGTGAGGTTTACAGATATGTGCGAACGGTGACCGTCCAGTATGAGAAGCACTTTTTCATTTGACCTTCTAGGTATGTATTTAAGAAAATGGTTTTCCATGTAATCTTTGAAGACTTGTGAATTTGACCAACCGGTTTCGCTCATTGTACCAACCGTACATGGACTACAGCCTTCTAACAGCTCTGGTAACAATCTTTTGCCTGGAAAGACAAAGAATGGAGGCAAGGCGACACCACTAGCACTTCCACAACCAATTAAAGTTACAGTTTTACTCTAGCCAGAGGTGATAGCAGACGGACCATACCCAGACTTAGAGATAATATCTGGTGGTGTGTGGTCACATGCCATACCCTTTTCATCCACATTAAATAAAAGATGAGGTTTATTCTGTAGATCATGTTTATTCAAGCATCTTTCAAGATTGTCAAAGTACTGGTTGACAATTGATTCTTTTGTCATCTTAGCCCTAGCTACTCAAAGGCTTTTGGGTTTGTTTGTTTTTTCATTTCTGGCCAACTAGACTTAAAACCTTGTAACCAGTTGAAGGAAAGGACTTCAGATTTGGTTCTTTTTACCCAAGGAAATGGCATATTATGTGACAATGTCAATACATTCTTGACATGTATATTCATATCCATAGTCTCTCATAACTTGATAATGTTGGACTAAATGTGCCTCTTTAAGCTGAGAGAACAAGGGAACTGAGCCCATTGTAAAAGTTTCAGGGTCAATTTTCCGAAAAACACGGTCTCTTAGATGGTTCTCAGGCACCCCATACATTTTTGAGGCCTTCAGAACAGATATATTGTTGTCTTTCAAATATATGTATGCATTTGCCAATTCTGATGGCGAGTATTGTCTGTACCGACACTTATATGGTTTGGGATTTTTCTGAAAAAAGCAAAAAAAATGAAACTTAGCAACTAAGAATATTAGGATGTAAACCACAATGAAATTGTTATTTGGCCTTACAGATTACAGATTTTTGGTTGTAGTATGCGTAACCATATATGACATGTAAACAAGGCAGACGTAAGGAATAAATTTCAATAGGAATATTATTTTGGGATTATTTTTTTTAATTAATTATTTAGGAATAGTAGAAATAGTCAGTTTTTCATAGTATTTACTTTAAATTAGTACTTACCTGTTTTAACCTCATTTTTGAAGCACACAGCTGAATCGGTATCAATGTAGAGTAAGCAGCCGGCAAAAAAATCCCACGCGTGAGCATGCGCACCGGACAGTGCATGGCTATATAAATAGCAATGGCCGCGAATCAATGGTATCCGCGAACAGATGATAGTTGACGATATATTGTACACGAGAAACACATTGTTATATAAATGTACGTCTACAATGCATGCCGTTGTCCGTTTTCTTTCTCATTGAATATTCAGTTATTGAAATGTTACTTTAATAAAGATGTGGGCATGGTTTTATTCAAACTATTAAGAGATATGTACATTTTGAACAGTGAAAAAATATCTAAAAAACCCTAATCATGCTGTTTTAGCCATTAAATTAGAGAATATTAGTTTATTGTTGAATAAAGAAAATGTTATCACAGAAGGCTGAAACAAATCTAAATCGCATGGCTTGCCGGGTGTGATCATTTATTCTTTGTTCAACAATAACCTGGTTTTCTATTTATCCTACCATCCGTTTTATAAATAAAAGTGATGTATAATGTTTAGATCTATTTTTTTCGAAAATGGAATTCGATTTCGAGTGTGTTATGTTTTCATACGCACTTAACAAAAAAGTAAAATTACCAATGCTTTATGAACTACGATCCGTAAGAATCGCTAATGAAGTGTAACTTATTTGTAGTCCAAGTCACTTATACTTCATAGTAGGAGCACCACCGTATTACCAAACTCAAACTAAATCAGGGATGGATGGAGGACAAATTAGTCTACAGATTTCATTTTGGCTGGACCGTGGGATTGAATAAGGAGAGATGACAACGCAACCGAAATCGAGAGAAACTAATACAACTGCACACCCTGTCATCGTACTCTGTTCAATCCATATTATACATGTACCAATTTTTTTATATGAATAACAAAAAATTCTGCGGCTTTAAAAGCCCGTGTTTACACAGTTAAATGACGTGAAGCTTTCGAAGAAATTTACTTCACTGCATGTCGTAAATTAAAACAACAACAAAGGGATTTAAATCCTTCCAAACTATTCTATTTTGTCATAAGCTGTTGTCGCCCTTAAAATCTTATTTTTATGATTTGACGGTGTTTGGAACTTCAAGTGCGGATGTAAAATGTGCTTTTAAAAAGTAGTCCGTCCGGATGCACGTGACAGGTTTTACACATTGGTGTGTGATAAACCAAATGTTATCACATGGGGCTTTATATATTAAATGTCTGAGTTTATAGTAGGATAAAACTTGATCTACATACACAGTTGGATGTCATATACATACATATACGTAATGTGAACACGTCAATATAAGACAACACATTATTTTACTCGATAATACATTTAATCGGAGAGAAAAACAAACCTAAATGTGTTAGAGGAGTATTCCTTACCGAAATGGGACTGGGGTTTATTATTGTCAACAGCAGCAACAACAATCGCCGATCACCCATTCCCAATCTTAGCTCTGGTTGAAATGGGATGTAATAGTACTTTCTGATGTTACATTTTTCAGTTTGTCATTGCTCGTATTCCAGGGGTGGGGGAGGAGGTGGGGCGTAGCTAGAACGAAATTCCAAGTACTCCCACATTACAAATTGGGACTATCCCCACCACGCCTAGCCCCATTGAAGCCAAAACAGCGTAAATACTAGTTAGTACAGATTGCCACTCAGTCTATGCATTTCAAACAAATGTTCTAAAACGGAATGTTGGTAAACAAATTAAAAATTAAATAGTCATAACACTTCATTGTCAGTGGACAAATGCACTGTATCTAACATTGTTTGAAAGTTATAATAATATCAGGTGTTTAGCATGAATACTACCCCCGGGAAGAGTGCGATATCGATATGTCCCCCCCCCCCAACTCCCCCCCCCTCCCCCCCACACACACGAGACAAAGCACACTCACGCAGACACGCGCACAGGCACACACCTGCCCGTAAAGAAAATTTGGATTTTTGTTTGTGCATGTGTAGAGCTAGTGTAAGGGGCGTACACGCACACACACACACACACACACACACACACACACACACACACACAGACACAGACACACACACACACACACACACACACACACACACACACACACACACACACACACACACACACACACACACACACACACACACACACACACACACACACACACACACACACACACACACACACACACACACACACACACACACACACACACACACACACACACACACACACACATATATATACACACAAAAATGTATATATATATACATCACTTTCCTTGTAAAAGAATAATTAAAAAAAATCAACGCATGCTACAAATGCATAATACTCTTTGAAGGTTTAGGTACACATTTTGTATAAGAAATAATTAAAATAAAAATATCGATTTTGGTTTTAAATAAATTGAATGTTTGAAATGTATTATGTATTTACCATTATAATGTTAACGGCTAATTAACAGATCATGTTTAAACACGTCTTTTGTCTAGGAAACGCTTGCAGGTTTTAATTCAATTTAAATATAATTTCTTGTTTTTTTTTATTATTTTTAAGAAAAAATATTTAAGCGTATAGAAAACCTTTGTCAGTTTTGCATTGTGTTATTTTTGTGTTAAAAACAAAATAACCCCAAAATGAAAAATGGGTTGCAATATAACATATGATTAATAGAATGTATATCTCTTATATGTCTACATTCTATCTCTTGAACGTCTGTGTTGTCTTAAGGTTGCAAATGGCAAAAGTGTCGCAGTGCTTTTCAGCTATTTTTAGCTACTCAATTTAGTATATTCCCGAACTGCAGTATTATACGTCATGTTTATACGCCCATATATATATACGTAGATTTACTCTATGGTAAATCATTGATTTAAATCAAGATATAGTGCTGATCGTATTATGGGTCAGTGTTTTTTTTTTATATTGTACCGACATAATTATGGTCATATTAGCGTCGTCCAGTAAATTTTTTTTTGGAGAAAGACCACTGAGTAGAACCACTGGCGCACTGCAGATGAGCTGGAAAACCTCCTCACATGAAAATTCTCGACCACGGCCGTGTTATGTACCTACGCAAAAATGTATGTTTTTATATATGCATTTATATATGAATAAGTTCATAACATCGACTTCCGGTAAATGGTAATTTTTGTGTCTGACCTCTGACCGGTGATTTGTCCGATTGTATGTAGAAAACGCGTGATATATTTGGAATGACAAATACATATGTTTTGTCTTTGTAAAACTTAAAATTTTAAACATAAAAAATCTGTTCTTCCGGTGTTAGTCCTGCCATAAAAATATTAATAAATCGCATATATATATATACTCTTCTTGTAAGTCCGCAGGCAAATATTACGCCTGAAACGTAGTTCTCTCGGAAATTTACGAAGTAAGACGAAGATGTACGGACGATAAACAACAACATCAGCAATAGGGTCGTTCTACAAATCCCATATTGTCATCTTTGTTTAACATCTGTCAGCACTCGGAACACCTCGGAACGGAGATTCCGGAAATAATTTTGTAGTTACAAGAATCTGCTAAAAAAAGTAGTTCCGCTAAGGAATATGGCCAAGGTAATGGGACCACCTACATGCATAATTATAAGAGATGATTTGTGAGTTCTGAATGCTGGCGTTCCTTATATATTGTGGAAAGGACCGCAGATGGTGCGAATATAGCTGTACAGTCAGTAAACGACGATCAAATTGCTAAACATTATTTTTTGCAATACTTTAGAAGCATCTTATTAACATATTACAGTGAATTACTGCAATTAACATCAGCAATTCGCTAATTGTAATATGCACATGTATGTAGTAATCCGGGTGCGTCTATTTAAATAAATCAATTACCTTAACACATACTAGGAGGAAACTCAATAAAATACAAGTCAATACTGTACATATGTACATCTAGGCATTTGGATAAGTATAAATGCTGGACTTGTAATGTCAGCATGCGACATTTTAGATATTCTAGATATAAACCATTCAGCCCTTTCCCACCAAAACTTCAATAAATATTCAAACGTTCTGTTAGAAATTCCCGCTGATATTATATTTGCTACAATAGAAGTACGAAACGTGATTCTAGAGATTGAATTTCTCTAATGATTTAAAACAAATCAATCGGCTGGGCCGCTGTGCTGGAGTTGTCAAATATTTACATCGCTCAATACTTGTTTTGTCAGCATTGTCACTTCATCTCAATTAACCTGTACATCTACAGTTTGTACAAATAGGTACAATTGCGGATATTTGCTTAGGTCTGTACTCTTGTGAGAATGACAAAGAACGGGCTCATTGTCAATTAACGTCCTCATATATTATATTGTATTGACCGCAAAAAAAGATTTTAATAGCAACTATAATTTACAAAATTTATAAGGTAGACCTAGCTGATGAAGACGAAAACCGGCCTCTCATCATCAACATAATCATCATTACAACCAAAGTCATAGCTACCACCACCACCACCATCATCATCATCTTCATCATCATCATCATCATCATCATCATCATTATCATCATCATCATCATTATCATCACCACCAAATCTAAAGACCGACTTTGGCCTCTTTTACAGGTAAACTATCCTATTTTTTTGATAAAACAAAATAACAATATTTCATGTTAATTTTTTGACATTGATAGAGGTTAATGGCGCAAAATGATAACGCAGAGAAGCTTACAATCTCTAACAGCTAGACCAGTGTTATTAGTCTTCATCCATTACATCCTTTTTCAATCTGTCGAGCAAACAGTGGTTTTGGATGTCGATTTAATACAATTATCATATACACTGTTTTTAATAAAAAGTATTAAGAAATAGTAGCTTGCACAATAGAAAAACAAATTGGTGTAAATTTGATCACTTTAAATGGCATAGTATCTTCTTGAAAAACAACAACAACAAAAACAACAACAAAAAACATCAACAAAACAACAAGAACAACAACAACAAAAAATAACAACATACACACAACTCATTATTGGGACCAAGTAATGCAAAACAAAACGTTTATTACACGGAAGCTTGGCCAAAACTGAAGTAATTAACCACACGACAGACCCGGTATAATACAAATGAACAAATGGACAAACAACGTGCCTGCAAGCGGTATTTTGGCTTTAAATATTGAGCCTATAACATTTTAAATTTAATAACATTTGTAGAGGTTAATGGCTCAAAATCAACACACGTTTGGGCGACGTCCGCCTGTCGGAACGTCACTTGTTAACCACATACAATGTACACCACCATCCGGATGGTTGGGTGGAACTGTGACTTCGTCGGCGCGGGCTGGATAGAACGAGTAACACACGCTTCTAAAACTATTTTATTATTGAAAATTCATAAAAATTGTGATATTATTGAAAAAATCATCAGAGTTATGATATACATGTATATATGTATTAATTAATATCATTAATATCCCATATTAAAATATCATATAATATGTGTAAAATGTCAATAAAATAGTTTCTATCCGACTGTAGTGGATTAGCATACCAAATGAAATTTTAGGGCTCGGTTGCAGGTCTGAATCCAGCTTATCTACGTGTAATGCAATACTCTATAACTTTTGATGTGTGTATGTTTTTGTGTGCGTCTGAGTACCCACTCCATTAAATAGCTGCGAAGCAATAACATCGCGACTGTTGTTTCCATTTATAACTTTGACGCTTTTACCCCAATGTGAACATCGTTTCAGTGTGGTAATCGAGTTTTGCATGTAATTGGAATGTTCCCATCTCTGTTAAAACAGTTGAGGTCTGTACACACAAAACGCCATTTGACCTTTGAACCCCAATGTGGCATTGTTCTTTGAGCTACGGATTTGGAAAAAAGTGCTCGACACATTGTCTTAATGTGGTGATGATTTGTAACAAATTAATTAAGATCTCAGTGTAAGTTAAAAGCTAAAGCTGTGTCGTCGCCATGTTGTCACCATTCGTTCATCTGTCATTCTGGTTGTTGTCATTAAAAACTCGACTCTACTCATGCTGAAGTCTAAATAAGTATTTGTCGAAAAGTTAAGTTTTAACAAGTTTTCATTTAACGTGATAACAATGGTATAAATAATAGACCTATTTTGATAGTTTGATATGTTATTGCAAACCCTGTAATTGCAAATGCTGTTTGCAATGCAAAACAAGACCTATATGACGGACCAAAACTGAAGTCATAGACCAGACTTTTGGCACGACATTAAAACAAATGAGCTGATAGCGCATCTTGAAAGCGTTGAAAGTCATAACTAGGTAATGTTGAAAGTTAAATGTGAACTTTGTTCCAGTCATAATGTAAAATCAAAATATACAACCAACATGTACCAAACCTCAGTGGCAATAATCTCAGACAAATTTATTTAAAATATCCTGTTTCACAGGGTACTCTGAATAACCCCTTCTGACGCCACTGAAGTAAAATTTCAGCAGTCTGTGTGATGAATTTGAATAAGTGTATTACTAACTAAATAAGTCTAAGGATGGTGCGTTTTATTTGGCTATTTCTATTTATTTCCTATGAAGAGTCATTTAGATTCCCGTTCTATTTGTAACCCAGTGAAGTCTATTTTTATGCGGTATCGCCACCTAGCGTCTGAATGTTGTCAAGTCTTAACATGTACATTAGTAATCGTACCTACTCGGCGATCTCCGACAAGCTTCGGATATATCGCTATACGTTGACGGAATTACCCGAGGAGTTCCGAGTGGTACATTAGTAATATGTGACTTGAGATTCGTGACTTGCAAATTGTAAGCGAACATACAATTTGTGACTTGAGAATTGTGACTAGAGATTTGTAACTTGCAAATTGTAAGCGAACATACAATTTGTGACTTGAGAATTGTGACTAGAGATTTGTAACATCCAAACTGTATGCGAGGAATGTGATTTAGATATGTGTAAAAACGAAGATGTTTGTGTAAGCAAATAACAAATTTAAGCATATGCAGTGATGCAAGTTGAATATTGGCGGATATCCCCTTTCATGATAAACTACATGCCAGGCTGGCGTTATTCGTTATAGGTCGAAATGCTTCAGAATTATTAGGAACCTGACGACAGTTGCAATCTCCTACACAGCACGAAATATTTATCATCCGAACATCTATACAGAAACCTTAAACTACACTGTTACACTTTATGAATGTAAATATTTTCCGCATCTGAGTTAAATTTAGACAATCAACGGCATGCAACATGGTGTTTGGAGTGGTTTAAGTGTATATTTATCGCATGGTGTAGTAGATAAGGAGAGAGATAACATGCCAGTATTTACATAGCCTCATATAACATCTCATGCAAACGATTTAAGATCTGCATTTACTCGTCTAACAGCTAACCGAATATCAGACAAATGGTAAGTTTCTACTTTTATTGCAATGACTATAGACATGCCGTGATCTTTATAACTAGCTCAATACGTTCTAGAACTATATTACTTGCGTGCATATACTCGTACTGCATCAGTGTTTGCACAATCACCTACTCGGCGAATTTACCATCGGTAAATGCATGCATGTTTATATCATGTCTTGTATGCAGACATATTTGATTTATCTTTCGTCAGTCAATGGATAAATTGTATTTTTTATCAGGTTTAGCAAAGGAAATCGCTTTCTTAAACGTGTACACCTACTTGAGCTAAAATATTGTATCCAACATTTTGCCTATATCAAATACATGTAACAATATCTTACCGCTGCTTGGGGAAATTTCTGCATAAACTCATACTTGAATCTAAGTAGAGTCGATTTTGACAAATAATTTATTGGTAGACAGTACAAATCTCGGAATAAATTACACTACATGTTCATTCTTTCCTAATCTATAAATAAGCGGATTGTCCGGTTGACGATATAAAGTGATCTTATTATTAGGATGCCACGTGGTGTTCTTAGTTTAAAAATAGCTATCTCTACAGCGCGGCTCAGATAGGAAATACCTGTTAGCAGTGCCGATTTGGGACTTATGCTTCACTGTTAACACAGATCTAGGGCACCAGTATACAGCATTTTACAGGACCTTTTCGTGATGTGTTTAGTTTGAACAGAAATGGTCCAAACTGTCAGATACCACCTTTAAAACGTAATTATGTTAGAATGTCTCTCTGTGTATTAAACATGCTTGCATCCTATATTGTATAATGGCCTATTATATACACGTATTGACAGAGTTGTCCTTTGTAAGTGGCTTACCCATACATCTGTATTGGATTACATAAGTTGTGCCAGTGGGTAATCCATACATATGTATTGGATTACACAAGTTGTCCCCAGTGGGTCATCCATACATCTGTATTGGATTACATAAGTTGTGCCAGTGGGTCATCCATACATCTGTATTGGATTACACAAGTTGTCCCCAGTGGGTCATCCATACATCTGTATTGGATTACACAAGTTGTCTCCAGTGGGTCATCCATACATCTGTATTAGATTACATAAGTTGTCCCCAGTGGGTCATCCATACATCTGTATTAGATTACATAAGTTGTCCCCAGTGGGTCATCCATACATCTGTATTGGATTACATAAGTTGTCCCCAGTGGGTCATCCATACATCTGTATTGGATTACACAAGTTGTCCCCAGTGGGTCATCCATACATCTGTATTGGATTACACAAGTTGTCCCCAGTGGGTAATCCATACATATGTATTGGATTACATAAGTTGTCCCCAGTGGGTCATCCATACATCTGTATCGGATTACATAAGTTGTGCCAGTGGGTCATCCATACATCTGTATTGGATTACATAAGTTGTCCCCAGTGGGTCATCCATACATCTGTATTAGGTTACATAAGTTGTCCCCAGTGGGTCATCCATACATCTGTATTAGATTACATAAGTTGTCCCCAGTGGGTCATCCATACATCTGTATTGGATTACATAAGTTGTCCCCAGTGGGTCATCCATACATCTGTATTGGATTACACAAGTTGTCTCCAGTGGGTCATCCATACATCTGTATTGGATTACATAAGTTGTCCCCAGTGGGTCATCCATACATCTGTATTAGATTACATAAGTTGTCCCCAGTGGGTAATCCATACATCTGTATTGGATAACATAAGTTGTCCCCAGTGGGTCATCCATACATCTGTATTAGATTACACAAGTTGTCCCCAGTGGGTCATCCATACATCTGTATTGGATTACACAAGTTGTCCCCAGTGGGTCATCCATACATCTGTATTAGCTTCCATTAGTTAAAATCGTATTTACAAAGTTGTTGTCAGTGGGTTGCTTAGTCATACAAGTAAATTGGCCTACTACATAAGAAATGTATTTACAGAGCCCTACTCGGTGAGTTGATTACTTGCATACATGTATATTGGCCTACATAAGTTAGAATTTAATTTACAGAGTTGCCCTCAATGAGTCGCTTACTCCTACATATATATTTATTTTTTAGAATATACAATATAGAATCGTTCTTAAGGAGGAATGTACCGGACCGGGAAGCGCAATCGGTAGAGGGTTGGACATACTAAAGTCGTAAAAATTCTAATTGTATAGCTCCCTTGCGAACGATGAAGCAAATTTAATGGTAGTTCCACGACGGTGCCAGGATAATGATACTGGATGCAGGGCTCCCCCTGGGGTTTTTCTTTTGGTCCGAGCCAACCAATGAGCCAAATTTGAAAATTATGAGCCACTTTTATATTTCATGAGCCATTTTTATGAGCCAAATTTACGCGTCAAATTTAACGTTATTTTTGTAGAATGTATATGTATGTTTGTTAACACGCTTTTCTTTTGAAGTGTTATTGAATTGAGAATGAAAGAAAAGTGAACATTCTTTTTTACGTTTTATGTACATAAACATTTGTATATTAATCATTAGGCCTAATTGTTATTAATTGACAATCCGGTACTGTCCAATTAATGATGGCAACAAACATTTGGCTGGCTGCTTTATTATCGTCTCGCAAATTACACTAATCCTTCCCTGAGGCGATGTTTATTCGGCAGTTATGTACACAACATGTCAACACGACAATGCCCTCAAGGTGAAGGCCGCCGTGCAATCTTGACTGGCTATCGAGCTTCTTGCTAGCAGGTCACAGTACGCGTAAAAATGGTTGTGTGTGTTATCATGCCAGATGTTAATGGCGTGCTGTTCACATTCACAGATGAGAGATCAATATAAAAGTACTGAAATACTGTTGGTGGTACATTTATCACAACAAACAACAACAACAAAACAAATGTGTGGTGTTCTTGGTGAGTTGTTAAAGGTGGTATCCGACAGTTTGTCTACCTCAAACACAATTAACAAAACTTTACCCATATTTTGGGGCATAAGCGCATACTTTCTGCGTAAATTTGTGTTAGTCTATATGAGACTATGACAAATAGGGATTAAGGCTTTACTGATCGACCAACATTTAGGGCATTTTTGAGGACCTTTTCAAGTAACAATGACTTATTTTGGTTATTTGAGAAAAAAATAGTTTTCCAAACTGTCGGATACCACCTTTAGTCATAGTACTCATACATGTATATTGGTCTACACGAGTTAGCATCGTATTAACTGCATAGTGGCGACACTTTTTAATTCTCCCAACATAATGTCAAGCTGAATGTTTAGTCAAGAGATCATATTCATTCTCCTAACATAATGACAAGCCAATTGTTTAGTCTAGTGATCATACTAAGTCTCCCAACATAATGACAAGCCAATTGTTTAGTCTAGTGATCATATTAATTCTCCCAACATAATGACAAGTCAGTTGTTTAGTCTATTGATCATATTCATTCTCCCAACATAATGACAAGTCAGTTGTTTAGTCAAGTGATCATATTCATTCTCCTAACATAATGCCAAGCCAATTGTTTAGTCTAGTGATCATATTAATTCTCCCAACATAATGACAAGTCAGTTGTTTAGTCTAGTGATCATATCAATTCTCCCAACATAATGACAAGTCAGTTGTTTAGTCTAGTGATCATACTAATTCTCCCAACATAATGACAAGTCAGTTGTTTAGTCTAGTGATCATACTAATTCTCCCAACATAATGACAAGCCAATTCTAGTGATCCGATGTAATATTTCAAAAAAATATTTATTGTGGTTCAAGTCATTTTGATATATTTAAATCCTCCGTGTATTTTTGTCTTGTTATCTTTCCTCCTCTTCCTTTTCTTCTCCTTCTTATTCTTCTTTCTCCACTTCTTATTCTTTTTCCTGCTATTTCTCCTCCTCCTTATCCCCTTATCCTCTTGTTCTTCTTCTTGTTCTTCTTCTTGTTCTTCTCCTTCTTTTGCTTCTTCTCCAAACAGCATGATTTGAACACAATCAAAACTAAGGGAACTTCGAAGGCTAACTTTGATATACATGTGCACATGTATAATCGTGTATATTTTAGTTGATATATAATTTTCACACTGTTTTACCATATTCACGAACAGCCAATTGTCACGATATGTATTACACCCTCAGAACCATGGCAAAATTACAAGACCCGGGAGTTGACATAAAACCACGTGTTTCCGCTGATCAGGTTCCTGACCTCATCCTCAGACTGTATGGACTGACCGTAAGTGTTCTAACAATATTTTCTCTCCGTACCGTTGAAATATTATTTTTGTTTAAATTATTGGAACAAAACCTAGATGTGAGGTGTACAGCTCCTGCTAAATATGGTATTTGTCCTCTAAACCTGTTATACTTGGTACTCATTTTTATCGTCTTGATCAGACAATCTCAATAAGTAGCAGGGGGGTTTTATTGAGAAATATAGGATATATTGTAATACAGAATCAAATTAGCTGCTGTTCTCTGGCGCTTAGTTTATAGATAAGGGTGCCATTGCCCTTTGACATACAAAAGGAATGATAAAATTGATAATCCGTTTTCACTAACAATATTTCAGTTAACTGGAAAGTCGTTAAAGAAAGTCGTGATGTTTTTTCATTTATAAGGAAAATATTTTGGCGCGTGCCTACAGTGCCTAAAGTGCCTAAAAGACGCGACGCTCTGTCTCGGCCAGTAGTATAGCGAATGAAGGTCTTGGAATAAAGATCTCTATTTATCTCAATGAGACTTAGCATGTCCCGGCCCGCCCCTGGATAAATCAGTTCAAAAACGGTTGTTAACTTTGGATATACACATTGAGCTTAATACATGGTACAGTTCATACACCCGTAACTATCCGTACAATAAATGAGAAATGGTAAGGATACTTGTCATTAGATGAACCAACAGAATCTGATAAGCGATGAACTAAACGGCCGTTCTCATTTCCCGCGGCCTTTGAGTGCTAGACCATCTAAAACCACAGAGACCGGTAAAGGATAGAAAGAGGAAGGGCAACCTTTATGAGTTTTATAATTAACCTCCTGCAAAAAAGCGACTAGGACCGACTACCTTAAGGATATTCAAGACTTCGACACATCTAAGTTTCCACCTAGGACTTTCGGCAAGTACCTACGGCATCTGGAGAATTTACATTTCTGAACAGCCAGCCTACGCAGAAACGAGAGTGTTTCTGGAAACAATACGGCCTTTAATGCGGGATAAGAAGAAATTCAGGCCATCAATAGCATTAAGACACTGCAGGATAGTGTATCATGTACTCCGCCAAAAAGGTGAGACATTTGATAAGGCGTTTAACCTAATCGGATGGAAAAGTGGACCCAAAGCGGCTCTAGATATGTGGATGACCAAGTGCATACCCTGTGTCTGGATAGCGCAGTTCCAGCCCTGACGAGGTGATTCATACCCCCCCCCCCCCCCCCCCCCCCCCCCAGTAGCCATGAAAGAAAAACAAGGCGTTGGTCAACTTGAAGAACGTTAACGACTTGTGAATCAGTTGGGCACAGCGTCCGCCAGGGGCTCAAGCCACCATACCATCCAGAGAGGATGGCGTGGTACCCAATTGATGACGGCATCAACTTGAATCCCGACGCCTGTATCCCAAGTATTGAAGGTCGAGAAGCTCTCGGCGACCTAGCAATCAATGTTTGACTGGGACAAGGAGTTATTATCCGACCGGCTTAGCAACCAGCCGACGGACATCAATCTGATGCTTATCCAAAAGGACAGCAAGACACAACGTGTTGATAAAAAACATTAGTCGGCTTCTTCACGATCGAAGCAAGCGCATAGAGAAGAAAGACGTTATTGAGAGCTGCCTCCATTAATACACCAGAGATACCTGCTCGAGGCCCACAAATCTGTTTGCCGCAAGGACAGCGAAACGCCTGTACGGATTGAGATGCCAGAGAAGGGGAAAGCACGCTTATCTTCCAAAATAATCACAAGCAGTCCACTAACTCCTACATCAGCTATGCCGACCTCAAAGCTCTCATCACCAAAATCACAGGTCCCGAGAGTAGTCCTTAGGAAAGCAATACACGAAATGCCCTAGGCATGATGCCTGCAACTACTGCTACTTGAGCGTTTGGTACGACGGGCACACCGAGCCCGGTTAAATACTGAGGCCCTAACGCGTTCGAACACTTACTGACAGGATAAATATAATGCTATCCAACTCCAAACCTGTGCGGATGATGCGAAACGACTTGGTAGCCCATAACGTAGCCACCACCCCGTTTGTTTTAATGGTATCTGAGGAGCCTCTCCGTCCGCGACCACCGCCCCTTTACTGCAAACTACTTTGCGCGACCTCACTTGACAAACTGGTTCCAATCTTCCAGAGGCTTTCCTGATGAAACGCTTTATGATCCAGACTCTGCAAAGAGGGTGTTGCTCATGAGGAAGGATATGTACGTCAACGAGTACATTGACAGCTGTGTCCGTCAATGCGAACCCCGGCTGTCGCCACCAGAAGTCTTCTCTCGGATGTTGGCATGTTCGTTGATCAAGCAGAAGTGAGAGAGTGGTTCGGCTGCGTGAAGCTGGTAGGCTGCCACTACTTTTGCAACAGCACAGCAACTACTGCTGGCCTATATTTTTAGGCATTCCGGAAGACTTGTCTGAGACAGAGGGGCATTGATCCGGCGCACTTCCAAACGAGCCCCTCCCCAAGCAAACAGGGATCGAGATAGACCTACTTACTGTTTTTGACATGCATCTTTTCATCGAGAAGAGCCTCTGGAGTGCATCTCGATGGTGGCTTAATGCTACGCCCGGGCAAACACCCTAACAAATAGGTAATCTATTTGATGCTATTCACCTCTATGAGTGGGCCATGAGCAAACCGCTACCAGTGGGGGATTTCCAGTAGATGGGTGTTTGCGAGGCCACCAATGATGCCAACGTCACTACTGGAACTAATCCAGATGAAGGTATGATTCTACAAGTAGACCTAGTGTTAGCCAGAAGAGCTGCACAACGTGTATAAACGCATGTCCGTAAGCATCAGAGCGCTAATTAGTCCGGATGGAGTGGATGTCTAGGTATCAGCATAATCTCCTAGATGTTGGGGGGCGGGGGGGGGGGGGGGGGGGGGCAGAGGTCCATAAGCTGGTATCAAACCTCCACGGCAAGGACTAATATCTTAAGAAGACTATGCTTAACTGCTTCAATATCGCAGTAAGTGTACCAATTGCCAGCATTGTGTATAATCCAGGGTTAAAAAGCATACATCCATCATATGCTGGCATGTGGCTGAAACTATACATTACAACCCATACAAGAGACGAACATTTTTGTGCCATTCTTGGAGCAGCCAGATCTTGATCCTTTAAAGCGTGTAGCAACAACATAATCTCCTCTATTTAGACCAGGCCCCATGCACTGCCTGGAGCTGTTCTATAGCAGCATTGTGCCATAAGCGCTCTGTTTTGAGTCTTAAAGCATTAAGAACAAGTAATTACTCATTGTAAACGCCACAGTGCTCGCTTTCACCCCTCCTAACAACATCGCTACCCTAGCCATTCGTATTGTTTAGTATTTAGTCATTGCATTTACGGAGACATTATAACAAATGTATTGACAGTCTTGTTTTGTATCTCTCCATCGCACCTACATGTAATCAATTACAGTCAAACCTGTATTAAAAGACCACCCTCGGGACAGGGCAAAAGTGGTCTCTTAAGACAGGTGGTCTCTAAATGCAGCATGGTTACGTTTTGTGAGAACCACACTTGAAATTTACAAATTGTGTTGTATAAGCAAAAAGTAGAGAAAGCAATAACATCAATATATTTTATTAGTGTAACAGAGCAGTAAGGCATGTAAAGATCAGCTGATGTCTATAAAAATAAATAAATCAGCACATAAATATGTTTATCAAATATTATGTTTGTGCAGTTTGTATTGTGTACATTCCTCATGGATTTTCACAGTCAGTTTGTATTTTGTGCTAAATCTTGTAATAAAATTAGTATGTAAGTTCACCTTTTCGTTTTGCAATGTTCTGAATTTGCGTTTTTCCGACACCAATCTCAGATGCAAGAGCACGACAACTTTTCCCAATGTCCAAAAGTTTGACAACTTGGACACGCTCTTTTAGTGTAAGGCACGTTCGTTTAGACATGTTAATGCGTAATGCAATGAAGAACAACTGTTCCAGATATTCCATCACATTACTGTATCAAGTTGCAGTTTGCGCTTTGTAATTGTATGTTTCAAGTTTTTAGCAAGCAAATCAATTTATCATAATTAATAAAAAACATAACTTTGATTTACCTTTAAAGAAACCGAAGTCGGAGCATGATAAATAGGTGTCAATACGAGGGTAATAGGGCACACTCGATTAGATGTGAATCTAGCGGGGGCTTGATGTGTACATCGACCCAGTGACATTATGTAATTTCCCAGTTTGACACGGCCGATTGCAGTGATTACCAAAGAAGGGCAAATGTGTCAATTAATTGCTTATTGTGTGATCGTAACTAATGTTCGAGTAGATTAACGCGGTCACCTATTAGGGGATAATTAGGGATGGGATGGGATTAGCCGGCATTTTTGCCGATACTGCGCAGCGACATTTCTATCATTATAGCACAGGGGCACTTATGAGGTGCCCAGGGACTGAAACCCGGCCGGTCCATTATACTGACACCGATGAGTCAGGCGTAATGCTGTCCCCTTAGCCCCGAGCGTTAGGAGTGAAGCCACTACTACCAACTTTAAGTCTTTGGTTTGACCCGGCCGGGGTTCGAACCCACGACCTCCCGATCCGCAAGCCGACGCTCTACCACCTGAGCTATTGCGGCCGGTAGGGGATAATTAAAGCATGTTTGACATGTTTATGTGCGGTCGCTGGACGCAGATCAAAGGTGGGCGCTTATTACATTACAAGTACATAACAAATATGATCGGGCGACTTTGAAGTGGTCGCATAGAGCAGGTGGTCGCCGGTAAGGGGTGATCGCATAGTCAGGTTTGACTGTATAGTGATTTCCATCTATTACTGGATCTTAATATTTGGTAGATAAAACAGCGTGGTCAAGCTTCCAAGGAACTGCGGGTCAGATATAAAGCTTTGTTAAATTTTACCGCATTGGGGACTCGAACTTACTGGTGAGGGGCTGATGAGTTAGACTGCGGTGACAACTAACTATTCTGCTCAAAGGCACAAGGTAACGAAGAGCTTTCTTTCATGTTAACACGCCCCAGAAACCGCCAAGACCTACACATTTTACAGACAAACATTGCTGTTGCATCTTCCCTCTTTTTGTATACCCTTTGTGATACGAACAATCATTCGACCCCTTGCAGGCGAGCGACATCAAAACGTTTCCCAGCTACGAAGACCTTAACTTTTACTTCATGGCTCAAGAACCGTGGGATAATCCACATATATCGGCTCTGAGCCCACATGGTTATGTCCTTAAGGTACTCAACTCCTTGCAATCGGAAACTCCGGAAATCATCGGTAATCTCCGTAAAGTTTTGTTATTTGTAGCTTTTAAAATGTTTTTGAAAATACTATTGTCTTCATTTGCATTATGTACCTTCTATAAAAACCATCAGTTAATGGTACAATATTTTTCTAGCAATAATGTTGCAATTCATGTTTTACGACAAAAGGGTTACATGGCAAAATAGTTAAGTTCCAAGATTTTGAAGCATAATTACAACTTTCACCATTTTGATGTTGGTGTTATTGGGGTTGTTTTTCTTCGCATTTAAAATTATCATTACCTTCATATACAGGTTTTTATAAAACGTGAATTCATACAAAACTTCGGTTGTGGCACCTTTATACAGCTTGCTAAATTAAAAATCAAAGCGCTGTAGGCACTGTAATATCTTCTTTTAACAGGCAAGCAATCGCCCTCTGCTTGTTGTCACATACCACATTTCACTCGGATTCTGCGTGTTATATTCTTACGCGCTCTAAATTTATTCTAGTCTGTCATTCCATCTAGTCAGTCCAGTCGACATGTCATATCAGTCTGTCCATCAATTAGTAGATCCAGCGACAGTTTCACATAGACTGCGATAATGATCTTTGTACTTAACTGTATAATTCAACATCCGTATTCTTCTTTTTCTTCCCTTTTAACCTACTGGTAAAGCACAAATCAGAAGTACCATTTACGTTCTACAACCGCATTAAAAATTTAGTGCCTTTTTTAAAAAAAGAGATTTTTGGCTTTCACAATTTGAAAAGCATCAGGATATTTCCCTCTCTCCTTGAATTGTTAACCCAATCATGAATGTGCTATATGAACGAGGGGAGTTAACATTGTCTTAACTATTGTATTATGTGGTTTATTTAAAATCTTTATTCCAGATGGGATTCGCTCTATATTTTGGACGTTTTACTTTTTGAGCTGCTAAGATTTATGGCTTATAAAGATGTGCAAGAACAACAGCAATATGTGGCTGTTCTGTTATATAAGGAACACTTCCTCTAACAAAGATATTCTAGTACAGTAAAAATCAATCTACAAAAATGGTCGATGAAGGCAATGCTTTTTATTCGCATTTCCTTGGGGTTTTGTGGCATTCGAGTGCATTTTTATACCGAAATACATTCCTTTTAAAGTAATTTATACTACTAACTTACAAATAAAAATCAATGCTTAATTCAGATAAAGAATACATTTCTAAATATCTTTTTTTCTTGGCTTCTCCTCGTTAAGCAAAGAGATTCAATAATTTTCATTTACCTTCAACACTGTTTAAAGTATAGAATTATATTAAAATACGCAAAGTTACTACTACTCGAGGAAGCCAGCGTCATAAAAATGAAAGCAGATGACATACATAAATATCGGAGAGTATGTCTAAGCCTATTCGCGGGTCAATTCTTGATATACATGTACGTTAAGTATATTAAATATTTAGTCACATCTAGCAGCACTTAGTACTGGCGTCTTTGTGAATGAACTGTATAGCTTTTTATAGAGTTAATCATAACAAAGGCTTTATTTGTAGAGGCAACACAGAATTTATACAATGCAAATCGATAAGAATCAAGTAAATGTATATATTGACTATGAGACGAACTGTAAGAGTGTACTATTTTATTATTGCGCAGAGGTTCTTAATCTTGTGTATTAAAAGGCCAAAAATGTATAAGAGCGGGAGGCTTTAAAAGTAAACTACGGCTGCTCCGTAAATGCAGCTAAAATTTTCTACATGTATCTGAAGATATTGCTTTTAACTTGTGCATTTGTCCATATAATACTTTTTAAAGTTTTAGACAAAATACCGAAATTTGTGGCCTCTCCCTTCTCTTCAGATGCACAGGATGCATTCAAAAAACACCTGAGATCACGTGGTATTTGTACACAGAAACCAGTCCTCAACAAGCAGGGATCCAGGTGGAATCTAGAGACATTCACTTCCGGTCAAGATGGTAACTAAGTTTGATCCTTCAAATGAAGCTCAATGTTGTTGTGTTTTGTTTATTTGTTTGTTGTTGTTTTTTTTCATAAAATTTCATTACCAACAATTGTTATTTGCAATTGAAAACTTTTCATTTGCGCATGCGCGTTGAAGTTACGGTCTTTTCTAGGGAATACATTTTGGGCGAACGGATATCAAAAGCAAGAAAATTTGCTTTAGAAAGAAACAAAACCTAAATAAAAGCACCATGCGTTTGTTTTTGTTTATAAATAATTGTTTCATTTACAACCAGTGAAAGATTCTAAAACTGACTTGCAATTTACAAAAACTAATGGGATACATTAATTAATATAGGCATAATTGTGTATCTACTTGACAGCAATAATGTATTTTCTTGCTATGTAAACTTTAAAGCCATAAGACATTGTTTCTAATGAACAATGTAATTTTTACAATTCATTTAAAAAAGGAGTACTTACATCATAATATTGTCCCTAACAATTGCGATGAATTCACGACATAGCTTATGTTAAAAATAGTTTATATTGTGCCGGTCGCAATGTTTATCAAAACATAATAAACAAGCATGTTCCAAAACTCAGACTTTGCGCTGTCACTAGAGAACTGAATTGTCATACAAGACGTCCCTGGTTCGAATTTTACCAATAACAAGCGTTTTGTTATTTTTGGTTTTATTACATTTGTTGTTTTTTTTCTTCCTCTTTGTAAACAGCTACTTGATTTTCCTTCAGTTTTCTTTTTTGTTTTAACCACAGACAAATTAAGACTGTTACCGATAAGGTTAAACATAGTGTCTGCAAGAGTTATAATGACTTCTATCCTTTGTCATGTTGTGCATCATCCACAGATATAAACTTAAATACAAGCATGCCTGAAATAAAATCCTCATCCATTTTTTTAGATACCAAGTACGGTCCGTATGTTGTGCGGATCCTGACATTTGTTCCCGGAGATATGTTCGCGAACACTCCTTACGTTCCCGGATCTTTCCATAACGCCGGGAGGTTTCTAGGAAGATTCCGGGAAGCAGCAAAGGTAATGCACGTGATGTTCATGCTACTCGTCGGCGTCTGTTTCATTTGTTTTGTTGTGGAGGCAGGATGTGACTTTTAGTATAGTGGCAGGGAGGGGACGGGGGCAGGGAGGGGACAGGGTGGAGGGCGGGGGGGGGGGGGGGCAGTTCGGGATGGTTGCAACGACATAATTATGTTATTATTCACTAATGATCATTATGGCGTTAGTGGTATAAGACCCCAACGGTAACCAGTACCCACTCGGTGGGGGCCAGAGCAGTCCATCAATCGGACACTGGCCGCCGCAGGTATTACTTTTAAAGAACAATGTTCATTAATCTCTCAACCGCGCAAAAGACTTCATAAAACTTTTCCTCTCATGTTGTTATTTAAATCTTTATCTAATCCAATATTTCACGTTTGTGTTGCATCGATACTCAGAGCTGATGGCACATCACTCATTTCAAAAATTAAATGTTTCCAATTTTAATTAAACGTCACAGATGAAACCATTACACGTGTCCCCTACGTCAGTATGGCGTCACTTTGTAACTATTCTAAAATGCACAGAATATGAATATTATCTTTATTTTTGTAAAATAAATGAAAAAAATAATTATCATTACTTTTACTAAAAATTAACAAAGAATATAAAAATAGCAACATTCTCGTTTGGAAAAAGGGGCCTCGAACACAGGAAGATAGCATATAAATAGTAGACCATACAGGCTTAATTGCCGCCGTTCTTATATGTTATTTGTTTAAATTGATTTGATTTAAAAACATACGCTTTTTGTTAGAAGAACTGTCGTGTATCTGGACCAAACAATTTTATTTTAGTTTGCGCCCTACCCCAGCTATTGATCTGCTACGCCTTGTTGGTGTTTCGTGTCATTGCAGGGTTTTCACCACCCGTTTTACGACACCTACAACACCATCTGGAGTTTGGAACAGGTGTCCGTCTTAAAAGACTTCCTTGTGGCCGTGAAAGACCAAAATGACGTCAACATGGTCAAAGACATCATCGAAGCGTATGAAAAAGAAGTGAAACCGCTGTTTGAGAAGTTCACGAAAGGTAAGGAAGTTTATATTTATAAATATATACTGTCCTTATTTCTTTTTGTTCCTTTGTGATCATTTTCATATTGTCAAAATGTGTGTCATTTTTCAACTCGTCAAGATGGTTGCCCTATTTCAACTCGTCAAGATGTGTGCCCTATTTCATCTCGTCAAAATGTGTGCCCTATTTCAAGTCGTCAAGATTTGCGTCTTAATTCATTTCATCAAGATTGTGACATTTTTATCTTGTCAAAATTAAAGCCCCTTTTCAACTCGTCAAAATTGGTGTCCCCTTTCATCTCGTTTGTGTCCTTTTTCACTTCTTTAGGATTGGTGTCCTTTTTACCTTCGTCAAAATTTGTGACATTGTTCATCTCCTCAAAAAATAGGTGTCCATTTTCATCTTGTCGAAATGTGTTTCATTTTTCAACTCGTCGAGATTGGTGTCCTTTTTCATCTCGTCAAGATTGGTTCCCTTTTTAATTTCATCAAAATTTATGTTCTTTTTCATCTCGCCATAATTGTTGTGCTTTTCCATCTCGTCAAAAAATGATGTGTCATTTGTCAAATGCCAATATAGGAGTCAACTGGTATGACTTACTATTTAATAAAACATCGACGTATTCTAACTTTTCACTGCCTCAAGATGTTCTTTTCTTTAATGTCTTTATTAAAGTTTTATCCTTAGGTTTAAATAAAGTTAGTTGTGTAGTCCAAAAATAACGTTTCTTTATTGTTTGATTGCATTTTATATACAGTTAACCTTTCCTTGTTCGAGGTGCGTTTAATTCTTTTCTTAACTATGTCAATTCTTCTTGCTTATTCATCTCTCTCCCCCCCCCCCTCTCTCTCTCTCTGTGCGTGCGTGTGTGTGTGTGTGTGTGTGTGTGTGTGTGTGTGTGTGTGTGTGTGTGTTCGTGCGTGTGTGTGTGTGTGTGTGTGTGTCATTTTGTAACACCATTTTCTTGTAAAAATCTTATTTTCTCTTCATCGCTTAAGGAACCATTCACGGTGACCCAAATGACTGGAACCTGCTAATGCGTGAAATGCCGGGACAAGAAACCGTTCCGAAGAATAAACGTGTTCATGACGTCATTTGTGTTCTAGACTTTGCCGACGTCATGCAATCTTATAACGTCATGGATGTGGCCTTGGCCATAGCTTACATTTCGTTGACATGTCCAGAGGAGAGACAACTTGAAGTCGGAGGGCACATTGTCGCCGGGTACTTAGAAGAGGCGACGCTGAACGATGACGAGATTTCGTCTTTGAGAACACTAGTGTGTGCAAGACTGTGTCAAACTCTTGTTTATGGCGCACATACGTCTATGTTTCAGCCGGACAATACGTACGTACTCAGGACGTCATTGAAAGGCTGGCCGCTTCTACGCAAATTGTACACGACCAGTGCTAATGATTTGTTTAACCGTTGGAATGCAATCATCAAGAAATAGAATATCATCGATAATTGAATAACATTGATATTGTATATTATGTGAAAGCCATTATTATGAAAAAATGTACATGTTTATCTACAATGTATACCGTGTTTACGTCTTACCTACTCCATCAGTTAAATTGAATATTCTATTTAAAACTTACTATGGTAAGGTTGTGGACATAGTTTCTTTCCTACTATTAAGAGATATGTACACCTTCAACTTTGAATGAAATAAAAACAACAACAACAACTATTCATACTATTTTAGCTATTACACATCCCATCCACATTCAACATTGGACGTCATATTAGTAAAAATCAATATAAGACAACACAATGATTTGCCCCATTGTAACATTAAATAGGAAAGAAACAATATTTTCATCCTTCCTATAAACGAATGGATTTTCATTTGATCTGTATTGTTTACTTGGGGTGAGATTAGCATTTCCATTCCGTCCGAAAAGGGGCCTGTGTTTATTATTATCAACAACAAAAACAGTTGCTTATCACACATTCCAAATCTTTGCCCTGGTTAAACTGGTGTGTAAAAGTAATGTTACATTGTTCAGCTTGTTGTTGCTCATATTCTAGGGGCGTAGCTAAGACGAAATTCCAAGAATGTACTTCCACGCTAAATAATGGGGTATTCTCATGCTTATTTGAAACTTGAAGAGTGCTAATATAATATCAGGTGTTTAACGTGAATATTACACCCGGGAGGAATCATTCTCTCACCAGAGGGCGTGCTACACAAGTTTCGCTTACACCTCTGTCCAATCGTAAAACTTCGGGTATTTCCGTATGGTTAGTAAAATACACCTCGTACATAGCTCTAGAATACACCAAAGTGCGTCGCCTGAGTTATGAAACAGTGTCCGTTCGCGAGAAAGTAACAAATTGTATATATATCATTTAGTTGAGTATATCTTGCAATAACAACGATTTTTTTTAACAATACAATCTATATGATTTACGGAAAATTGAAAAGTCAACATTAAATACCCAGTATTAAAACTAAGACACACAAAGTAGATCCAAGATGGCGCCTTATTATGTCAGAGGTCTCTTGCATAGCATAAAGGCTGAGGTGATCAGATTGACCTCTGTCAACGCCGGGAAAAGTAGTTCTCATACCAGTGATATTCTATCGTCACATGTCGCAAAATAGTTCCCCGAAAATTTGGGTTAAAATATATCTTAAACATTGTTCTAAAAAAAATACCCATTTTCATTTTAAGCAAAATATACAGAGATCAAAATAATCTCACGAGCATTTTATTCATTATTTATATTTTGTGCAAGAATCTTGTACACCGGGCGTTGACAGAGGTGTAAGCGAAACTTGTGTAGCACGCCCTCTGGTGAGAGAAGGGGTGGGGTGGGGTGGGGGTGGGGAATGACAAATCGGCAACTCTACCACTACGCCAACGGGCGACCCTCTAATTCTGACTGAAGAAAATGTAGAATTTTGCGGCTTCTGGTAGCATTTTAGCACTGTTAGTGCATCTAAGTCTACGTGCATTTTAATGAGCGCATAAATGTCGTTATTGAAGTAAAAGTGCAAAACTTTCTTGTTGGGTGAAAGTGTTATTTTCCATATTCGTCATGTGTTCTGTTTGCTTTAACAATTAAAACGATTTGGTCACAGTTTTATGTTAGTTCATGTCATCTAGGACCACGTGATACGCACTACGTAATATAATTATGTTTTGGGATTATTACGTCACGATCAGCGCATTGTTTATGACTGATGTATACATACGGCGTGATTTACCGCAATCACCGTTCGGAATACACTAGTTGCTAAAATAAAACTGCTTTAAATTAAATTCCATTTTTAGTAACAGGCACTGCATTTAACCCATGAATACATGATTCGTCTTTTTTCGGCGTAGCTGTCTAACCTCAGTTTTGAGTGCTTACGCAAAGTCAGACCGAAAAAATAAATTAGTCAGGGCAACTTGCATTGGTAGAAATTCCAAGTAACATTATATACCGTAGACTTTCTATTAAACATACGTAATATTTTAAAAACATTTCGTTATTACTAGTAATAAATATTCCAAAAATAATTGTCTACAGGATTTCATCTATAATCCAAGAGGCATCGCTAGATCCTGTTAGTGTATACGAGTCGTATTAAGTAAGAAACTTCAAATTAAGAGGCACAAATGGTGCAAGCGAGGGATGTCAAAAACAGATTCTTATTTGTTTTTTTTATTGTTTTGTTTTAGTTTATTTGTTTGTTTTTTCTTTTTGTTGTTGTTTTCTGTTGTTGTTTTGTTTTTGTCGCAGTATGAAAATGGCCGTTATTTTTTTTTCAAAAAGAAAAAGGTCAAAGAATTGTTTAATTAATGCCAAACCAATGTCGTATACAGATTTAAAGATATTTCTTAATAGTAGTGTTTTGGTCACGTATACATGTACGATTTCACAACTGTCGCCGAAGTTTTGTGGCTTTTAGTTTATGGAATATTTAATTGTATATTAATTTTCAGATTTAAAAAAATCTTTACAAAGAAGATATATTCAAAATGGCAAGTATGGATGACAAATATACTTATTTGCAATATATCATATTAACATCAGATATTATTGTCGCCGATATTTTATTTCCAACATGTATATACGAGGGTTGTTAAAAAAGTTTCAAGACTGCCGCTCTAATAATTTTATTTGTTGATATGTTTCCAAATTTTTAACATATTTTGTAATCGGAACAAAAATGCATTATGACAATGTGCGATTAAAAGTGATATTTTATATAACGCGTCTATTATAGCCGATTGAAGTACCATGTTAACACAGACCCGGCGCAGCACGTCAAAAGTCCCACATACGCGCTTTTCAATGTCACATAAAATTATCGTAATTGTATCTGCGAACCTTAAAAGACCGCCAGAACGTCGCTTACAGTTTTAGTGACGTCATATGCAGTTTTGACGTCATTCGAGCGATAGATTTTGACATAACAAGATTTGCATCACACGGGTTACAACGTCGAACACGAGAACAATGCCGTCGTCTGGCCGTTTTGAAATTCGATCAATAATAAAGTTTTGTCAAAAGTTAGGCCACACACCATCTGCAACTTATGAAAAGATTCAAGTTACAAAGGGGAAGAATTCCGTGAGCCGTGCGCTGGACAGTAGTGCAAAAAGTATTCGTCATTTTTGCGACGTCAACAACGTTATCGTAAATTATCCTACTGAATAAAAGCAAGGGTTAAAACAAAACAAGTAAAACTTCAACATTGAGACTTACCTAATATTTTGTCAAATGTCCCTTCAACTTAATAACCTGAAGAATTCTCTTTGGAATAGACTTGTACAAGCTCTGCACGTAGTCAACTGTTATGTCCATCCATATTGCCTGTACTTCACGGAAAAGATCAGCGTTCGAATTTATCCTACTCTTCCTACACTACAACTTTCTTTTAAGATACAACCATATATTTTCAATTATGTTTATGTCTGGTGATTGTGAAGGCCATGACATGGATTTTATATGATTCCTGGCAATGTAATCCATCGTAGAACGTGAGCGGTGAACCGGAGCATTGTCGTCTTGAAACAAATAACTTCCAGTAGGGAAATGCCGAGCTAAAACTGGCCACAGATTGTTTTCTAGTATTTCTTGATACTTTTCTGGATTAATGTTACCTCTCACATCAGAAATTGTACCAAAACCATTAAATGTAATGCATCCCCAAATCATGACCTCATACTTCGGTTTCACATTTGCCGACGGTACCAAGTCCGGTCTCCAGCCCTCACCGCATTTCCTCCACACATAGACTCTTTCATCATGTCCTATCATTATCTTGCTTTCATCTGAAAAGATAACTTTCTTCCAATGCTGCTGAACTGTCCACCATCTCTTCTCGCGACACCAAGATAAACGCTTCTTCCGATTTACCTCCTTTACAACCATTTTTTTCCTCAAAACCCTTCTTTTAAACTCGTTTCTATGCAGATGAAACTGAAGTGTTCGCTTGGCAACAGGTTTTTCTCGGTTCTCGTTGAATTTGGTGGTGATATCTGCAAGGGTGTCCCTCCTGTTCGTCTTTACAATCCGTTCCAACTTCCGATAATCTCTCGGCGTCACAAGTTTTGGTCGACCTTTTCTTTCCATGTTCTCTACTGTCCCTCTTTGAAGAAATCTGTGGATAAAGCTTGATACAGTAGTTCTAGGAATATCTAACAACTTGCTGATCCTGGTAATAGATGATCCATCTTCGTACAGTTGAGTTATTACTGTTTTAACATCAGGACTTAACTCTGCTCCTTTCCGACCCATTGTTTCGGTAAAAGTGCAAAATGTTATCACATCTGTCAAATGACGTCATAATTTTGCGTCATTTTGTTTGTGACGTAACCACAAAGGAATGTGAGCAATTTGCCGACGCCGCCATATTGACGAATACTTTTTGCACTACTCTATGACATAAACGTTTTAAAGATGGAGAAGAAAGCATAGAGGATAGAGAAATGGAAGGAAGAAAGAGGAAAATTACAGCGACGTTAGTGGCGTCAATTGAGCAGGCCCTTCAGGAAGACCGACGTTTGACTGTGCGAACGCTATCGGACATGTTTGGCATTAGTATCGGCAACATTTACACCATTCTGAGGGAAGACTTGCATATGACAAAGGTATTTTTATTGTTATTGTTTTGTACTAAGTATCTAATAAATATATTTATCTTTTAAATCATAAATGCAATAAAAAATAATTTAATTAGGATTGTTGCACTGAAAGAAATAAAACAGTAACACTTACGCGACAAGTTAAGCATTACGTAATACTAATTGCTACAAAGTCAGTTAATATTCTTT
Source organism: Sinonovacula constricta (assembly GCA_007844125.1). NCBI lineage: Eukaryota > Metazoa > Mollusca > Bivalvia > Cardiida > Solecurtidae > Sinonovacula > Sinonovacula constricta. Next base: position 47,159,213 of record CM017569.1, on the reverse strand, counting down.
AAATATAACTGAACATGTTTTGCAATATAAAAAAATAATATAAATATATATTTTATTTCAGGTCCACGCGCGTTGGGTGTCGCGGCTGCTAAAGGAGCATGAGAAGGCGCGGCGCGTTGCGGATTCTCGGGCGTTTCTACGAAGGGTTAATAAAGAGGGAGATGCCTTCATGTCCAGAATCATTACCACGGACGAAACTTGGTTATGGTTTTATGATCCGGAAACGAAGTCCCAGTTGGCTGTCTGGAAATGGACCGGGTCCTCGCCCCCTAAGAAAGCCCGTGTTTCTTAACGTAGTGACAAATACATGTTTATCATGTTTGCCGACATGCACGGCATGATTTTGCACCACGCCGTACCCAAAAACTCTACAGTAAACGCTGACTACTTTTGCAAGGTTTGCATTTATAATCTACTAATAGAATCATCCTTCACATGAACAACGCATCTTCGCATACCGCGGGGGCCACGGCACTAGAACTGGCAGTACTTGGATTCGGCTCTGTGTCCCATCCGCCGTATTCCACGGATTTTTGATTTTGCGATGTTCCCCACCATCAAGTCGCAACTTAAAGGTCAGCCATTCGCTTCCCTACAGGAGTTACGGGCCGAGACCCTCCGTATTACAAAACAGTACGACAGTGAATGGTACAGAGACATTTACCGACAGTGGGTTCATCGCCATCACCGCTAATTTTTGCCAAGTCATTATTGTGATGATAGCGTCAGCACTAATCTTGATTGATAATTAGACACCGTGATCTTAACTGATTTTTGCCGTCATAGACGTATATAAGTGCTAGCAAATAATAGAATAGTCAGTGATTCAATCTCGCAACGTACGCTAGCTTTATCACAATACAGTATGAAGAAGTCGACTAAGACGACAACCAACTAATTGTGTTTGTATGCATATCTTATAAAATATTATATATATTATACACTATATAACAAATTAAATCAAGTATATTCTTTACTTGACATCATTTCCCCCCACACACCCCCACCCCCTCATTTAACGCGTGGAACTGGTACACTTATATCCGAAGTACTCATAATGCATATGAAGCCGATGAAAACAAATACAAATTGATGTGAATGGTGTCAAAATAATTATAAATAAGTATACATTTTTGCTTGACGTATACACTTATATCCGACGGCGACAGGTTACTGACCAAGGGCGAAGTGTTACCGATCAAGGATTTATATATATATATATATTCTGGTACAAAGACGACTAGTTTTCGCATATTGACAACAACATTTTGTCCATCTTCGTTTAGCAATATTTTAAAGACAATAAATAATATTTATGAAGTCTGATAGTGCCTACATCACATTCCATTAGCCCAAATTAAATCATCAACTTAAAGAAAATCTCTATGTTTAGATTGCTATCATTTTATATTGGTGTTATAGTCAAATTCTCCACATCGTCAATCTTAACAATGTTAAAATATATGGTTAAGGACATTAATTTATGTAATAAACCGAATAAACGTTCTCATCCTAAACTTCTTTACAAGTATTGTTTGAATAATTGTTTATAAATGTACAATATATGGAATGTATAATAATAAAGCATCTGTTCTATCCTGTTTTGTTATTTTCTGATGAGGTATACTGTATGTCTGGGGGATAAATGCCGCAAACGAATCCTATTCTTGCACTTAAGTGCATCCAAATTATATATGTCTTGAAAGCATTAAATTATGTGACTGGACGTTAAGAATTTTAAAGGCTTTAGAAACGCTCTTGTCATTTAAAAAAATCTTTAGCAAGATGACGCATATTTTCTTTAATCATATAGAATATGTATATATATTCTTATATTTACTTATCATTAAAGCTTATATTTGTTGTTATCTACTGTCCTAAGAGAAAGCATTTTTTATAGACAACAACTTGAAAACAATGTTTCCATCATAAGATACTTCAGTTAAATGTTTCAACTTTTCAAATGAAAATTGAAGGGGAGATGACTCTGAAAATTATCTGTGTCTGTGTCGTCCGCAAACTAGACTTGCCGCGCACTTGGATTACTCGGATGTTTTCTACATGTATAAATAAACTGAAAGTATGGCTCCAGTAAGTGCACGTGTTTTCTGTTATTTTATTACATGTTTTATACCAAACTGCCAAATTTTGACTTAATGGAAATGCCACACGCGCATTACAAAAAATAAAACAATTACTCGATTGTCACAATTCTACACCTGTCTATTAGTTATTAAATGATGATCAAATGTAGTCAACTGGCGACCATTTTTTTTGTAATTTTTTAATTTGGCTATAAATCATAAATATTATTAGGTTTAAAATGAAAATGATCAACACAGATTTGATACACTAAAAATATCTAAATAGCCCAACGAGTAATAATGATTTCTACGATATATTATGTGGGTTTAAATTTCAAAGTGCTCTACCAACTGAGCTAGAGTAGCAACAAACACCCATTTTTATAAATGACAAAATATGATCAAAACTATACATTTTCTGAAAGTGCTACTCATGCCAATTAAGAAAATATATAGGTTTTCTATGTAGATGTATATCATAATTGTTTAGATGGACCAGAAAATACAGAAAATCAACCTTCGAAAAAAGGTCAATTTTTAATTTCAAGGAAATTCTGATCTCATATATCAACTAACCAAATAAAGATACAGGAAACACAAACTACTGTTCTGTTAACAAGTCAGCTATATACACATCAATTTTAACTGTACCAGAACATTTTCAAAGAGGTATTCTTGTCTGTTTCATCATTTTAGTAGGTCGGGGGTCATGAAAATGGCCTGAAAATAGACAAAAAAAACAATGAAATTGGTCTATATTTATTTATTTTTTCCAGTTTTATGTGAAAATTTGATACACATGTTAACACTGTAATTTGATACACATGTTAACACTGACATGTTTTGAAGTATTTTTATAATAGAAATCAACCAGTCAAAATTCACAATCAGATAAAATTCTTAAAATGATTTACAAAAGCAGAAAAACACAATCATAGGTATTTTGGCAGCAAAGACAATCAGTCTGGGATTAATTAGCAAAGATTATTGTTTGACCATTAAGGTAAAAAAAAAACAGGTAAATAGGCTGTAGAGACCAACAACCTGTTTGAACAACAGGTTTTACGAGCAACCCATTGTTATTTACATAGAACAAAAAAGATAAAGTGCAGGAACAGGCATTATATTTGACTGATCTGGTAATTTTAAGGTCCCACGTTGCAGTGGTTGGAGTTATGCTAATAAAAAATTGTTTAAACTACCCAACCTAAATAGTTATGTATACCTTTATATTTCCAGAAAAAAAAGTCCAGTGCAAAGAAACCCAAGGCAAAATCAAGCCGATCCAAGGTTGTGAACAAGCATCTCAACAAACTTGCAAAACGAGGAAAATTAAACAAGTTAGCCAACAAACAGAAGAGAAAAGAGAAACTTGCCTTGAGAGCGAAGACACAGACATTGTCCCAAACATCAAAAGGAACAGATCATGTGGACGATGAAGCCTTGGTGCCAGGAGATGATGATATCAAGTTCTATGGCACACCTGGCAGAAACATGGCATTTGCAGACTCTGTTAGAAAGAGGTATATTTTTTATTTATAGTTTTGACTCTTTCAGTAAATAGAGCTTTTCCATTTGCTGTCACAGTATTGTTCAGGTTAAAGCTTTGTGTACTAAAGCTCGCCCAACCCTAGTGATATGGTATACTAATATAATCAAGTGTAATAATTTCAGGTTGGACTTTGATAAAAATAAGGCCTGTCTTTGTTTTAGAAGTATATGGTGCTGATACATGCAGGTTAAAGTTGAACATACATTCAAGAACTTAAATGGTCAAGCATGTTGTCATGTCACAGCTGTTGTTTAGTTTGTTTGGAAACTGAACATTTTACTGTCAAAAAAAACATCACTAAAATTTGATCAGCTTAAAACTTTTCTACGTAAGAACCCCTGACTCTGGAGCAAGAGATCAAGCTTGATTCTTAACTTAGGCAGGGTTGAACAACTCCACTCATCAACATGGTGAGTTTGCAATCCCCTCGGGCAAGAACTTAACATGCACTTGTCTAAATGGGCAAGTCCCATATTTGCTATGGTAATAAGATACCATGTTTTATAAAATAAAAATACTTAGGATGATTCAGTTGCGCGCCAAATAGTATAAATCATTTGACATTTGTGCTGCATTTACATGATCAAGAGGCACGCGTTCTGCAGACTGTGGCTCGGTAAATTGTCCTTATTTCAGCAGTGCATAAGTTGTGTAAACAACCTGTTTTGTAAAGTTGTATAGCCGGAATGCATTGTAGGATAGGACATCATTTTCCTGCACCATGTCAAAGTAGAAAGTTTTATATCAAGACCAATAATGACTCAAGAACAAAATTAAGGTGAGCATAGATATTAAATTAATAGTCATATTATACTTAACTTATTATAACAAAAAGTAAGGGCGAGCGGTGATTTTATAAGGGCAAGTAAGTTTTGTGGGTAACTAGTCCTACTGAACAAGTTGCTTATCAAATTTTTACACCCCTGCTAGGTTCAGTTTTTTCTAGGCCAGTCTGCACATGTTACTTTAAGATTCAATATAAGATAACTGTTATTTTTAACATCCTAAAATCAACAACAATATAATTTTCTATTCATCAATAATTTAAATGAGAAAGGTATACATAAGTACATTTAATCTGTTTGATCAATAAAAAGGGCATATGTTGATATTTACATATGGAATATCATACAGTAATAAAATACAATGAAAGTTCACATAGATGATTTTACATTTGTTTATGATTTGTTTTATTTCCATGACAATTAATGGAGCTTGTAAATGCTAGTTATACTGCATTCTTTTTCTTTGTCATGATTAATAAGTTTTTTGCTCCGAGCCCTAAGTTACCAGCACCTTTACTATTTGCTCACAAGCTATTGTTCAACACACAAAGTTGCAACCTACAATCAGCTGCCAATACCTGGCATGGAGGTTGTTGTTTTTTTGTCCCGTTTTAATGACTTATATTTCAGTTGTCTTCCCTATTGCAAAAAGTATGTTTTTTTTCCTAATTTCAAAGAGAATATTCCCAATTCAAAGAATGAAACAAAATGTTTTTTTTTAACCCCTGGTTAAATAAATGACATGATTGACTACTTCAGTTCCGTGAGAATTGCTTTGTAAATATGTGAAATGTAAAAGGAATTAAATGAAGCATTGTTTTTTTGTTTTGTTTTATATATATATATATATGTGTGTATATCAAACAAAACATATAAAAAATATATATGTCAATATTTAACAGTTTGTGTTTTTTCAATATGGTCTAAATGACAAAATTCTTGGAGCGAGTTGTGTTTCCAAGACTTTAATATGGGGAGGTTTTCCAGCTAACCTGCGGTGCGCCGTGGTTCTACCCAGGCTTAAGTCTGAAGTCTTCCTCCACCAATAAATAGCTGGACGTCGCCAATATGACCATAATTGTGTCGGTGCAATGTAACAAAATGAAAAATAAAAAGTTGAGAACTAGAAAAAAACTTTTATATGGCTCTTTTTCAGATAAATGAAAAAAATAACGACCATCACTTTTTTTTTATTAGTTCCAAATCTGGTTCCATAAACTCAATGATTTGGTTGTATTTATTTCATATTTAATAAAAATATAAATTATAATTAAAATATATTTTATATTACCATGTGTTCTTGGACTAAATATTTTTATTGTTTGTCAAAAATGTCAAAACTTTAAAAAAAGTACTAATGACCAAGTCATGACAAGCAACACAAAGCAATGTACTTTTTTAAATAATATATTTGCAGTAAATATGAAATAAAAACACCTTAATAATACAATTTATGCAAACAAATTTGAAACTAAGCACAAAAATGTAATGGTCGTTATTTTTCCAAGTTATCTGAAAAAGCGCCATATCTGAACTGTTATTACTGTTAATTTTCACATTCAAATAGCAATACATTGTATTATTTTATTTGCAGCTTATCGTCAAGTGATCCAGCTAGGAATAGGAAAAACAAGAAAAGAAAGCATGAAGATGATGCATTTACTGTAGAAGATTATGAAAAGAAGCCTCGACAGTTGGCTGAAAGTGACAAAAATGTCAAGATGGTGTTGCCAATTAAAACAAAAGCCGGAGTTGTGCCAAGATTAGTGAAAGGCATGTGCTGCATTGTCATAGTTGACATAACATAAGACATGAAGAAAAAATATGTTTTTTTGTGTGTTTTTTTTTATAGATCATTTCTGTTTTCAAATAAGTATAAAAACAATAATTTTACTAAAGAAGCACAAGAACTTTTTCCCCAAATCTGTATCAATGAATAAAAAAATAAATATTTTAAGATTCTTTTGATATTATTTTTGCAGCAATTTACATACAAAACCTGAAAAAAACTGTTAAACTTTAAAGTAGACATATTGATTTTAAACATAAAAACAAAAATTAAATTTGTTGAAATTAATGTATTTTTTGTGTGTATAATAAACATGTTTATTAAATCTTATGTTTGTGGTTGTACTGTAACAAGTGGCATATTAAAACTTCTGTAATAAGTGAAATTTTGCTATAAAGTAATGCTTAAATGCTAAAGTACAAACTAACTTTGTACACAATTCTAACAATCATGTATGCTGATAGTGTTGTAAATGTTATGTTTAAACATATTTTGTGTGTTTTTTAGATGACTCGGCTGATGAAGAAGAGAATGAGGATGAAGAAGACAATGGAGAAGAAGAAGAGGAGAAAGAAGAAGAACCTCTGCCAGTTCTAAGCAGTGTGGAGCTGTATGCCCAACGACAGAAGAAATTAGAGGAGAGAAAACAGACCATAGCCCTCCTGTCAAATGCAGTCATATCTAACCCAGAGGAAAATGTACGTCCTTTTTACTTTTACCCCAACTCTTCTATCAGTTGGGAGAACTACAGGTATGCCACTCATTGGCACATTGGCGTCACCTTGGTGTTCTGTTATCTGTTCATGTGCAATGTTTTATCTGGCTTACATAATATTATCTACGAGCTTGAATAATCAATTGCCTTGTCCTGTAATTTTGCTCTTGAATATTTGCATAATTCTACTAAATGCACCCCTCAATCAAATGTGCTTACACAGGAGATGTTAATATATTGCATTACCACCACCCACCCAACCCCTCCAACCTCCAGAAAACAGCAACAAAAAACAAAAACAAACAAAATCTTTTTGTATGAGAAAACTTAATTTAATGTTTATATCATAATATATTTATTTTTCTTAGTACTTGGATATAGTTGTGGTAGTTGACTATGAAATCATAAACTGTGTACACATTTTTCTGCTGAAGTTATACTCTTATAAAGCATCTGTGGCAATAATGCTTTGTTATCAAAATAAGGGATAAAAACAACAACACTACATTACCATAACTTTCTAATGCTTTCAGATGAAGCGTCTGCGAGACTTGGTGGCTATGTTGCACGAATCAGACCCGGATGTGTTTGTGACCGTCAGAAAATATGCCATGGTGTCACTGTTAGAGGTTTTCAAGGATATTATCCCAGGCTACCACATACGTCTTCCTACTGAGAAGGAGCGAGAACAGAGGGTTGGTTTGTTTTTAACCCTACTGTTCTTTGAATAACATGGAGGTCTGTGGTCGAGCAGTTTGACTTGACTTGTAACTCCTAAGCGACCTCACTTCACAGGTTCGAGACCAGGTTAGGGGTAAGAGCTGTCATGAGGGAAAGTTTTTTCAGCTAACCTGTAGTGCACCAGTGGGTCACCCAGATATAAGTCCTCTACCAATAATTGGGCGTACCCTTGGCGTAGTGATAGTCGCCAAATTGTAACTCCTCTAACCGCTAAGCCTCTCACCGTGTTGGTTCCAGTCCCTTTCATTGTGAAGGACTTAATGTGAGAAGGTCCTCCAGCTGACCTGCTGTGTGCCGGTGGTTCTACCCATACATTTTTTTGGGTCGTCTTGTACCAAAATAGCTGGAAGATGCTATAATGATCATAATTGGTCGCTGCGGTATATTTAAAAAAAAATCTACTAATAATAAGCTGGACGTTGCCAATATGATCATAATTGTGTTGGTTTGATGTTACAAATAACAACAACACTAAAACAACTATGGATTAAGAGTTATTCCAGTCCTTCTAGGTCCTAGGTGTCGCCAGTGCTGTAAAACACATGTTTAATATTAGTGTGCATTTATTATTAAGCTTATATCAGTCTCAATAACCATTGATTAGTATAAAATTAAAGTCACATTTTTCTTTTTACTATTCCTACTGCTATCATCAAGTTTAATATCAAGTTTGGGTTTTGTGAAGAAAGGGGTCCTAATTCAACTTAAAAAATGCTTGCATATGCGTATCAATTCGATAAACTGGTACTGAAAAGACATCTGGTAGGAATGAGTGTTGCTGATTGAAACATAAAGAAATAAATACTTAGCACTAAGAAAATAGCACATAATAGACCATTTCAAACATCCAGTGCGCATGCGCCGATTTATATCTCGCGCTACGAGACTTGACCCGTTTTCTCCAGATTTTCAAAACTGGGGGCTCTTGCGCAAAGGATTTCATCATTTGTGTCCGTACTTTTTTAGAAAACAAGTGTTGTTTTTTCGGTTTGCACATATTAGCGCCAATTAACGGCTGTTAACAACATTGTTCACGCACTTATAACATAGAATCGCTAATTACATCACTGTGATTTTAATTTCTTCAAGGTTGTAAAAAATAAATGCGGTGTTATTTCTTTCTGGCGCGGAGGGCTCTCTGGCTTACACTGCAACATCAAAGAAAATTCTGGGAAACAATCGACGGTCACTATCATTTGAAGTCGCCGAAAAGAAATATTTTTGTTTCAAATTGACTGACCCATTATTTCTCTAATACTGTGTAACATGATGTCGATCGATAATTGTCTTCAAGCTGCCATTTAGAAGATAGAGAGGGTGTGAACGTTGAGTACTGTTGAGAGATTAAAAATGATAAGTACACGTGAACAGCGTGTGCTATGAAAAAATATGCAACGTTATTGACGATTTACCTTCGCGGCATAAATATAAGTTCTAAAGGATTGAGAGTGAAGGGGGGAAACTGTACTATGTAGATATATTTCAGACTGCGCATGTTTTTACTTATATAAATATCCTTACAAACTTCTTTAGTCCATTGAATGATCATAAACATTTTTTATAAAGGAATTATTTATATTTAAGGTATGGATTAACTACAAAAGAATAGGCGAGTTATTGAAATAATACATTTGCAATAAACACGAGATGAATATATATATATTCCTCTTCCTTAACGAAAAAATAGTAGGGTTGGGAAAGGGTGCACCATTGTGGGTACTTCTAAATATAGCGTTAGGTCCTTTTATGAGCCAAAAAAGATATTGTAGACCTTAGTGTTTTGTCCTTTTTGTTGTCCTCGCCTAAGTCAATGCATATTGCTCTTTAAATGGTGAAGGTCATAAACCACATGACTGCCATATGGTGACAGTTTCAAACACAGCTGCATAGCGGATGCATGTGTTAATTCTTGCGAAGGGGAAAAGACGCCAAAACACGGTCACACTTCCTGTCCACTAGACAAACAAGGTGTCATAAAACTGCCAATTAGCTTAATTAGTTGGGGTGTTCGCTCATGTCTTAAAATTAGGGATTCAATTAGAGTAGAACTTTATGATGGTATGAAAGGGACCCACGCGCATAGAGACACATAATATGAATTTACAAAAAAAAAAAATAAAAAAAAATTAATACATTTCTATCTTTAAATGGGTACAATAATTAAGTACCCGGTAGGGCCCACTTTAGACCACATTTTGGCATATAACATTCAAGCCATGAATGGGAAAATAAGCCGTAGCCAGGCGTGTAGACCCTCATTCAAATAGTTGCAAATCAAGTAAAGTCAAAAGTTGTATGCATATTTTGAATCGCGGTCCACGAATTCCTATTAATTATTTATACGTTATAGCGCATTATGGGACCGATGCATTAAGAAATAGGGATTTTGACACCATTGTCCAAATTTACAACATTGTTCATTATAAGATATATAACATTTAAGATTAGAATCATAAGAAAATTTGCTTGACAAAGATCCATACCCCTGTAACTAAAGTAATGATGATGCAAATGACGACGATGCTGCTGCTGCTACTGCTGATAATGATGACGGTGATACCGATGCTGTTTATGATTATTATGTAAATGGTAAAAACGGTTACGATGATGCCCATGACGATTACGATGTAGATCGTGATGGCGGTGATGCTGCTGCTGCTGCTGCTGATTAAAGGTGATCATACAGGTAATATGGGATCATGATGATGATCATGTGTGGCCAGGTAAATTTAATGGCGGTAATGATTATAATTTCTTAAATATTAAACATGTAAATGGACGTGATATAAGTTCGTTTTAATTATGGTTGTTTTATTTAACTTTCAATTGATGATTGTATACGTGCACTATTTGGCAACTTATGGTTATTCAGACGTTGAACTTTTGTCAATTTCATGATTTTCAGTACTGTATTATGTTCAATTAGATAATAAAAAATCCGTAAGTGAAGAGCCCCCAGTTTTGCAAAACACGTCGAGATATTCTCACAAAGCGTCTTGATCAGCGGAATAGGATTGACCAGACGCTTGGTTTGAAATGGTCTATTAAATGCCGGATAATATTATAATCATATCATTAGCCCTTTCAAAAAACCATGTTGAGATATTGTCATGACCTTGTTGTTGGTATTGTTAACCTTTCTGTTAAAGTCCACTTCTTAGAAAACATCAAAGATATTCACTTCAAGCTTAAAAACCTTCACTATCAAGTGAAAACCCCACTTAATTTCAAAGTTGGTAGACAACTCTTTATTTTTTGTTTTTTTAACCTTTTGTGAATTTTCATGAGACCATCCAGCAGTGAGAAAAAATAGAGCAGGCAGTCTACAGACTGTGTTAGTATTTTATAAAGAATCATACTTTCTGTTTGATGAATGTAATTGAAAATGTTGATAAAATAATATGCAATTCGAACAGACTAGAATTATTTTTGTAACTTAATTGTATATTTTTTTGTTCAACAGATGAAAAAAGATACGATAGCTCTGTTGACCCATGAGGAGAACATGCTGAAAGCCTATCAGGCCTATCTGGAATTTCTTGAGAAGACTGCTAAAGGTACTGTGGTCAAGATGCTTAATTAACTGACAAAATAATGAAAGACCTTAGTGAATAGTCTCTCCCTGAATATTTCCTAAATGCCTTTTTTTATGTTTGTGCTCTTTGGAATTTGTTAACTTTAATGCTTGCATTGTGATACATAAACCATTATCAACAAACATGTCAATTTTCTAGTTTAAGTAACATATGTCATAGTATTTGCTGCATTTATACCCCATATTGATGTAAAAGTAAAAACTTTCATTGTCTACAATTGCACCCTCTCTAAAAGAGTAGGCGATTAAGTTCAAGGATTGCAACTGCCATGGCCTCCCTACTGTTTAGTCAGCCTCAAATATTACCTAACAAGGGAGATAATTTTCATTTCCCCATTACTTCAATCAATACACAACTGTAAATTAGTACATTATTCAGACATGTACATTTGCAATTTACCAGATCTGGTAGTGCAGTCGGTAGAGCATCAGCTCCAGGGTAGTTCCACTACTGGTTGACCCAGTGTCAGGATAATGTGACTGGGTGTGGTATCTTGCCAGGGGCTCATGGCATGCTATACACAGTGAAGGCAGCACTATATCTGCTTCAAGTGGATACTGTCTCCAGATAACTGAAATACTGTTGGTGGGAAGATAAACCCAATAAACAGTTGCAATAGTTGTATTATTTTCTAAAGACAAGCTATTCATTTTCTTTCAAGACTAGTTTGTTAAGGTATCCATACCAGTATGCATGTGCCATAACCATCTTATTGCTGAATAATTTTGTTTATTGTCATTTTAAGGTCCTAAGCAGGAAAAGAAAGGGAAACATCAGAACAAGCCAAAAGTTGACATACCTGAAAAAGCTCAACAGGTAGGCATGAACCTATATTTAGATAACCATATTTGTCAAAAACATCAATAACGGCCTTATATTCCAAGTATCCCGTCCATGGTCAGCATCCTTGTCTTTGTCTTTGAATAAAATGCAAACATGAAAGCAATATTTCATGCATCCTTAAATGTAACAGTACAATGAAGAAAGTTTTTTTCATATGTTTGGATATAATATTTTTATTCCAAACCACCTGCACAATTTATATCTTAAGCAAATTTTTTTAGGCAGCCTGAAAAATGTTCAGGGGCACTAACCCTGAAAAAAATTATACACAAAAAAAACAAATTTTAAAATTATTATGGTAACATGAATGACTGTTTAATCACCCATTTTACTGAATATCTGTATAATAAGATTTTATCCTACAATCACCTCGGACATTAGATAACCTTTGCTTTTTCAAACACTAGAATGTGAAACCTGTCGTGTGCATCCAGATAAGCTACTTTTAAAGTGCATAAATTCCATGCTGCATTTGGTGTTCCAAATGCTGTCAATTCATGTAAATTTTAAGATTATAAGAGTTGCACTACCAAATGGAAGCTTTTGTCATTTCTGTCTTTTAACTAAATGTTTCTTATTCTTTCTATTGTGACCAGAGTTTGACCATGCTGTCTGTGCGATGTATGTGTGAACTACTGGTGACCCATCCACACTTTAACTACAGAAACAACATCATCACAGTCCTTGTGCCATATATGAATTATAGAATACCAGAGGTTGGTGAATTTGTAGAAATATTTCTATACAGGGAATTGTTCATGTACAATGTATATTTGATTTTTGGTATTGCTTGTTTTGCCTTTTTTGCTACCAAAGGTGATATCTTGAAGATGCTATTTCTGATTGTGCATCTGTCTGTTTGTATGTTGTTCTTTTTTCTTATCCACATCATTAGTACATCAATCAAACCTCACCATCTTACAGTCACACACTTGAAGGGGACTTCTAAATAACATTTGCAAGTGCAGTCCTGAAGATTGAAGACTTATTTAAAGGTGTTATCTGGTTGTTTGGACCAATTTTTTCTCCCATGTATTTTATTGTTACCTGAAAAGATCCTGCGAATTATACTATTTTTTGATACCCAACATACATGTGGAAAGTAATGCATAAGACCCCACTAGATATTTAAAAAAATGTGTTCCATATCATACCTCGCTGCACAGTCAGCTTTTTTTACAACCTTACATGATCATTCAGCTTATTAGCTCTAATGTCAATATTTATGTTTTTTTACTGAAATATCTGTCATGCTAAATGGGTATTTTAAGATTAAGAAATAATGGACATTTACAGCAATGCATTTCACAATTTGTACTATCTGACAATTGAGGTAATGTTATAAAAAGCCTTAAGGTTTAAGTAATTATGCACTCATAACCCAGAACAGGTGTAAGATATTGTTACATATATAAGATATAATCAAACTGTTGGAATCCACCTTAAAATGACTTGTTTTGTTACTTTATAGTTTGGACGTTGATCTTTTTACTAATAATTAACTGCATATATAATTCACCTATGTTGAGAAAAAACGTACTCATGACAACAATATCATTATGTATACAGTCTTCATGAAAGAAATTTAAAAGCGCTGGACCCTAAGTCCACCGCGCTGGCAGTATCTACTGGATCAAACCAGATTTTACCAGGCCAGTATGATTTTTGCATATTGACACCAAAGTTTGGTAAGCTAACCGAGGTGTTATGTGTGGCTGGATTCAGTAAAAGGCTGTTGATTGTTGGTTAGTTTTGTTTAGTATTATGTTCATAATAATTCAGAATTTTGAAAAAGATGTGGCTGAAAATTCTGTTGGACTGTTGAACTTATCACATTTAAAGGACCGACAGAGATTTTGGTGGACTCAGGCCACGGTCAACTGGGTTTTGTCGAAGACTGTATTATGAAGTGTTATATAATCATGGAACTCGTCAGCCCCTCATGATGTGGGTTTGAGTCCCATTTAGGGCGAGAACTTTCATGTGAGAAGTTTTTCCAGTTTACATATTGGGCTCCAGTGGTTCTTTGGTCTGTGATCTTCCTCCATCGCTATGAAGCTGGATGGCACCAATAATAGCGGTAACGATTGTCGTGTTGATGTGACATAACAAATAAAAGAATAATAATCATACAGTATAACAATACGCTATTTACATAACAGATTGGTGACCTAGCCTGTGAAAGTGTGAGAAAACTTTTTAAGACAGACAAAAAAGGAGACGTAACTCTAGAGGTAAGGCAACTATTATTTGTGATCTAGACGTTGTTTGAGTACATTTAATATTGTGACTTTAAAATGATCAAAAGGCTAATTGAACTTCTTGAGAAAAAAAAAGTTTTATATATAAAACACAATTTTCAACTTATTTATTATTAATAAGTTTAAAGATTAAACTATTTAAAATAATTGGCCAAGCAGAAAGTCGTATTTGTGTACCATCAATCCACGTCCTGTGTTCAACATCCTTTAAAATTTTATCAATAAATTTCTTCAGTATTTGTAATGAAGGCATAAATTAAGGAAAATTATCCTACAATTGGCTGATTGTATTACATTCCAATTTTTATTTTCAGCTGACCAAATGTATTGGTAGAATGATCAAAGCCAGGGAGTTCCGAGTGAAACCAAAGGTAAGTGTTGTTTAAATTGAATGACACTATGATAATCATGGCTACAACCATGATAATGATAGAAAACAATAATAAGGTGATGAGGAAGGATGACTTTAGTGAAGATGATTATGATGAAAAATATATATGAAGATGAGGATATGATGATGATGATGATGATGATGATTTGATGATGTAATGATGATGAAGTGATTATGATGTTGTGATAATGTGATGATGATGTAATGATGACGATGGTAATTATGTGATGATTATGTAATGATGATGGTGATGTTATGATGGTAATGATTTAATGATGATGATGATGATGTGATGATAATGATGTGATGATATGTCAAGGTCAAATTTTTGTGTGTGCTAAAAATGGCCAAATTTTCAAATTTCAATATTTTGATGATATCTCTAATACAGGTTTGAATGTGATAAATATTATGTTTTTAGACATTTTCTCGAACTTTTTCTAAATGTTAATACACAACATTGGACTGTGCAGGTTATGGTATTCTTAAGCTCGTGTAAGACTTTAAGTTATGTGGTCACACATGGCAAGGCATCTAGAATAAAGCTGTTTACCAAAGTCATGCAAATTCGACATATTATGAAGGCATGGTTTAACCTGTTTGTTGTTAATAAGATTAATTACCATAATAAGAACTGTAATTGAATCATATTACTTATTGAATAACTGTATTATGGAACAAATCCCAAATTAAATAAATTGGAAAAAATGGTGAAATGAACATTGTCTCCTTCCAAAGTAGTCCAGATAGGAAGATTCTTTCAAAAATTCTTTAAAAACTAAATAATCCAAATAAAAGGACCTATTTGGATGTAGAAATTAACAAGGGGAGACAATTTAATGTCTCATTATACTCTCTCACCAGGTCCTTGAGACTTTTTTGTCTCTGCGGATCAAGGAAGTCAGCTACACAGACCCTTTTGCTGACGATGATAACAACAAGAAAAAACCTGGCACAGAGAAGCTGTCTCGTAGGGACCGCAAGGTATGAATTGGACCTTGTTTTAGTTCTTTTCTTACATTTAGGTTATATAGTGATTGTTATTAATTTTTCCTCTATTACCCAAGAGTAGGGAGTAGGGTGGGGATATATAGGTGTCAATTTGTTTATTGTATCAGCTCTCCATTGTGAAGAGTTTTTAGGCTCGAACTTTATAAAGAATGAAGGAATATTCAAATGACCTGGCACAAATGTTTGTCATATCATGCTATAACCAGATTGCAATTTCATTGGTAATACTTGCAGGTAGTTAGCGATATGTAACCCCTCCTAGGCCACTCACCGAATAGGTTTGAGGCTTGTTCTAGGTGAAAACCTCCATGTTGTTGGGAGGGGTGGGTATGGGGGGTGTTCTTCCAACTGACAAATAGTGTGCCGATAGTTTTACCCAAGCATTTGTTTGGGGCTTTCTTCTGCCAGTTAAAGATGGACAAATCGTTTGGATGTTATGAATGTCAAATGAAAAGATCAAATGAACATTAAGATGTTAAATACATGGGAGGAGATGTCTCTTGGATTACACTCAGAGTTTTAAAGTTTATTTGTTGGGTTTATCGTCCCATCAACAGTATTTCAATTATCTGGAGACTGTGTCCATTTGAAGCATATATCGTGCTGCCTTCACTGTGTATAGCATGACGTGAACCCCTGGCATGATATCACACCCTACTGGCCGCAATAGCTCAGCTGGTAGAGCATCCGCTTGTGGATCGGGAAGTCATGTGTTCAAACCCAGTCCGGGTCAAACCAAAGACTTGTTGTTGGTAGATGCGGCTTCCCTAATATCGCTCGGGGTTTAGGGGACAGCATTACACCTAACTCGTCAGTGTCAGTATAATGAACTGGCTGGGTTCAGTCCCTGGGCACCTCATAAGTGCCCCTGTGCTACAATGATAGGAATGTCACTGCACAGTATCAGCTAATATGCGAGCATATCCTGATATCACACCCAGTTGACACCTAGCTGAACAGTCTTGGAACTAACATAATATTTTCTTCAGCATTAGCAAAGGAGATAGACCTTTGTCATATTTAACAACTTTGGTATGACTTTTCCCCAGATCGAAAATATACCACTGTAACTCGATAATTAGAAAAGTGTTGCATTTGTAGAAAAGGAAACAGTTGGTCATCCTAGAGAAGGACATGGCAGAACGCCGAGCTACAGAAGACCGCAAGAAAAGACTACGACTTGTAAGTTCTTATCAAGACATTTAGAAGATGGTTTTTTTTAGTCTGTAGTAAGGTCATTGCTTATTTTCATTTTAATTTGTAAGTTCTATTGCATCATGTAAAGTAAATATTCCTAGCCCTCATAGCTGACCTAGGAAAGTTTTCTTTTTATAACAGTTGAATTTTATTTAAATTAAGACAATATATAAAATAAAAGAATTATACAAAAATATTTGGATTTTTTTCTAGATAATTTTGTCATAACAGCTTTTATTTATACCATTTCAGGGCTTTTTTTTCTTCTTTAGAAGGAGCGGTTTACAGGTGCCCTCCTCTCAGAATTTTTTTTAAAAATCATTCAGTTTTCCCCTAAAAAATGACGTAACATCAGTTTTTTTTCATTTCCCTATAAGGAATTGTCTCTATTTTCCTCAGGATTATAGGGCATGGGCCCCTTTCCCTGGCAGTGAAAAAAAGCCTTACATTTATATATAAATTTTGCTAAATTAAATTAAATATCCATCATTATTATGGAATAATGTTTGGTTGTCCATGGGTTGTTGACAAATATTCCATGGTCGGAAGTTGAGATGTGCAAGTATTTTAAAAACAAAGGTCAGAGGCCATATGGTACAACACTACAGACCTAGTAGAAGACAAATACTATCCCAGTTCATTGTTAGCCTGCACTGCTTTTAAAATATCTTCTCTGGATTATGTTATGGTACATTCCTATAAACTTTGCAAATGTCACCAAACTATTTGATATAAAAAAAGTATGACAGTTTGATGGAAAATGGAAAACTTCCAAAATGAATTTAAAAAATGTTAATTTCTAAAATTATAAACATGAATGCATGTAGCTTTTTGTAAATGCAGCAAATGCCTCTTATATTATATACATATCACCTAGTGTTATATATTATTTAATTTTGTATTATTATCTTAAATTCTTAAATTGCTTTTTGACTTTTACATACAGCACACAGAGACGATACAAGCCGTGTTCCTGACATATTTCCGTATTCTGAAGAAAGCTGTAAAGTCAGAGTTATTGCCGGTTGTGTTAGAAGGTCTTGCTAAGTAAGTGGAGTTGTCAATGAAAATGTTGTAAATGGAAATAATGATGATATAAACTTAAAAATACAAGCAAACAACTATAAGATTAAGATGTGTTGTTTAAATCACTGTTTTTTGAAGGTTATAATGCCCACCAACTGCTAGAATTATGGACAGAAAATTAAGGCACGCTTTTAATTAATTAATTGAACACAGCAATATACCTTGATGTTTAAGAAGGTAAACACATAATTTGAATTTATCTCAGGATTTGGGCCAAAATATTACATATTTATATTCTTTAATGTCTACCAACTATTTTAAGTATTGACAGCAAATTAGGGCAACTTCATAAACAGCAAGCTTTTAATTACACTGTCAACACAGTAAGTTATATATCGGGATATTGAAAAAGTAAAAAACATATTTTGAATTTATCAAAGGATTTGGGCAAAGAAGAAATTAAACATAAAATTTAGATTTAGCCAAAGATTTGGCCATTCTTGTACATATTTTTGTGTTTTATTTTGGATGGTTATATTTGTATACCTTTCAATACATTTACATTGAACAAAACGAATAAAGGTTATTTTGAGGATGTCCAGCAATTGATGGCGGAGATCCTAGACAAATGTTTGGGTAGAACCATCAGCTGTATGATCTCTATGTGAATGCACCTCAACTCTCACCCACATAGTTTGCAGACGACGAGTTAGAAGGAGTTTCAACTTCAACTGTTCAGCCAGAGACACCTGTTGAGTAATAAAAACAATTTCCTTTGTTTAGTTGACATAAATATTTTTTTACAGAACTATGTCTTCATCTAACCATTCAAAAGAATTTAAAATTGTCAATTTTTTCAGGTTTGCCCATCTGATCAGTGTTGACTTCTTCAATGATCTGTTTGCCGTCTTCAACACACTCATTGCTTCAGGGGTATGTATTTTACACTAATACATTCAAAGGACTACTTTCCTTAAATTTTCTTTACTACTATAATTAAAAACATTTTGTCCACTTATACCATGCAAGTGATTTTTAGATAAAATTTATTTGCAATTTTAATGATAATTTGTCTGCAAGTGAGGCCAATTATCTCTGTTGATTTATGCAATGACAATTTTTTTTTACTCATGTCTTATTTTAATTAACATTTCAGATATAGCATGAAACATTAAAAGAATGAGTACAAAAGTAATCTTTGTCAAATGTAGTCTTAAAATTGTTTTATGAGCTGGTAGTCCTAGATTGGAAGGCAGACTACCCAATGAGTCATCATGCTTTTATTTTGGGCCCAGCCTCTTTCATAATCTGGCCAGGGCCCAAAGTCATAAAACTAAGCTTGAGCCTTATTTTTTCTCTGGCATCTCATTGGTCAGATTTAAAAATTAGAACAAAAATCTGACCAATCAGATGCTTGAGAACAATCTCAGACTTAAGCTCAACCATTTATAACCTTAGACCCTGAAAAAGTAATTCCCAGATATATATCTAAAGTCTTACCCTACCTTTACTAGATTGGAGTCACCAATTTTAACACAGTTATGTAGGTGCTATTAATAAAAAAACAGACATTTATAAAACCATATGGTACAACACCCTGACCACTCTTGACACAGTCTGACCATATGTCTTTCTTGGTCAAACCTATCCTCTGCAGCTGGGAATTGCTAGGCTAGTGACTGTGTTGAGTTACTAAGCGGCATGTTTAGCATGTTCATACCATCTCAGTCTCCATGTAAAATAAAAAAACAACAAAAAACAAAAACAAGGACAGGTCTTATCCATTAAGAATCTGAAAAGAAGTTATTTCTTAAAAAGTCTAATTTCCATAAATTATGAAATAAATAATGGATAATATTATTATATGATTATAATTATGTTGTATGATAATTTAGATAATAATAAACAATCCATTTTCCTGAAAATATTTCCTTACTTTTTCAAAATTTACAGATGTAAGGAAGTTTAAATATGAAAAATATCAAAGATTAGATTTTATTATGGTTACAACCACAATTTTATTTTAGGACCTGACCTATCGTGAGTCCTTCCACTGTGTACAAACGGCCTTTACCATCCTGTCTGGCCAGGGCAGCGTCCTCAATATTGACCCTATGGTCTTCTACAAACACATGTACAAGAATCTCTTCCATGTTCATGCAGGTAGGGTTGAACACCATTCTGTTTTCATCTGTTCCAAGATTTTAGATCTATTTCCAGTTCTGAATCATTTTTGAGATGAGAGCTAGTTAAGTATTATAAGGAAAGATGAAAACAGCCTGTTTTTAAAACTTTTGCAATGTCTGAATGCTGGGATAAAGATTGCAGTTCAGACTGGTTTAAATCAAAAGACTATTTATAAAAAGTTCTGATTTATTGGTCTCTCTGAAGAATAAATATCATAACAACAATAACAATTTAAAAAATCTCCACACAGTTCTCAATGTTTGCCTATTGATTTTTGATAAAATGATTTTCTTTATATTTTAAAATACATGTACATCAGCCACCCAAGGGACAGTCCAAAAATGGCTACTGAAGACATTTCTCTGCTTAAGAGAAAATATGGCATCACAGTCAGCTGGCCTTTTAATGTCTATTTTTGCAAATAAGTATAATAACATAAATAGTAGATCTACAGCAAAGTACATTTAATTAATTGATCATGTTAATGTATATATTGATCTCTGGTTGAGGCTATGACAGTTACAGATTGGATGCTATTTAAGACTTAAATAAAGGATGATTTTTCCTATCAAGCTGACTGCTGGCCACAGATGTCAACCTGAGACTGCTGGCCACAGATGTCAACCTGACTGCTAATTAGACATTTAATGAACAAATAATATAGGATGACATGCGCTGGCTGCTTACTTCATGTTGACTGCTTATAACCATTAGCACAAATTTGGCTGTATTTGAAATTTATCAATAATACCAGGACCTATGACTAAACCTGTGGCGACATGTCCTTGTAGCTGACCAAAGCTGGCCACAATGGCCATTTATGTATTGTTGCAATGTATAAAGTGTAACAAAACTGTCAAAATAACATTACTTGTAATACTGTGAAAGCATTTTATTTCGTGGTGCAGAAATTTCGTTGTTTGAAGAGGACGGGCATATTCGTGGGTACTTGATTTCGTGGATTGCCCTACCCACGAAAATAAAAAAAAAATACCTTCGACTTTTGACAGATGCGAAACTGAGGCCTAACACTGAAACAGGGTCAATTGCGAAACTACGGATTAGCGAGTGACTCTGCCTATTGTCTTACGTCACGTCTGGTGATATTGATCCACGGGAGCCGGTCAATGTTTTCACAGCCGAGTCTCATCAGACGACTTTTATGACACCTGTCAATTAGCGTGTCATTTAAGGGATTATATTCATAAAGATGTTAGGGGCGCGGGTTCTTTTAAGGGTCTAATTTAACAAAGCCATTGAC
This sequence comes from Sinonovacula constricta, assembly GCA_007844125.1. Taxonomy (NCBI): domain Eukaryota; kingdom Metazoa; phylum Mollusca; class Bivalvia; order Cardiida; family Solecurtidae; genus Sinonovacula; species Sinonovacula constricta. Next base: position 47,137,774 of record CM017569.1, on the reverse strand, counting down.
TGTCAATTAACGCCAATTAGCGTACTATGCAAACTGACACAAAACAGACCCTTGAGTAAACACCCTACACCTATAAAGTTTATAGTGCTCGTGTATATATTACAGTATAAAATTACTTAGAATAGATCGTTTTTTATGATTAAATGGCTTATGTTCGTTAACATGTTATATCGTTCTATGTCAATACAATGTAAATAAAGTGTGGTGAAATCGTCTGTTTGTTTGAGCTTTATGTCTGGTTTAGTAAAAATATGTTGACATGATTTACAAGAAAATCTAGCATTCGAAAGTCTAACTGAGGGGATTTTATATCGTTGGTACTTAAATTCGTGGATTGACTTGCCCACGAATTCCACGAAATTAAATGCCCCACGAAATAAAATGCTTTCACAGTACAAGAAGCTGCTCTATTTACAATTCTGTTTGTATTTCCACAGGCCACTAATTGCTTCTTGAATAATATGCCATAAAAACATGCATGTCTATGTTAAAGTTTATTAAGTTGACAACATTTAAAATATACCATACATATTTGTACTGGTTGACTGTCAAATGTACATTGTTGTCATTCTTTGTGAGCAGTTTGTAGGTATGTCTTAATTGTATGTAGCTATTGTTTGTGACTAGGTTGTACATCAGCTGACATCCCTATTATCTTGGATTGTCTGGATGCCATGATCAATAAAAGGAAACGTCAGGTTAGTGAATTAGCAAGTTCTTTCACAGAATAATTCTAATCTATTTCATGTAAAGTTGGTTGTAAAAACTCATTAGAGCTTATGGTACTTGTTGAAATCTTGCCGAGTCAAAATAAATGTTGTCTGTCTGTCTGTCTTTCTGCTTGTCTGGCTGCCTGTCAGTCAGTCAGTCAGTCAGTCTGTCTGTCAGTCGATCTGTCAGTCTAGTCTAGCCAAATGTTAAATACAAAAGAGTAAAAAGATAAAAGCAAGTTGTTTGTGTTGAAAAAGGCAATTTGCTTAAAATTTGAGTGTGAGCATTTTTAGAAAGAAAAAAAAATCATTTGTATTTATTTTCTTTCGGATCAAAAGTATAACGTTATCTGTTATTTTAACACAGAAATTGACAGAGATATTTACAGTTTCATTATCAATGTTTACTACATAAAGCAAGACTAAGGCCAATATACAACCTAATGAGAAAACCCCCCCAATGAAATCTGTAGCTATTTAACCACAAGAATATATAAACATACATGTACAATCCCCTTTATAAAAACTTAACTATGTCTTCAGGTGTCTCAGCAGAGGATGTTGGCATTCACCAAGCGCCTGACAACAATCTCCCTACAGCAGACACAGGAGGGATGTCTAGGGCTACTCTCCATGATCAGGACATTCATGATAGTAAGTCCATGGTTGCTATAGTTACCTTCAAGGCTGAATACGGGGGCACACATGGCCAAGTTGTTAGAGTCGCCATCTTGTAACTCCCCAACCCCTCTTCACCTGGGTTTCAATCCCACACTGGGTGAGAAGTTTAATGTGGGGAGATTTTCTAGCATTGTGGTTTGCCCCAAAAAAGGTCAGGAGTCTCACCCCACCAATAATTTGCCGGACGTTGCCAGAATGACCATAATTGTGTGAATGTAACAAAAAAAAACAAAAACAAACAAACAGCAAGAAAACAAATGAAGGCTGAATGTCAAGCTGCCTTTTTTTTTTACCTCCACTAAAGGTACAGGTCTCGTAGTTTTATTGTCTGTCTATCTGGTAATTATTCTCTGAATGTAACCAGTGGATCTGCTTGATTATTTATATATAACTGAACTGCAAAGTTGCTGGATCAAAATCTAGGTCATATTGCAGAGGTTATATAAATTAAGGTCACATTTCAAGGTTCAAATGTCATTTGGTAAAAACATGTCAGTTGGTCAACTTTGCTTCTTGCAATTTACCTCCTTGAGAGGTAAGTATCTCTAACTTGTAACTCTTTAGCCCCTCACCACATGAGTTCAAGTTACGTTCGGGGCAAGAACTTTCATGTGGGGAGGTTTTCCATTAGACCTGTGTTCTGGTGGTTCTACCCAGACATATGTCAGGGGTCTTCCTCCAACAATAATTAGCTGGACGTCATTAATATGTCAATATATGTTAACATATAACAAACAAAATTGTATCGCTGGCGATTACTGTTGTTCCAGACTTACTCATACATGGACATTATCCTGGATAATGAGGCCAGTGGTAGTGGGGTGTACCTACCAGAGTTGGACGACCCTGAACACTGTAACGCACACAGTGCAACACTCTTTGAACTTGCCTATCTACAGGTAAAAATAATGTTTAGTTATATAAAATGTTATTTCAGTCATTAACTTTGTTTCATCATTTGTACATATAAATACTGCTTTTTATGACATATAATAACCCCAAATCAACCTTTCATGATAGCCCTTATCATAGGGTGAAACTGATTCTTTGAGAAATTAAATTTTTTAGGCTTAGCATGATATGTACTCTTAAATTGATTTGTAGATCATCTTTTGGCTTGCTGTTCTTTTTCTGTGTGGATTTGATTCTTTTATCCTCCATTACAGTGATTTTCATGTGTTAACTTTAAACTGCAACATTAAAAAAAATTCTTTTTGATTTATGATTCAACCAACAATCATCCAGTTTGCCTGAGATGGTGTCCACTTCAGGCTGATAGTGCTACGTCTCTTTGTATAACATGCTGTGAAGGCCTGGCATGATACCACACCCTGACACAAGGCTGATATATATATATATTTACAATATTTACTTCAGCATTATCAAGGGAACAATACCACTACTATTTTTTTAATGACTGGTATGTCGCAGCCCTGTATCAAACCCAGGGCCTGCCAGGCCTGGAGCTAACAATGTAATGATTAGACTACCTTGCCAGTTTAAAAACATAATTAAAAAAAATCTAGATTTTATTAATTTAGAATCTGATGATGTATTGTGCAAATAGTATATGAGCAAGTTTTGTTTATAAAATCTATCCATATGTATGTCATACATTTGTATACCGGTACTTATATGAACTTTGATTTATGTTATTCATGTGATTTTGTATACTATAATTTTAGCATCTTTTGTTTCACTTTCCTGTTTATTACAGCGACATTATGTGCCAGAGGTAAGGAAGTTTGCCTATCATCTTGCGAGAGGGGCTCCAGGTTCTGGAGACGGTCAGCTGGCCATTGACCTCAAAAAGTGAGTGTTATTTGTATTTAAAATAAATCGCAGTCATCCTAATCAAATTAATGATCCTTTTGTCAGCCTCCAAGTTTATTTTTTCAAGAAAATCTCAACAAATGTATGGGTAGAAACAATGCCATACATGAAAGTTCTGGGCAAGACTCAAACTTAAGTCATACATATTTTATAGCTTGAGGGGTTAAAAAGTTGACAATATTATTCATTTGGCCATGAGAGCAAGCATAAGGGCATAAAATAAACTGGGACGCCTGTGGCATAGTGGTAGAGTCGCCGATTTGTAACTTCTTTGACTGCATAGCCTTTGACCGCATGGGTTCGAGTCCCGTTTGTGATGAAGGACTTAATGTGAGATGGTCTTGACTTGCGGTGCGCTGGTGGTTCTACCCAGACATGTGTTTGGGGTCTTCCTCCACCAAAAAGCTGGATGTTGCTATAATGATCATAAATGAATGCTGCAATGTATTTCAAAAACAAAACAGAGCGATAATATTAACTACAAGGCCCATGGTGATAAAACTGTCAAGTCATTCTCAGCTTGCTTACCAAAGTATAATTCTCCTAAGTCAATTTCTTTTCTTAATGTAATCTGATTTGTATAATAAATTTTGCGTAAATATGTGTATGATGTGCCTGTTGCTAAGTAGTTAGATTAGTCATCTTGTGACGTCTCAGACTCGTTAGCTTCTTAATGCATGGCATGAGACCCAGTAGGCACAAATACTTTAATATTTGGAGGTCGTCCAGCAGGGAAGTGCCGGTGGTTCTACCCAAACATTTCACTATAATTGTGTTAGGGAGATACATAAAAAATTGGTAAAATACTAACACAATAAAAATTATAATAAAAGCAATTCTGTAACTTAAATTTGTTGATTTATGTACTTACATTGTAGTTTTGAGTTTCCATTGCATGTGCAATAAAATGACATGAATGGTAGATTTGTAAATTTGGTATACCACAGTCCTCTGTTGTAATAACTTATATTGACTTACATTCATATATTGTTATTTCAGAAGTCCAAGCCAGATTTACAAAGAAAACCAGTCACTATTTCCTGATCATATACCAGCAACTAGAAAGGGCCCCAAACAGAAGGTACTAAAAATGTTTTCGTTATAAATAATTTTTCATGCCCTCCTTACAGCCGGCATACAGTAGTCACACTATGCATCCTTTCTTCCCATCTCTGTGTCTCAGCCATAACTTCTTTTCAATTTCCTGTACATTAATAAAATTTTACCATTTTATGGGCATACACTTACAGGTGAGTCGAGCAAAATGTTTATAAGTGCAACCATTACGCTCAAGGTCATATTTAAGGTCAACCCATGTTGAGTAGAAAACCTGCTGATTTTCCACATACTGGAATCCCTTGCTATCTGGGCTAAGCTCTGATTTTTTTTTTAACTTTATCATTTGTAAACTAACCTTCGACAATCTAAAAAAAGCAGCTCATACTAGTTTCTTGTCTTAAACTTTGCCCAGTTTTTAAAAAGAAATTTAATTTTACTTTTTAAGGTGTGTTTTGCATACCATTTGGGGGTAGAAGGCTAACCATCAAGGTTATATTTTAGGTCATTACATCTTTAGGAGTATATGTCAATATTAGAGACATTTCTTGTTTCTGTTTATAATGGTCAATACAAAATGTTGTGGACTTGAAATGCCATTCTTTGATTGTTCAATATTAAGAATGTGACAAAACATGTATAATAAAAATGCAGTAGCCAATGTCTAGACAGCTTGTTGTTGTTGAGGTCATATGAGACTGCTAACTGGAAGCTGTCTGTACTAATTATTCTGTATTTTATGTTCCAAGTTAGATATCTGCTTTTGAGTCTACTATCAAAATTAGATCTAAAATATCATTTCTTTCATGATTACCTGTAAAGACAGGTGTCAATTAAAAGGCTGTAATCACTGCAAGTCCCCACAAGACAAAAATTAAAAAAAAAACAATTCTATAAACTCAATGCAGCCAGTGGTTCTACCTAGACATAATTCTGTGGTCTTCCTCCACCAATTATAAGCTGGTTTCAGTGTGATTTAACAGTAAAACAAAACAACATTGTCAACTAAAACAACAACAAAAATGTTTACATGAAATGGTCACTATGCTTAGAGCATAGCCAATTATGAATGTGTTTCCAGTTGTAAAAAATACATATAAATTCATTCTGGACCGGGTGGCGCTATCAGTACCAAAATTTGTTCTCAAGAGAAAGTTACGAAGGCTATGCTTGCTGTTCACATTTCAGAAAGTGTGACTTATAAATGTTACAAGCAAGCGAGCCTAGCTTGTAAAAAATTCTTTTGAAAAAGGTCAAGGGCTGAAGATTATAGAATTAGTGATATGGGTTTATATTTTTGTAATTCCCTTTTGGAACATTTGTCTGTAATATAAATGTATACCATATCAGTTTGTCTCTGGAAATACTCAGCTCTGTTAAAGACCAGAATTGTGTCACTGCAGTTTACTTTAAAAAAATACCTGTATGTAATTAACAAGTATGTAATTCTTAACTTGTGTTATTGTTTTTTATCTTTTTATGTATTCATTAATATTTTTTCTCTTAATATTTTCAGGCCAGATTGAATGGACTAATACAGACTGACCTGAAGACAGAACTTTTGTCAGTGTTGGAGAAAGTAGAAGATGGACCCCAGGTTCATGGAGTCACGTGATAGCTTGTTTGTCAGTTATGATTGATATTGTAAAATAAATGTATATCACTGTAAAGATCTTGATCTGTTTAAATTCCCAGTATTTGAGAAAGTTGGAAACAGTATGTTTCTGGTGTCAGATGATAGCTTGTTCATGTGTAATATAAAATAGAAGTACATGTATAAGGGTCAGGCTGTTAACTGATTTCTTTATTCCTTTTTTTTCCTAATGGAAATATGTAGAACAATTTCTTGTCATACTAGGAAATTGAACTCTATTAATGTTAGAATGTTAACATTTGAGTCACTGCCAATGCAGTGAGTAAAGAAAACAGATATACCTTTACATTTCAAGTGTTGGAGTTTTACAATTCTTCACAAAAGTATAAATTTCAAAATATAGTATAAAAACAGTACAAAGGAAGATTTTGGAAGCATAGGGATCCAAATAATCATATATATATAATTATTAGTCCCCTACCAGTGTTTACACCAGGGGGGACCATAGGTTTACCCTCCGTCCATCAGTCTGTCTGTCCGCTAAAAATCTGGATCCTTTGATAACTTAAAAACTATTAAAGCTAGGCGCATGAAACTTGGTATGTTAATAGGTAGCAATGTGTACAATATGCACACGCAACATTTGGGTCCCTACCTTGAAGGTCAAGGTCACAGCATGACCTTAAAGCAAAATCGTGTCTGGCCCATAACTTCGCTATTTGAAGTCGGATTTTAAAACTATTGCAAAGAAATGATCACCATATTGAGATGACATGTCGCGAACAACATTTGGGTCGATACCTTGAATGTCAAGGTCACAGCATGACCTTGCAGCAAAATCGTGTCCGGCCCATAACTTTGTTATTTGAAGTTGGATTTTACAACTATTTCACAGAAATGATCACCATGTTGAGATGACGTGTCGCGCACAACACTTGGGTCGCTACCTTGAAGGTCAAGGTAACAGCATGACCTTGCAGCAAAATCATGAAGCTTTGGATAGTGCATTCAGGTGCACTTACCTTCAATGATAGTGCATTAAGGTGCTCATACCTTAAATAAAGGCCAAAAATAAATGTCATGATAAGTTAACAATTATTTAGGCCAGGTGAATTTAAAAAATTGTGTGAACCCCAACTACTGTAGATTTCCTTGTTTTTTACTTCATTTTTAAGCCATAATTATACAAATACAGACTTCAGCCTCAAATTAATTATAAATGGCAATAAACAATAGCGTATGATTATCAAAGAGCTTTTTGATGGACCGGTAGGGTACTACTGTATTGCCCGCAATACTATCCAATGCTTGTTTTGTTAAGGGTAGTAAAACTTCAACACTTGAATACCGGCCGCAATAGCTCAGATGGTAGAGCGTCGGCTTGCGGATCGGGAGGTCGTGGGTTCGAACCCCGGCCGGGTCATACCAAAGACTTTAAAGTTGGTGGTAGTGGCTTCCCTCCTAACGCTCGGGGCTACGGGGACAGCATTATGCCTGACTCGTCGGTGTCAGTATAATGGACCGGCCGGGTTCAGTCCCTGGGCACCTCATAAGTGCCCCTGTGCTGTAATGATAGAAATGTCGCTGCGCAGTATCGGCAAAAATGCCGGCTAATCCCTAAGCCCAACACTTGAAATGCAAAGGTATATCTTTTTTTCTTTACTCACTGCATTAGCAGTGACTCAAATGTTAACATTCTGGAACAGGTGACAACCTAAAATAGTTCAACATCCTAGTATGACAAGAAATTGTTCTAAATATTTCCATTATAGATTTTGTATTAAAAGACTGTTTAAATCCCACAGCAGAACAAAATCATTATATGTTCACAATAGTATGTCCTGCCTATTAAACTAGATGTTAATGTGGCTATAAAATGCAACACAAAATGAACGTGATAATATATTAACCACCATCATTAGAAATACAGCATCTTGTAAAAATGTTATGTGCTATGTTGAGCTGCCCATGTTTTAATAAAGAGAAAGATAATCTATGGTTTAGGGATTTTGAAGAAGGGGTCCCTGGAAGAATTTAAGACCACTTTCTTAAAGCTGAAAATCATTTTTTCGGGGCTTTGCTCCCTGATCCCCAACAGGGGGCAAGTTGACACCATGCCTAATGCAGCCCCCAAATCCTTAGCCGAAAATTGTCCTCCCTTTTCGTATCTGACCAATCGCACTGCATTTCTTGTTGTTATTTAGTTCACATGTTTTAATGATGAATATTTTGCATTAAACAACAAAGTTTATCAACACATAGGATGGTCTTGTAATGTATGGTAATTTTCTTCACAAACCGTAACATGTGCTGATGAGATGTACTATAAATCTGTATTATTGAAAAGTCCTTCCGCGCTCACCTGCACAAGAAACAAGAAATATAGTCCCAGAAGGATGGCATAATATTTAGGATAGAACCATTTTCAACATTGATCTGTACATTGTCTATTTAATAATAAAATAAAAAGTAAACGTTTATTTAATGCAACCAATGTACATTTAAACCCAAACGCTCATGTAGTGTATTCATACGCAGAAAAGTTACGTGAATGTTGACTTTAGAAATTTCAGGTAAGTGTAATACTAGCTACGTCTGAATTTGATTTTAACTAAGCACTTTTTTAAGAAAACACACGGATAAAATATAGAACTGTGCTTTTTAAATGAAGGCGAAGTGAATTTGAAAGCAATCCATTATGGGTTAGCATGACAGGTAAATGGTGATTTCATTAACTGCACTAGTTGTCGGATACTACATAAAATCGATCACTAAAACAAAAAATAAAACTTAAACAGCTGTTAATGTAGCAAACAAGATACATAGAATAAGTTTAGTAATAGAGAGCAATATCGATGTGTAACGTATTTGAATTTGTGAGCTAGTGACGACTGAACGTTGCATAGTTTGGAATAAAACATCACTGAGCCAGGATTGCACTGGAATGAAAACTGCCAGATTCACATATTTTAAACAATTTGATAGGTTTTCCAAACAATGTGAGATATCATTTACGTTACTCATGTAATCGCGGGAATTCAATATATATTGACTAAAAAGTCTAATATATTAACGGCATAATAAAAAGAAAACACTTTTATTCAAGAATGTGTGTGTGTTTAGATTATATCTGTGATTTTTTTAAAAATAAATTTTACGCCTTTGCAATAAATGAAAAATATCAAAACAGTTTAGAATGTTATAAACAACACTGCCTTTGTTTCTAAGTGGTTCGATAAACATAAGTTACTACACCAACGGTGTTTAACACAAACGAAAAGCAACAATGGAGTTCCCCAAGGAATTGTAATTATTTAAACAACAATAACACACACACACACGCGCACGCGCGCGCGCGCACGCACACACACACACACAAACACACACACACACACACACACACACACACTGTTTTCTCGACAACTTGCCGTGTTACGCGCAAGCACAGCAGTAATTCATGAAGGGGTGTAACTCGTACAGGACTGTCTTGAATTAAAAGGGAGATAATTCAAGTTGAAGCGACTTAAGTGACCAATTCCACCTTGTAATATATACATAATCGCCATCATCTTCCTCACTTTCATCATCGTCGTCGTCGCTGTCATCATTATCGCCGTCAGCATCATAAGTATCGTCACCAACAGAGATAACATGAACAACTACGACACCAGACTCATCATCAGAAGCAGTCAAATAATTAGCTTTGTTTTGTTTTTGAAATACATCGTAGCGACCAGTTATGATCATTAAAGCGATGTCCAGCTATTTTGGCGGAGAAAGACCCCGGAACAAATGTCTGGGTAGAACCACCGGCGCATCGCAGGTCAGCTGGAAGACATTCCCACATTAAGTCCTTCGCCCCGGACGGGACTCGAACCCATGCGGTGAGAGGCTAAGCGGTCAGAGGAGTTACAAATCGGCGACTCTACCACTACGCCACGGGTACCCACAAATAATTAGTTGGTGTTGATGTAGTTGCAGTAGTAGGAGGGGAAGTAGTGGTAGTTATTGTTGTAGTGGAGGTAGAACTTGTCGTTGACGTTGTTGTTGTAGAAGTAGTAGTAGAAACAATCAAAGCGGTAGACGTTCTGTAAAAGGCGAAGAAGAATGTATTTATTTGGGTTTTACGGCACACCGACACTTAACAGGTCATACGGCGCCGAATACAAAACAGTTTAATGCGAATAGAGAACAATCAGGTTAAAACTAAACTATGTGAAAGTAAAATATAGAAAAATACAAAAATCTATCGGGTTAAAAGAATGTGAACTATAATTGAAAATAGGTTAATATATTAAACGGTTTAAAACGAAGAAGAAAATGAAATTGGTAGCCGTATTATGATACATTAAAGTTCATGCAGCGGCCGTAGGACTCGATAATTCCTTCGTTCAGAGCAAATCGTCAGCAAAAGGAACAACAACAACGTACCAAACAAACAACAAACCCACTTACCAACTTAACAAGACAAAAGTTTGAAAAAGATGAAACTTTTATTTAAGAATTTAGAAATATATATATCACTTATTTTAAAGAAAGTCTTTACTGAAAAAGTCCTTGTACGGCGTTTTAAGATCTAGGCTATGTCTTAGTTCATGTTGTGTACTTATGAAAAACAATCTTATAATCACACTGTCGGATTAGGGGTAAAAAAGAATAGACCTGTTTAATACTATATAGTAATCTTCTATATTATGAAATTTTACTCTATAAGGTATCTTTATACTGATATCGTATATATTTTCCATTGATGAAAGCTACGTTTGCCAAGTAGCGTAACGCCCTGCGTTCTAAAAATAGATATCTTAGCGTAGCGTCGAAACGCCTACCGATCTCTTCGCATTTGTACTCGGTAGTTACCGCTAGAAGGTAGACTCTCTCGGCAGACTGTGTTGGAGTAAAATACAAACGCGTGCATCAGTGGTGTGGTACGCATGGTATATATTGGAAGTACACGGGAACGAACGGCTTTAAGTGTAAAAAGTTATTGTAAACAAAGGGTCCGGTGATGTTATATTAGTTACAAAGGTTTGTTTGGTATCAAAGTGTTGTGTGCGTTATATTTAACATTCATGCCTGTGGATTTACAATAAGGTTACAAAGGGAGGGTGTAAAAGTTTTATATAAATTGTAATTGTTTGAAAAGAAAAAAAGTTTTCCGATACATCATTGTGTGCGTACGCATGCTAGGGTTTGTCTATACAGCAAGGCTGCAGAAATTGGAGGAATAAATATATTAGTGTCAAATATGTGAGGAAATCGTGGATTTATTTTTCATTTTTTCATGTGTGTTTCTCTTTTTTGGATTATTTCGAGTGTTGTGACAGATTGATAAGCTACAATGGGGTGGACGGCCCCCAGACTAGCGTGTACGTATTTGTGTCTCGTGCTGTGTGCACTGTGTACAGTTGGCACGAGCAGCACGTGCCCACGAGAATGCACGTGCGACAGAAGAAAGATGGACTGCACGTTCAAGCGGTTAACGAGTATTCCGCAGCCTATACCTCAATATGTAAAGAAAATGTAAGTATCATTCCCGAATGGTTACACGATGTGCGCGTTTGCGCATGTACGCGTGTCTTAAGCGTTTTTTTCTGATACTCAGAACGCCAAAGCTAAGAAGCGTATATTAGATCTAGTTATTTTTAAGCCATCTTTTTTTTTATCTAATTAGTTTTCTGAGTAATAGCACGAGTGGAAATAATTCATGAGATGATTGTTTAATCCATATACTCATACAAACCTGTTAAGTGGAAATTGTAGAAGCCCAATAATAAATACATCCAGTTATGTTTGTCACACTACATAAAAAAGCTCAAACAGACAACTCATTTAATTTAAAACAACAATAAAAGTGCTTTATTATTAATGAATTAAGCATGAGCCGCGAAACGAGGAAAACACCAGAGGAAAACACCAGAGGAAAACACCGTACCAATACATAGCTTTGATTCTATTCATTCGGTTTCCTTGATGACTGTAATTTGTATGCGATGTTTTGAGTTTATTTTTGTTTTAAATACAACACGGTAAAACCATTAGCATTGCAGAACAAGACAAGACAAACGAGCTCAAATATAATTCATGTGTACACAAGACTCGGGCATAAGTTTAAACATATTTCATTTCTAAATTCTACCACAGTAAACTTACATTTCAGACCTTGTTAAAATATTTCAACATTAAACTGTTGTAGAGTCAGCAAAGCAGGCGTTTTTCTATCATAAACTTTTAACGTACATCATACAGACACTAGACCGTCGCCGAGAAAATAGTTCGGTGCTCATATTTTAAAGGCGACAAACCACACACGTGTGACGACATGAGATAAATAAAGCCCAGATAAAATCGGTAACTATGTAATTGATATAAACCTTTAAACCAGTCTGGATTTTAATGCCCGGTTGAAAGATATTTTGTTTTAGTTTCTACTATTATTCATATACATGCAGCATGAGACAAATTGCCTTTCAAAAACTGACAACTAACGTGAAATATGTAGTTATGAATTATTTCGTAATTCTTTCAAGGGCATGTCTATTTTAAATATATATGTTATTGCTTATCGAACAAAAACAGAAAAACACACCTGCCAAGACATGCACGATAGGCATATTAAGATAAAAGATAGACCCATATTAATTATAAACTTTTAGATACGTTCAACTTTCGCAACAGCCTAAAATACCCGATGTTGGATGGTTATCATATGCTAGAAGATTTTTTTAGATACATTTAGAAAATAACCGTTTAAATAAGAAACAACCCAACGGCAAGTCACTATGGGTTTGTAAATAAAAACGAGTAAAATTATTTTTGGGATTTATTGTAGAGTAGTAATTCTTATTATTAAACAAACTTAGTAAAGGAACTTATTACTTGCCGATTAATCATAATCACAAATTGAAGATTAAGATACAGTTATGTCTGTCAACCCTCAATTGATTTTGAGTCCTTCTGAACTCTCCCATAACCCCGACCCATATAGTCTAAGTTTTATAGATGTTTTAATAACCCTTTCATTCATAGTTAATCTATTATTCTGAAAACTCACCTGACTTTATTGTTTTTCTTAGAAGATAAAAGGATTTTAATTCTTAGAAGAAAAAAGGATTTTAATAAATGTATGTTCAACTTGTAATAATAGGCTAGACTTAAGGCTGAACCAGTCTACACATAAACCCTTCACCATGCAAATTACTCTAATGATTGTGAATGGTTTGTAAAGGCGTAAAATGGTGTATACATGCATGAAAAGGATAATTTAACATACTACACGTACACATTAAGTTTCAGTGCTGTTTTATCAGCTTGTTCTCAACTAGTGTCGAGCGCCTTTAATATTTTCTCTCTCATCCCCTCTCCTCTCGACCCCCTACGCTTTGTTTCTAGACTACTCCGCATGACGTTCAAATAATCGCTGCATTTCTCTTAAATTTTTAAATGTCGCCATAAATATTACCAAGTTTACTCTTCACATTTTCTTCCATTGTTATTGTCGGCAAAAAATGACCATGTTTTGCTCGGCAAAAAATGACCATGTTTTGCTCGGCAAAAAATGACCATGTTTTGCTGTGGTTTTATGTGGTTTTATGTACAACATTTTTGTATTTTATCGGCAAGTGTACATGGAAATGCTAAACAATTTTTTATGCGTTTGTAATTTTGGTTTATCAGCTAGAAATGGACTTTCACGTTTGGCGGTTCTATTTTTGATGTCTTATCAAATTATTTTAATCAGTTTATTATGAACCACTGAAAATTGATGTTTTTGTGTTATAAGCAATATAAACAGGCTGAAAATGGATGTTTATGTGTTATAAACAATATATAAAAGCTGAAAATGTATGCTCATGTTTTTAAGGGGATTCAAACGGCTGAAAAGTAAAGTCCGTGCTTTATTAGAGAATCTAAAGGCTAAAAATGGAATTTCATGTTTTAAACGCGAGATATAGCTACTGAAAATGAATGTTCGACTTGTATAAGAGATACACAAAGGCAGAAATCGATGTTCGTGTTGGTATAAGAAAAATAAAAAGGTTAAACATGAATTATCGGTGTTTTATAACAAAGTATAACGTGCTGAATTAAGTTTCCGGCCTTTTAATGAATGCAGTTTCTGCTCTTGCAAATATATTTCATAACTTTTTATGTAGATGAAATGATAGATAAATCATTGAGTATATAAAATATTTGATATACGGTCTATCTGAAGTTTTAATGCTTAAAATCGTGGGTGGTAATTGTTAAGAAAATTTGCTGTAATGGAGATATTTGTTGGTTAAAACGAATTAATCGACAAACTGACTTAAGAACAACTGTTGAAAAACCCATTTTCATATTTTAAAAATGAAGCGCATTTATACCACGATGACAAATTATTTTAATAAATCAAACCCATAAAAAAATTCCGTCCTCTAAAATTATTGATGGGGTGATGAACATTTTTTCACACATTTTCCCTCTATTTCCATCACATTATTATTCGTTAATCTTCGAAAAGAATCGTGGATGAGACGTATGAGGTCACGAATGACTGCTCACGTGACGAGAGTGTGAGAGGGAAGAACGTTTCGTAGCGCTATTTTTTTTTCTTTTTAGAAAATTAAAAAAGCATTTATTAGTTTTTCTACTTAGACCCAATTAGAAATGAAACAGTGAGTATTACTAGGGAATTAGAGGCAAAAGTTCGAATTCTGCCCAGCCAGCTTCAAGTCGTTGTCTTGTTGATCTTGCTCTACACTATTTGCTCCAACTGAGCAGTGGATGTTTTGCTTTGCAAGATAAAGACAATATGGATTTAATTCAGAGCAGAGAATGTCAAGAAGTAATCTTGGTGTGTAAGACCCTGTCACTCTGTCAGATCGCTGCTTACAGACCTTTCATTTGACTTTGGGGAGTATTTCTCCAGTAACCTTTGTCGAGTAACTCTGCTCCTTTCTTTGTGGCTTCGTTTTGAGATATTGACATGTTGTCTTAGACCCCTTGTTGTTGTTGTTAGATAGCGATGGTGGTATAGATGAAGACAGTGTAGATAGAGTCAATAATTATGACGGTGATTGCTAAAATAACGACGATAGAGGCGACAACGACTACTGCGATTGTTATGAAAACAAGCGAATACAGAAATGAAGACTGTAAGGATAAAACGACATACATGGTGTAGACGACTATACTTACGACAAAGAGAATGTTACGGAAACGACGATAGTGACGAAGACAACGTCCAAAAAAACCCCGACGACAATGACGATGGTAAAAGGGACGTTAATGATAAAAAAACGACGATGGCGAAAAGCGACGACGGCGAAAAGCGACAACGGCGAAAAGCAACAACGGCGGAAAGCAGTGACGGCGAAAAGCGGTGACGGCTAATTCGCTATGTCAGCTTCTGATTTTTTACAATGATCTCAACTGCAATCATAATAACTGTAATTGTAACTATTTGATGCACGAAAGTTTGTCTGATAAATATCGTAATGCTGGTTAACCGAAATTGAAGGGAAGTGTAACGAGGGTTTTGCAACTGATGTTGGGCTCGATAGCCCTGGGGTTGTCAGATGAACCAGCGAGACAACGAATACAAATTATTGGGAAATGTGCGAAAGTCAGCTCTCAGAGTGTTTCGCTCGAGTCATAAATTAATGCAGTTACAGTAATGTGCAGAACAAACACATAAACAGAGTTCATATCATGAGAGAAATAAATGCAAGGTTTTATTGCAGTTTTATATGTATAAGCAATCATGATGTAACGGAACTATATGTACGCAATCATGTTTATAGTTGTGAATATTTCTTACACTTGCATATAGGAATGATGTAAGAAAAAAAAGAGGAAAATAAGACTTATGATGAATTAATATGATAATTGAAATGTTAATATAAAACATTTTATTGACGTCCATTTTAAATTTAAATATTGTAATTACAAATATCCCAGGTGAATTATTTCCTGCAGTTTAGCAAATATCAGACTGATTTTTAGGAGAGGTGTGGCAATGATGTATGAAAACCTGTTACCAAGCATAAGGTCAAAAACCTACAAAGATATTATCGCATCCTTCAATGAGCAAAATGCACTCGCAACACCTCGAAAATTAATTTTGCAAAAAGTCTTGTCCACTAATACCGCCGAGTAGTCCCGAATTCATTGCATTGATTACGATGATTGTTCAAATAGATGCAATCGAGACTGATAATCTCCTACGAGTTAGTGAAGTCTTGATATTGATACTGTGGCCTTTGGTGGACCAACTGGAGACAGCAGTTTCCATTGTTAAGAAATAGCTTGAGAAGAGCGAGATATTTATCACCCGGATAAGAAAGGGTCCTGGGCTTGTTTGAACTCTTCATATGTGTGAAAAGTAAATAAGCACTTCAAAGTCGCCGTGGTTATACGGAACCCAGGTGCAAATCCCTGGTCACTTGTTGACTAGTCCAAATCTCGACGTGTGATACACTTCCGGATTGTAAAAATGGTTAATCCTCAAACATACAGGGAAATCGATGCCATGTCCCCAGCCGACTCCTGTGTGTTGTACTTTGGTTTTGAATTCCTACGCAAACCCACCGGGAATAAGAGAGTCGTTGTGAAGGTGCTGGATCTAGATTAGTAGAACAAATCCGTATTAGAGTGCATTTACTTAAATATGTACGAAGATGGGTATCCATGAACTATATTAATGTTTCCGGAATACTTTAAATAAAAGAAAGACACGCTTCCGCCCCTCCCTTCACGCTCAGACCAGGACTGTAAATTCGCCAATTTATGCATATTTTTAAAAACTAATAAAACGTTATTGTAGCATTACATTCAACCTTTTTAATGGCTAACTTATTGCTAATGCATGTTTTTAAAAACAGTCTTAATCGCCAAAAAAAAAGTTTTAATTTTTATTTATGAAATACATAGGTTCGACCATTTATGATCATTATAGCAACGTACAGCTTTTTGGTAGAGGAAGACCCCGGACACATATCCAGGTAGAACCACCGGCGCACCGCAAGTCACCTGGATGACCTTCTCACATTAAGTCCTTCGCCCCGAACAGGACTCGAAGCCACGTGGTGAGAGGTAAAGCAGTCAGAGGAGTCTCGAATCGGCGACTCTACCACCAAACCACGGGCGCCCCCGTTTATCTCCAAAAAGCGGCTAACAGTAATTACGAGTTTTATAGATATGTTGGTGAAAGGCACACAGACAGAAGCATCCACATTACAAACCCTGCAGTTCATTCTGAGGTATAACTTTCAAGTACATGTACACTCATCAAAAACAAATACGCCGTATATATTCGGTTGTACATTTGTACTAAATTCGTGCGAAAAGCCATCTTGTCAGGGTTATAGGACTAAGGTGTAAATCCCCACCCACAAGATGACAGAGCAACAAAGATGTAAATCCCCACCTGCAGGTTGACCGAGCCACAAAGGTGTAAATTCCCACCCACAAGTTGACGAACCACAAGGTGCAAATTCCCATTTACAAGTTGGCCGAACCACAAAGGTGTAAATTCCCACCCACAAGTTGACAGTCTCATAGATGTAAATCTACACTC
This sequence comes from Sinonovacula constricta, assembly GCA_007844125.1. Lineage (NCBI taxonomy): Eukaryota > Metazoa > Mollusca > Bivalvia > Cardiida > Solecurtidae > Sinonovacula > Sinonovacula constricta. The sequence goes on along the minus strand of CM017569.1, from coordinate 47,120,340 downwards.
ACAGGTTAACCGAGCCACAAAGGTGTAAATCCCCCCCCCCCCCACACACACACACAAGTTGACCGAACCACATACGTGTAAATACTTACAAGTTGACCGAGCCTGTTTTTCAGACATGATATACTTCCGGATTGTAGTCGATATTCTACCTTTGGTCCACAAATTCCCACGCTCTAAAACACTTGATATATGCCCAAAGAGATTTCATTATATTCCATGCACTGTCATTATGTGTCATCCTCTAAACATTTTGCGGTCATGTTCTTTTTAACTTGTCTTGGGATTTAGATGAATTTACAATTACATTAAAAACACAAAATTGCCATAGTTTATATTTAAGAGAATGTGGTTGATCAGCGGAAGCGTTGAGTGTATAAAATAGCACACATTGTAACGGCGTCATACTCCGATAAAAGGCCTGAACTTAGCACACAAACACGCCTACGTTGATATAGGTTTTAAAATATTTTTATAAAATTGTAGTTATATAATACATTTTATTAGGCATATTTACCAGGAATTTTAGAAAGTTGGATGTGGCGCGGGGCTCCGGATCCCCCCGCAAAACCCATCTCCCGCCCCTAAATCTACGACACGTGACCTTATTATTACGTTCGGTTGACCCTAATCAAATACACACCAATCTAATAATCTCCGCTCATTTATTATTGCCATTTATATACCACGTGCGCCGTAAAGGATCAATACGAATCTTCTATTGTGTGTATTGTGACAAGGGCTTTCTTACTGCAAACAGATGAAATCATCGATACATATTTCAGGACAGATAATCTGGTTCATTATACAAACATGCATACCATGAACGACGAACACAGAGTATACCGAAATAAAAACTCGAGGGCCAGATAAGAGGGATAGATATTTGATTTAGTGTTTCAATATGTTTCAATATTTAATAATTTGCAATCTGACCCTATATTGTACATGCTCATTTAACGTGCCACATTGAGACGATTCTTTTGAGTACCATGTATCCAGGTATATAGTGTTTGGGAGATAAAAAATAATGCATTTGTGTAACAAGATTATATATATTCGAATTCTACAATTCTAATGAGCACAAGGTGTACAGGGCTTGCTGTAGAAATAATTGAATTCTAAAAACACGAGAAATATAATTACACTTATTCAGGTGCCATTGTCAACACTGAAAAGATGTATCTAAGTTTGGATACAATTAGGTGTGTACAAGCAATTGCTCTTTTGTTATTTTTACAAAGATCAAAGTACAGCTAATTATATTTTAATTACCATCCAACGTGTGTCAATAGAATGAATACATACCTTATTTGACTATTGCTTAAAAATATTTTAAAATTAAGTATAAACAAAAAGGAAAAATGCCTGATAAAATATGCATTAAAGTCGCAATAGTTGGTTTATTTTTTTATTTTTGTAATGGCAGACACCCAAACTACTTTACTGCCTAGTGAAAGTGTTCCGTCGCTATTAAAATTAACTTTTATTGCTTATGTTACGACAGTGTACTATTTACAAGCTATTTTGATCACTGAAGATCTGTTTCGTCACAAAAGATTGTAAAATTACTATCATTGACAATAAACCAATCTAACACTTGTTCGTGATATTCTTCATAAATGCAGCGGTAAGCCCCATTTCCCCGTATATTTTATACATGTTCCTTTACAATTACATACATTGATTAATGCACTAAACTTGCGCCTAATAAAGTCGCAAGTTCCTCCAGGGACATGGGAACTATTTTTCATCCGCGCTAAACCAAACACTTCAGGTGATATTGTCCCCATTTTTATTGCCCCTCCTTATGCTAATTAAGAACGACGTACAGGTATTTATAAATCTCATTTTGAACATACGCAGCCGTACATAAAAGGAAGTTCAATTGCCAAATTTGACATATTTAAGGCTTAAGGACGCATTATGTTTCACATTTATTTTTATATGAGCAGTTCACTGAGGTTTTTGCACACCCGTATGAAAGCAATTTATCAATGAAATGTCTACTTGTACCGATGTTTAAACTTGTCAATTTTTTGTACCTTTTTGTACTTGTTTCTCATATGATTCTTGTCTAATAAAAGGTATACTTGGAATCATAAAAGAACAACACTTGCATGTGCTAGGTGGTCTGTCAGATTTCTCACGAGGTTCTACCTTGAATATGTTGATTGACGTTCCATCAAAGAAAATGTTGTACCTGACAGTTTCCCAGGTATGCGCAATCAGGTTTCGATGAATTCGTTGACGTTTCCAGAATTGTCGATTTTAATTAACCGAAAATTGTGTTTGTTTTAAAAAATATATACACAGGTTAATGTTTTTGCAACATTAAACACAGTTATACTCGTTTCTTATCTTTCGAAGGTGAAGTATGGTAAACTAAAAATATATACATTGTCATGTTTCAGTAACTAAGAAAGACACATATCTTGTTAAGTATTACACATTACGCTCATCTCCCATATTTATTTTATATTTTGTAGAGATGGCACCGAAGAAACCTTATTTTTTTATTAACAATCTTTATCAGCTGCGTTTCAAAAACTAAGCTTTTAAACTGTTCATCTGTTGTTTATTTGACATCCCAGATTTGATCTGTTACCGGTAGATAGTTCAGAGACATTGCGTGCTTGTCTCGTTCAATGTCGGGATAAGTAATATAAGGTTGTAAATTTAAGAGCTCATCTTTACCACGTTCTCCCTTCGCTTTCTGACACGTTCTTCCTTCACCCTCAAATGGCTGGTATGTTATGACTTGAACGATGAACAATGTTGATAATCTTGCTATGTGAGTAAAATTATGGTTGCGGCTGTACTAAAGCTCCAATCATCATCTAATGATAAACTTTCATACCCCGTTCATGGGGCGACACCTATTTACTTAGTCGGAACACCTCGGCACTCCTCGGGTGTTTACGCCATCTACCAGTATCCAATAGGAACTCATCTCGTCCCAAACACGGAATTACCCGAAGTGTTCCGATTGCTGCAACAACTAATGATAATGCTTCTAATTCGCGCAATGATGTTATGTAGCCCCTGGTGCCCTTTCCTCCTTCACTGATCAAGAACAAACGATAAACTACGCATTTTTTCATCCTCATTTAGCAGGCTTGTACGTTTAAATCGACGTGGTTACGTTTGGTTAAATTTGTAGTTTTTGTTTGTTTAAAAATAACAACAAACCAACCTATAAACAAACAAAAATGATTGCATCACGTGACTAATGAAACCTTTTACAGGTTATTGAATATATGTGAACATGCTGTCTCAGAAGAGAGTGTCTTGTATTTTATTGCTGCGCGAACTAAAAGCGTTGCAAAGATTTTCCACTACTGTATCTCGCTTTTTGCTAAAAAATTTAGCTACAGTTGTATATAGATTTTTATATATGACCTGCATATACCCTAAAATGTACCACTTGTGTACGTCAGTCATAATACCCTGATTGGCTCGATAATGACACAACAATTTTAACACTTACATTTACACGTGTGGCTCTATTTATTATGCACTTGCCTTCAACTGTGACCAAGTCGTTTTAAATATTTTACCTACATTTCATCTGCATATTAACATTCTGTTCTGGGGTTACGGTTAATAGCCGGATATTATGGAACGGTTAATTTATTCAAGAAACGTTTCGGATATTAATACAATGACAGTGAATATAGAAATGCTGATAGAGGGACAAAAAAACAACAATAAACAAAACAACAAAAACATAATGGATATACTAAAATATATACCTATGTATTTCCCGGCAAAATAATTTAAAAGAACACACGGAGACTAAGCGTGTTACAGATATAAGATATGCTTACAACAAGAGTTACAAAATCGGTCCAATAGCGACACAAAAGCAGTGAATATGTTGATATACATGTTTGTTGTGATGTTTTAAACACGTCGAAAATCTATTTATTTACATGTATGGTCCTGTTCTTTAATAACGGTTGCGCCTATTTCTTTATAGTTCATTAGTCTCTCCCCGCGTGGGTTCGAGTCCCGTTCGGGGCTAAGGACGAAATGTGGGAAGGTCATCCAGGTGACTTGCGGTGCGCCGGTGGTTCTACCCAGACATGTGTCTGGGGTCTTCCTCCACCATAAAAGCTGGACATTACTATAATGATCATAAATGGTCGCTGCAATGTTTTTAAAAAACAAAACAAGGATACAAGACAAATATCTTCAAAAGTATGTATTGACCATTGAATCAGAAACAATGAAGAGCTTTTAATCTATCATTTGAGCTATAGCTCAAGTATTTGTATGTCCTCGAGTTATTCCTAGCTGTAGTTTTACATTTTCTATGTTGCAGGATACCGTCCTGGAATTATGTTTTAATCCAGTTACCAACAACTTAATTTTGCAGTCATATCAAAAGGCTAAATCAAAGTAGTTTTCTAAAATGTTGCCAATTATTTCTGCAGTAGTGTCCAAAATGTCAGTTTTCTTAAATCATAATTTATTCAAACAAATCTGTTCAGGTTTTCTATCCGTTGCACTTGCTTTTAAACGGGGTACCCGTACTTCAGCTGACTTGGGATTCGCGCGAATAAGGTCGGTTGATGGACATGCCCAATGGCGTTAAGTTAGCCATTAATGATAAGGCTTGGAGATAACACTTCGTTTGATGTGCACTATTATGTGCAGTCAGGGTTTCGCCAGCTTATCTTCGTGACCAAGGCATCAGGAGCACGAATATTCCATGCACACAGTCCATATCTGGGTTGACCTGCCCCACATATAATGTACATATATTATGGACCAACATTAACCCGGCCTTAATGCAAGAATACACAGTATGTTCTGTATATTTATTGAAGACTATTAAAGCTTAAAATGTTAAAGGTAAAGTTATGTTTAACAGGATATTTTCCAACAAATTAGATGCGGTAATGAGGATTTGATTAGTTACTGTTTATCAGACAAAATGCTCACGAACATTCCTTAAATAAACTAGTATATCCGGCTTTTGTTAGTATCTTGCATTTTAATTTGTTTTCAGTCTGAAATGGTGCTACTTTAAGAATATGCAGCACAACCTTAAAATCATTTGTTGCACCTTTGTCAAGATTTTGGGATAGAGCTAATGCGGTCGTTAAATGCGACTTTATCAATGCTTGTAGTTATGTGCAAGAGAGCCGAGATACAAATGTGAAATTTCTTTTTATGTGTTTAAAAAGTTTTAACTGGCTTTAAAAATGAAATTACAATTTACTTCTTGGAACAAATGTACATTATCTTTTTACAAATATTAACATATTCATCATTTGTAATCATTCTACATATCTACAATATCCATGCTAGACAAACTTTATCACGAAAATATATTAACGTTTCATTGTCAGTGCTATTGTAGATCCATAATTAAGAAAAATGTTCACTCAAAACTTCGGATGACTTGAGATTGCCGTCGATGTATTTTCTTTGTAGAAGCTGCTTTATTTGGTTAGATTAAACCCTCTCTTACAAGTATTGAGTCTTCTCTCCGTTGCGAATAGCACTGCAACCGTGAATCTCTACGAATCGGTTTAATTTTCACCAGCGCCTGTGGTACTGTTTGCTAAAGATTAAATGATGTTACAGGCGAGAGAACATGTCTCAAAAGAGTTGGCGTGATTTTTTTTCTTTTCCTCTTTTCGCTGAGAGGGTTGTTAGTTCATACTTGCCCTGAGATTTTCGTATAAAATTGATGATAGTTGTGTTGCTAGCGGCATGTGATGGCGGTATCATGAGAGTTCTGGCAAGTATCTGAGAAAGTAAAATAACTCTTCAGAAATCCTCGTGTTGTGGTGCTTGTGGCACCAAGCACGATTGGGAACATTTGCAGCACGTCTAGCATTTAATAACTTACTTGACTTGTCTTACACAATTCATTCGAAATGATGAATACTGGTAATGACTCACAGGTTGTATTGCATAAGAAGTCAACGCATATTAAATGCTCCGTTAAATCAACACATAAAACTTAAATGCTAGACGTTGGATTATTTAAAAAAAATATAAAAAAACACAAAATCTTTGAAAATAGATCATCGTATATTTAATGCATTTGTCTTTTTTTTTACTTTTGTAAGACTTTTTTACGAACCTTTAAACGAACAAACGAGTTCTTGCATCACAGACCAAGCGAACAACTCCGGAAGTACCGGTTGGTGAACTCGTTAGAATCCCACCGCCGTGAAAGTCAAGCTTTAAAGCTTTTTCCTACCGTCTTGTGGATTAGTAGAGATAGCGAAAATAAAGAACACTTAATCCCCCGCCCCTGAGAGACTGGCTAGATTTCAGTGATAATTGTTACAGCTTTACCAGTCGGAGAATCCGCGACAAATTTTGATAGATATGTTTGTAAAGAGAGTGTGTATTTTGCTGATTTTGTTTTGGCAAGAGTGGCGTTCTACAAGAGCAGAGGGATACTTTATCTCTCATACCTTTCATATTTGTTTTATCGTACTATCGCTCATTGATAGTATCTCTGATAAGCTTTGATTACTTTACTTGTATGTCCATCTTGGACTAACGGAAACTGGGATGTTTATAATAACGTCGTGCGTCGGCGAAAGCATTTTCATGGAATACGTTGCTTTACTTTAACGTGAATGGTGCCCTTTCTCACAATTCCAGGGTGGACAAACGCAAAGTGTTCACACATAAAACATGTTTTGTATTATTGGTCACGAAATTCTCATTACAGTGTAGGCAACACTTTACTTGGTTTGAGAATTTTACCGCCATTTTCAGATGGCTAAAACATAACTAACGGGCTATATAACCCTACAAAAAACAGTCAGGAATGTGCAAGACACAGAGAGTTCATCGAACAAATGAGTTCAGTATGCACTATGGGCATTTATGTACTAGCAGAAATGTAACTCAAACCGCGTCCTCTCGCTTAAAAAAATGAGACATTTCTCCGTGGTAGGTACATTGATCTGAGCGACTACTAACACAATACTGCCACTAAACATGCTGCACACAAATTGAGCAAGAAAAGACAACTTGTATAGATCCAGATAAGCCAGCACCCCACACACCCCTCCCCACCCCCAATCTGTCTGTTGTGGATAATTATTACTATCTGAAACCGCACTTTAGCAATATAGTTTTGTTACCTTGCATGTATTTGTAAACAAGAAACAAAGATTGGTTATTAATGAGACCAGCATGATTAGGGTTAGACATGCAGTCGTGGCTGCAAACGCAGAGAAAGGGATCCTATGTTGGGTGTCCGCCTCATGTGTGCTCGTGTTACATGATAGTGCAAGAGGCCAAGACAGGAGAACACTGAAATGAGACAATTAAATACAACTTTGTGGAAGAAAGGTCTGCATTTTAATGGCTGATGAAATAGATGCAAATAAAGTATTGACGTCGTATTGGTGACTGATGAAGATAAGGAAAATGAATATACCCCCACCGGGTATCTCACTAATTCTCTAAATTGGAATTTTCGGTATCGCCAAAGTTAAGTGTTAAAAAAGTTAAGATGTTTCCCAACCCTCTCTGTTTATCTGTGTTTTACTTACTGTCTTTCATTTATAAATATATTTATTTTATACATAATTACATATTTTTTGTAACACACTTAATACACTCTCAGTTTCTCGGGTATGACAGCGTTACAAAAGGTGAATTACCCGGAGATTTCCGACTTCCCATGCAATCACTAAGACTACTGTATTTTGACGGAACTATCCAAGGAATTCCGAATGGCACAGTTGTATAATTTTACAGTGTAATTGGTGCCAAATTCACAATCGAATGTTGACTTGTGTCCGATGGCGGTGCCACTGGATTTAAGTTGAGGTTCTAATCGAAGCGTTCAAGGTTAGTCCTAGATTAAATCCAAAGACCATTAGAAGTGGTACATTGAGTCAGGACAGTGCGAGTGTACAGTCATTTGAACTATTGTTTTCAGTGCACTTAGTTCTAATAATGTAATGATGATGATGATGATGATGATGATGATGATGATGATGATGATGATGATGATGATGATAACAATAATAATCATAATTTAAATATTTTTATTATTATTCTCATTATTGTAGTTATTATTATTATTATTATTATTATTATTATTATTATTATTATTATTATTATAAATTAACAACAACAAATGGTGACTGGTGTGTGTGTGTGTGTCATTGCTGTTTTTGACAAATGAAAATATCTTCTACTTGCGCCAACATTATCTTATTCACTTCCATCATCGCCAGACTTAAGTTATAAATTTTTACAAAGTGTGTTTCCCTAGACAAAAAAATATCATATCTTTACACTTCAAAAGTGGTCCGTCTCTTATTGTTTGCGTTTCTGTAACGCATCTGCGAAAACATTACGCAATACTCCTTTCGGGGCTTTTACACACTTCTCGGCCTTTCACGAAACTGGCATTTTGACGCCGAGCTCGTTCGCACGTTTCAATAATATTATTCGTACATCCTTTGTAATGGCGAGTAATTTTTAACAGGCGTGATTGATCCCCATACAAAACATAGTGCAGTAATACTATTAATTTTTATCGACGTAATTCGATGTGAAAATTTGATTCGATAGTGGAAGCCCTAATTCGATCGACAATAGGCAAATAGGTGGCCCTCTAGCATTCTTACAAGGAGAGTTTATCACGAACTTCGCGCGACCACGATTGAACAGACAGATATGCTTTACGGCGATACTATTATTTATTTGTTATTTTGTAATTAACGCACGCCATATTTACTACCATTATCACATCATTTCCACTCGTTTTTTATGCTTCGGACAATTGTCTTTTTATGAGCACGCCCTGTCATCTTTAAAGAACTATGTATGCGGTAGGGGCAAGACCGGAAATGAAAATTTACGAAATATTGTTTTCACCTCCATAGAATTTCACTCCACCGTATAGCGTATACAAGGAAAAAAAGCCAGCCTTAGGTATGGAAGGTCACTGGTTTACAACCATGTACCTGCTTTAGAAGTACAGTAGAGCGCAAGCTCCATGTAAAAAAGGCGCCGGATTTGAATATTTCGCGACATTTTACTCCAAAAAATGGTACTCGTATACATCCCATGATTGCACTTAGCTTATAAATGTAGTTCTGCAGTTTGTCGTCGACATTTTAGGAAATAAACACATTTTACTATGGTGTGATATTTAGTAATGTTTTCAGTTTTAGGCATGCTTTCACAGTGAAGGCAATATTATTTGTAAATCTGCTTCAATTGAAAAGCATCTTCAAATACCCGAAAGTACCCAGGAAACATGCACTTTGTTACCGTTGGCTCGTCAGGTGACGGCGGCTGTCGAGACGGTGAATGAATTATGTCACTCGAGTTTTCTTACTAGAGTTACCTATCATAGAGTGCTTTGAAACCCTATAGGCGAAGTTGAGCCGGTGATGGCGTAAGAAGTCAAATGTCGTCAGATTCGCCAAGAGATAATTCATTTCAATCATATGGCTCTCTCAGATTACATCCTGTCCATAGAAATGTTTCCCGAGTCTGTCAAACAAGGAACAGATGTTCATATATTAACGGACTAATTGATGTGTTGACACATAAGCAGCCATATGTACGAAATGTACCAAAGCAACGTATTGTGTGAAACAAGAATTTCATACGGGTTTTCAGTGTTATTTGCTACAATTTCAATGTACATAAATCACTTATGATTTATTAATATTATTCTTATAATGACTGTAAGTAGCCGCGCCCGTTTGGTTTTAGGGGAACCTTAAAGGACTCCATCAATTTTGCTGCCAATTCAATATTGCGCCGAATATTGCAATAAAATCAGGTTACAGATAACAAAACAATTTACTTATATATACCCTTATGTATTGATATCCATATTCATCTAAAGTTAAGGCGTTAAAACTTTTATCTTGAATTGGGTTTGTATTTTTCATCATTTAGACTACGAAGTTTAAAAGATGCAATGGCTAGACTGTATGCAATGGTTTAGATTTGATATGATAACTAACATGTTTAGTCAATATTTTTTATGTCAGATTAAAACTTCAATTGCAGTTTTTATATTTAAATCTAATAGGATCGCTTTAATAAAGAAAGAACGCAAAGATGGCAGAATATATTAATTAAATATCACACACAAAATAAATAAAAAAGAGTAACATTTGTCAAAAAATTGATTTATGTTTGTTTGTTTTTTTTTGTATTTTTCAGTGGCTGTTTATAATATGGAAAAAATATTATTCACTATAAAAAATGTCTAAAATATACAAACGTATCTTTTATCATTTTAACTAGTTGCACAAAAATGCTTCAAAAGTTGTCTCCACTTTTAAAATATTTGTGATACATTTCTTCTGTATACATTTTAATTTACAGGTAACTACGTTGCGCTGCGTGAATTGTGGCAAATTCTTAAGAAGTTTAAAACATACCCGTTATAATTAGGTATTTAAAGTATAACACAGATTCAAAGAAGTGATAAATGAAATCTAAAATTAATTTTGACACGTCTTATATTTCCTCTGTTCATTGCGTCTGCGGCACTACTTTGCGTGCGTAAGTGGGTGTGGTTGAAGCTATGTGTGTGCCTTGTACATTATGATGGATTACATTATTAATATTTAGTTGTTTTTTTTTTCCAGTGATCTACAGGGAAATGAAATCACAACTATAAAGGCAGACGATTTCCAGGGCTTACGAAACGTTCGTAGTCTGTAAGTAGCTTGTTTAAAAAAATCTCGCATCGATTTGCGTTATACATTTGTGGGAAATGAATCCTAAAAGTTCAAACTAATCACAACATATAATTGTTTTTATTTACTCTCTTCGTCAAATTGCTACCATTTTGCTTTTAAACCCGATAAAAAATAAACGGGTTTACATGGATTTTGCGTACATCAATATAAAATATTTGTTCTAGGAAAGACTTTCATAATAATAAATAATCAGTAGTTTGAATGATGAATAACAACGGTTCTGTGTTCTGTTCAAAGCATTACTTAATTGGACTTCTGCAGGTTACAGACTGTAAATTATATGTCTGTCTTAATGGATTGTCTAATTAATTTATTATCGAACAGTTCCCAATGGATGAGTATTGTTACTCTACTCATATACGTATAACGGACTAGCAACAGACATTATCTCCTGAATATATAGACACGTGTTATGGTACACAGTTCTTTTGGTACTTTGATTCTTAAAGTTGCTGGTCTCCCAAGTTGAGTGATTTTTCATTTATAGAAAAGCATGCAAAGAATGATAAGCTAGTTTCTTAACGTTTTATATGCAATATCTGAGTATCTCGGCAATCCAGATTGCTGCCAACTTAAAGAAGTTTATCTAACAATATGACATGCATTAAGTGCATCCAGTGCTGCGCACGACGACTGCATTCTCGTGTGTTTACATTCTGCTAATTTATACTCTAAGCGTCTCAAGCATCAATCTATCAGGACAAATAGTGTAGATCTAGATCAGTTAGCTCCTGCGGGAAGCTGTCTGGTCAGGATCTGCACTATTTTCTGGTAAGGATTGGGCCATTTGTCCCTGTACCATAACATTAAGTTGTCAGAGGATAATTTCGAGTTAGTATTGACATGAAGCAGGCCAAGGGGTATACCATCCCTCCCTTCCAAACACTGGCACAGACAGCACCAATTCATTTTTTCAGAAACAGAAATATTTGCTCCTGATGACACCGTCTCGAATCGTTACAACCTTATGTGTCCCGGCTCTATGATAAATGATCCCGAGGTGCCGGGAGCCAGATGGTCTGACACCAGTCATGTGACTGGTTCTACGTTCGTCATGAGAAATCGCGCGAATTCTCACCAAAGTTTTTAAGTAACAAGGGAATTAAAAAAAGACACGCAAGAGAAAATTGTATAATGAGGTGTAACATAGTAACATACTTAATAATTCTTCCCGGTTAATTGGCTAAAATTGCCAATGGGTTTTATGTGGCATTATACCCTATGTGAGAAGTTAGATTATTAACGATAAATGCACGTTTTTTTTTTCTTTTCTGTGCCTTCAGAAATCTGATGAAGAATACCATACAGACCATTGAGAAGGGGGCGTTTCGGGACATGGTTGGCTTGAAAAGGCTGTAAGTATCTAGTTTTTTAAACCCCAGAACCCTTCTGCATATTTCAAATCAACTCCAAAAATGTACTTAAAATAAAACCAAGATAATTAATATTATTACTGGAAGTAGTACAAAATGTCCCAAGAACAAATTGTTTTGTATAGAAAATATTTATCTAGCTTTTTGTCTTCAAGGCATCACCTTAATACAGGTTTTTTTACTCAAATATATCAGAAGGTCTAACAATCGACCAGTATGGCCAATGTTATTTTCGATAACCAACATGACTTGCAATAAATCTTTTTTTATCTGACATGTTCTTTCAATATTTGAATGGCCTGTGCCAGTTCCAAAGCATATTTTGCACACAAAAAGCAAACAAACCTAATATGCATAATCTTGGCCATAATTTTTAGTTTATATGTTTATTATCCGTCTATGCAGCACCCATTCCTTTAGCACTGTCACCTTTGAATCAATTTGATTATAAATCAAAGGTGTCCTTACTCTGTTACATCGCACCGACACAGTTATGGCAATAATGGCGAAGTCCAGCTAATTAATGCCGAAGGACATATATCACAGACATTCATCTGGGTGGAACTACCGGCGCACCGGATATCATTTAATTGACCTCCCCACATGAAAGTTCTCGCCCTAGTCGGGACTCGAGCTGTCCCATTGTTGTGGGTTCCTGAAATCGCTACCATTAACCAACGACCAAACCACGCCACTTCCAATGGTTGTCATATTTTCCTGCAGCACCCCTTTATTGTTTTTAGCCTGAGCTAGAATTAAAAACCCTTTTACTTTCGCAACATTTTCCCGTTATGTACATTCGTGGCCCAAAATTTGGCATTTACTATTGGTGTGTAGCAAATACCAGAAGTGGGGATTATTTCACGATCTGTCATCAGAGGGATAGTGTGAGAGACTGAGCCATGCCGAGTAAAGTTCACACACCTATCTGGCTTTGCTCCAGATTGGAGGAAGAAATCTTTGATTTTATTTTTTTATTGTTAAAGGTGGCATCTGACATTTTGTACCAATATTTTTTCTCTCTCACGCAACCCAATAAATTAATAGTTTCCTGAAAAGATTCCACAAAATGCTATTTTAGTGCCCTTTATCCGTCGGGAAAGTAAAGCACTGTACCCCCTCTTGTCATTCCAAAAATGTATTTCTTATTAAGTTTTAAAAGACATTATGCGCGCATTCTCCAGAACTGTAGTAAAATGTTGTTACATATACAGATGTAGGCAAATTGTCAGATACCACCTTTAATGGTTGAGAGGTAGTACTTATAACTCCTCTGAATCCCCAAGCACATACCGTGTAGGTTCGAGTCTCGGACATGGCCAAGGACTTAATGGGATACACTCTTCTTGTTGATATGCGGCGCTTCGGTGATTCTATCCAGACAATTGTCTGGTCTCTTCCTTCTGTGATGCATTTCTTAAAATAATCGGAGCTACAGCTCAAAACAGCAATTTCATTTAACGTGTCTCGCCAAGAAAGTCTCGTGTGTACGAGCAAGCTCTTGTTTGAAGGATAAGTACAGGAATTAGTATCGTACTTAAGGAAATAATGTGGTATCTGTTTAAGTAGTCTCTAATGAATGACACACTGAACATTAATATCCTCTGTAGAACATGGTAATTTAACATGTTTAACACAACTTTCAAACAATAATTGACATCGGTACTTTTGTTTGGGAGTCACAGTAAAGTTAAATTATTAAAAATACACGCAGTATTGTTAGTTTAAATTGATTGTTAAATGGAATTAATAATTGATTTGTCAAAATGAATCTTAATCGAAAAAAACAGGAAAACCGAAAAGTACCAGCAGAAAGACATATTTTAGTTACTTTTGTATTTCTGCTCTGGGCACCACGGTGGTATAAACACTATATTTTAAATTGAAATTAAAAATTAAATTATTTGTGTATAAAACTTTAAAATATTAAGCCAATCATGCTGTACGCAGCTCCAGTTTGTTTAAATTATGTCCAAGCCACTGAATTAGTACGCTAAGGTTATAGACAATTCTTTGACCCACTGATGGCGCAAACAGAAGCTATGATCCTCTACAATCTTGTCTTAGGTCAGACACTTTTGACTTGTATATCATAATTGTCACTTTAGTTGTGTCTCGCCGGTAGCTGACTTCAAAGCCGGTGCAGCAAGTTGTCCTCGACATTATCAGTTGATGGCAGACCGGCGTATTAACAATCATAAGTTTCCATTCTAATCTCAAATGCATTAAAGCGGCCCGGGCGTAATTATATTAGCGCTTGTATGGACCGCATATTGTTCCCCAAATATTACGTCACTCTATGGCGAATAATTATAACCGCCCTATTGATGACGTATATTCTTGTACCATTGCAGAAGCATACGATGAAAAACTTGTTTAATTAATCGTATTTAAAGAAATAGGTTCAAAATAAGAAGAAGGCGCTTGTACTAGCTACAAAATTCAAAAACAGTTTTAACATTGTTTTTATATTCTTCTGAACGTTGGACACCAATATGTTTAAGGGAAAATGTTCACAAATACAAAACAAATGTGATGATAAATAAGTTCGGACCGGACCTGGAAGCTAAATCGGTAGAGCGTCGACTCCAGGTACGGGAGATCCCGGGATCGATCTAGGGACATTACATACCAATGTCGTTAAAAATGGTAGTGATATAGCTCCGATGCTACCGCTCAAGAAAATATAAGTGTTGTTTCAGGACTGCTTGGCCCGGTGTCAGAATAATGTGACTGGGTGTGGTATCATGCCAGGTGTTCACGGCATGCTATACACAGTGAAAGTAACACTATATATGCTTCAAGTGGACACTGTCTCCAGATAACTGAAAAACTGTTGGTAGAACAAACAACTCAAGAAACAAGCAAATTAATTCGAAATGGAAACAGGTTTGAACCATTTTCGACTTCAGTATGTAAAACCTAGACAGAAATGCGCACTAGATTAACTACATACAGAATGCTTTAAAGACTTGTCGACCTGCAGAGTATGGTTTGCTGTGCGGCAACTTTTCTTGAAAGGGCGATCATGCCTCTGTCACCACCCATTGCACATCAACCCTGGGGTAATTAATCTGACGAGATGTCATCGCATGGCCTCCTTAAATCAAACCATACCTTCAACAACCACTCCCGTCAAGTTCTTACAATTTTCCCGACATTTTTTCGGACCATTTTTCGTATTATTTGTACTGCCTCGCCAAAGCAAACTAAGGCATCATCAAGCGAACCACATACCTTAAATGACCACACTCCTTCTCATTTTAGTTGCATTTTTTATTTTACGGCAATTGTAATTGTGTTAGTATTGCTCAATGGCCTCATCAACTGACAGTTTTCCTAGAAAGACTACATGTATTCCATCAAATCATCGAAATCTTTCTCTACCTTCCCTTTGCCGTGTAGTTCGCAAGGCTTTCCAACATAAAAACTTACGCTAAGCGAACACATCGCCACAGATTTCCCACGAGATTTGCGAATTCTGCTAACATTGTTCCAAAGGGTACTTGTTGAATAGCACTCTTTTTATTTTAACGTGCTTAAATTCTTCGCCATAATATGGTGATTAATATAAAACATTCTCATGCCAGGAACAAATGTATAGGTCTCATTTGTCGACAACTTATAAGTGTATATTGTACACGTTTGCGTATATTTTTGAATGTTCGAAAGTTGTATCAGGTAGTTTGGATATTTATTTCCCGCTCAAACAAACATAAATTTTTGTTGCCTGAAAATATCCAGCGAAATGCTGTCTATTGATGTCCTTCATTTATGTGAAAAGTGTAGCATAGCCCCCCACTCATAATTACAAACATGTATATTCTCCTCTAAATAATGCTGCACAGTTAGCTATTTTCAAAATTAGAAAACCACTTGACCACTTGCCGTTAGGAACACGTCGTACCATCATCCGGGCTCTTAACTCTGAACAGAATTTATCATCGTGATTATTTACAGATATGTACAGAACGAATACATAGAGCGATTTATTTCAGAATTGTCACTGTCTTAAAATTGAGTAAATGTTCAAAAACGGGTTTTCTTATACTTAAGTTTGACGTTTTACAGACATTATGTTCAGTTTCCACCACACAATAGTAAGTTATTATTACATGTATTTTATATAGGAAAACTCTCGGATACCGCATTTAAAATGTACGGTGTCGACGACTACAAGTGCAAACAGTCACGGACTATCTTATTTTAGTAGTTTTCTGTAGTTTTTAATGTAACATAGAGGCTAAAAACGTCAGAACATGAGTCGGTTAAGTGTTTGAATGATTCTAGCTTAGATGACAAGAATGTATCAACATAGCAAGTCGGGGCGAGGTAAACAAACTAATGATCTATTTATTTTACCACACAAACCAATTTAGTTTGATACCATCTTCAAAGAAACGGCGTATTAGCAAAAAAGACAAATAACAAACTAATGAACACACCGCATAGCCTGTGGATACTTTACATGATAAAGGGTCGCTATGAGAAGTTAAAGAATCCACAATTACCAAATCTTGCGGCATCTGAGATAATCTAGATGACTTCGTGTATCCTTATTTACAGTGTTTAATGGCTGGAGTGCAAGGTTGTATTTTCTCTCTTCGGCACTGTTTACCATGTAAACATAGGTCCCCGTGGCCCGAGAGTCCCCCCACCCCCCCACCACTTCTAAATTACACTCATCTGGCCAAGATACCAAGCCGGGAGAAAGTAAGTTAACATGACAGGCACAGCAACAAATTGTTACAACACATTTCAACAATTGATCAAATCTCCGCCTGTTCGATTTCGGTTTAACTCGGAACCAGTCGTCTCTCGAAAATGATCAGAACAAAACTCGTAACTAATAAGATCACTCGATCGGTATTATTCGGAACTAATCGTCAGTCATCGGAAATGTCTGTCCTTAAAGTTGATTGGGATGTTTGGCGGTCGTGTTTTATAATGTTTCTTGATCCAAGATAATGCATTTGGAATTATCTCTAAAGAATGTTATGAATGTGCCATGCCAAAATGTCATTCATACTCAAGATTGGTTATGAAATCGACATTGCATCATGTATTTTCATCAATGTTCCTAAGGAATGACGAGACATCTTGACGTTTTTGCATCTAAACGCATATCTGAAAAATGATAGCATGGCTTAATCAGGACAAAATCTGATGGACTGTCCATCAATAAATGCCATCAGCAAGAAATTTGGTTTAAGCAGTGTTTGTGCAGGGTAGGATTTATCGAGTCCATGTTTAAGATCCCGTTTGCCAGAGAAGGTTCATATGCAAACAAAAGAGAAAACTGAAGAAAAAACCTTGATAGGGTTATTTCTGCTTTAGATTCAGTTTAACCTAACGCACTCATTTATGCATAATGTTTTCACGACGAAATCTACTGTGCTAGAACGGTGTCAGTTACGCAGTAAATTTTAAAAACGTTACTTCTTGGACAACTTTTCAACATATACGGTTTAACAAAAATGGTCGAAGTTTTCCGATTAAGTCAAGTTGACAATATCAATGAACGGCCGTCTACTGGTTCCATACCAGCCTACATGCTCGGAGTCCCCTGTTCGAACACATGTGTTGCCGTTTGTTTATCTTTAAGCACTTTATTTCGTTCAAATTAAAAAAATCTTCGGATAAATAAAGTAGAGGTGATGCAATGATAAACCAACCAAACAAAACAGAATCATGTGCATTGTCTTTTGTTAGCTGATTCCCCAAAGTCATCATTCTCATTAGATACTAGTCATTGCCTGACATCCATAAGATGGCTTCAATTCCTTTCAGACATTTACGAAGTATTATGCGCCTTGTCCATTTTTTATTTACTTGTAAGGTTTCTCTTATATTGCTTTATCTGGATTTTCTTTTCGCTTGGAATCGTCGTATGTCTTGTTAATTGCTGATTTCGAGCTAAAGAGATTGTATACGACGGTTGCTTCTGAGACAAAGGTGCTATTTATTGTCTAGTTATTTTTTGATTGCTTATGGCCAAATTGTAAGTTACACAAGATAAGCATTACATATTAGCAGTTATATTATCTTCCTTGATTTAATGTTGTTGATGCGTTGTAGAAAATGAGCCTTATATTAATAGCATACAAATGCACGATCCAGAAAAAAAGGGTCAAACTATAGCTTTTTTCCCCCAAAACAAAGTCTTTACAATGTCTTCCCCTTCGAAACACTCTTCGTTTCAATCAAAAGAATGATATCAACGTGAACGAATACATGATGAATGGGTCTGTAAGTATTTACAAAACAGCGTACCAACTGTACATACAAACTGTTCAGGGAGATCAGTGATGTGTATCTTTTGTTGTTTCTATAAGCTCTGGATCTACTATTGCCGATGACAACCCCTGACAGGTGGGCGTCTCCGAAAAGATTGTTAGAGACCGAAGCCGCACCCTCGGGGCTTAGGGAAACCGGGGAAAACTTGGACTAAAGGTAGCTGGGGATACTCCTGCGGATCCCGATCAAACGTGACCTTAATTGACAAAAGACATGTTGTTTATATTAGTGTAGTCATGATGCATGCAGTGTTGTTTCTAAGGTGAAGGTTCCCATCAAATATTTACTTCCCTTCAGCAAATGTAAGAAGCTGGGTGTCGTAACGTCTCTGGCACGATAAATGTGCGAAATTTAAACAAAAACTGACTCAAATAAAGAAGGTGTGTAATCATTGTGATATGGTGTCAACACGCGCCCAAGGTTGAAACCCGTATACCTGTATCGGCATTGTCTTTGATAAACAAACCGAATCATTTGCCACTTGTGTAAGCAGATATAATCCCATGACAGCTATTCAGTTTTTCGAAATAAAAGCAATACTCAGAAGAATCATAAGAGGGGAGAAAACATTGTACTGGCTACACATGTTATCGTATATTGTATCGAATGTTCTTTGCAAAAAGTTAAGGTAAATAGTATTTGTATACAAAAGCAAGCGTATTTTTTAAAGTAGCAGATTGGGTCAATTAAATAGGTTTACATGTGTTCATATTGCCATTAGAGTTGCTTAGAATTACGATTACCATGCTATTATATATCATATTGTATAAAAAAGAGCCATACAATTAATGAACGTTTAATGTTACGAGAATGTGACGTACAAGACCATGAATTTTAAACCAATCTGTATCCGATTAATAATATGGAACTTCATTCGAATAATAGCAATGCTTGGAACTTTATTCGAATTATAGCATTGCTTGGAACTTTATTCGAATTATAGCATTGCTTGGAACTTCATTCGAATTATAGCAATGCTTGGAACTTTATTCGAATTATAGCATTGCTTGGAACGTCATTCGAATAATAGCAATGCTTGGAACTTTATTCGAATTATAGCATTGCTTGGAACTTCATTCGAATTATAGCAATGCTTGGAACTTTATTCGAATTATAGCATTGCTTGAAACTTCATTCGAATTATAGCATTGCTTGGATTTTCATTCGAATTATAGCAATGCTTGGAACTTTATTCGAATTATAGCATTGCTTGGAACTTCATTCGAATTATAGCAATGCTTGGAACGTTATTCGAATTATAGCATTGCTTGAAACTTCATTCGAATTATAGCATTGCTTGGAATTTCATTCGAATTATAGCAATGCTTGGAACTTTATTCGAATTATAGCATTGCTTTGAACTTCATTCGAATTATAGCAATGCTTATATATATATTTTTTATTAAAGAAACGTCACAAGTTTAGTTAGTACTGATTTATATAGACTCCAATTATCGTATACTGTTAATCTTCCAATTATATAAAATATTTTTTCTTCGGTCCTTTTAATTGTACACAAATCACAAAAGTATGACACCTTCGTTCTGCCTGAAACACCATCGTTCGAGCTTTCAAGCCATTACATTACAATGTAATTTGTTTTACGAATATAGTGTGCTCTGAAATGCGCGATAAAATCTTCGTCAGGGCTTAAGCTATTAGGACAGCGACATATCAGTTTTGATGACAATCGTTGAATTATGACTTAATATTGTGTGCAATCAGGCATTTCGGTGAGATGTATGACGGGAGAGGTGAGGGTTAGGTGGGAGTCTAATGGCTGGCTTATCAGGCGTATCTATAACTAGAGTGGTGAGGGTGAAGGTGAGGGTGAATCGGGTAAAATGTCTGGCTTCGGTATACTGAACTTGGTTTGCATTGAGTATAGGTCGGTAGTTGTGTTTCTTTTTTCCCTCAGTATATTTAAGCTGTTTACGGGACTGTTACCGTCATTTGCAAGCGAATTATTAAGTAATTAAAAGTAACCAAGGTCTTTAAACGCGACACTCACGCTAAAGAAATATACAGGTACATACATACGTTCAAGATACTCTGTCGTAATTTAGAAAAAGATCTTTTGATCAATACGGTTATACTTTGGGAATGTTGCCGTACGATCTGACCAGAGGCCCACATCTGTGTATGTTCAAACAATCAAATCAAAGAGATGTTTTAAAATGCTATCGATGTAAACTGACACTTTATCACCATAGTAGTACAACACCTTTTTTTTCTTGTTGGAATTGCAACGTATGAATTTTTATTATTATGGTTTAAGTAGTACCTTTGTATAAACTAAACCAGCACAAAGCTACATTTAAAGCATGTTTCATTAGGTTTTCCAGTTAAATGTTGAGATTATTTGACATGTTTATTATTCAGTTTATCGTTAAGTTTACAGTGTGGAAAATATACTCAGACTATAAACCAGACGGTGAAGCTGGTATAAAAGTCGTATTGCCTCTATTGTGAGTGATCGTGTCCTGTTTGGAGTTAGAAGTGTGATTGCTGTAGACCGCTACATTACATTTTTGTCAATACTAACCCATATACCAATGCGTCCTATTGTCATGGTATATTATCGTTTCGAAATCAACCTACCTTATCATTATTAAATGAGGGTCGCGTTATAAATAGAAGATATACGGTATACATTACTCGCTGAAATACACATCCCAGCTTCCCAAACTGTGTAGATCGAATTACAGATTAAACACACATTGCTGAGAAATTAAATTTTGTTACTGACAAATTAAGGTTCTTTAAAATGAGATAAGTGAAATTTAAAAGGCAAAAACAACACACTTTTTAATGGTCCTAATGATTCATGCACAGCTGTTTACATAAGTATACACCGCATATTTAAAAATAATTATACCAGGAAAAAGGTGTCTTTTAAATCGTAAGCATGGCCACATATAGGGTAAATTGTTCGAAAAGTATGCTAACAAGGTATAACTTTTTTTTTACAAGTCCATTATATGTTAAAACGGCTGATTAATGCATTATTTTTTTTCATGAGGATTTCTATCAGGTTAAGGGGAACAGGCTTCATGAATTGTTTACGTTAAAACAATTGACGAACAATTTGCGATAAACACGTCAAGAAACACTCCACCTGTAGCAGTGATTGCTTTATTATTTTCTCATGTACCATAATACGCACTGGCATGTTAAAGGTGGTATCTAAAAGTTTGGTATATCAAAAACATGTAGCAATATCTCTTACCAATGCTTTGGGGTATTTAGGCCTATTTTTTTGCATAACTTCAGTCTAAGTTAAGGCAAATTTGAACATTACCTATATTGTTAGATTGTAAAAAAGTCGGTAAAGAAATATCCTAAATTTTCACTGTCTCCAGATCTATAAATAAATTATCCCGCATAAGATTTTCTGTCCGAACAGGACTCGAACCAACCCGATAAGGGCTAAAACCTTATAAGTTTGCGACCAACACAGTGGGTACCCCTTCCTTTATTGTGTCCTATAACAGAACTTGTAATGAATGAACGTGGTAAATAGTCCAGTTCAGGGCTAGGGACTTACTGTGGGAAGGGTTTCCAGCTGGCCTACGGTGAGCCGGTGGTTCTACCCAGACATTTGTCTTGGGGGTCTTGTTCCACTAAAATAGCTGGACGTCGCTATAATGATCATTATTGCTTGGTAGGATGTTTTTTCAAACAGCCAAAACATGCAACTTGCAAAACAATGTAATACAGACTTTTAAAGGAATAATGATATATTGGTTATATGAACCTGCCCTAATCTGGCATTTAGTTAATACTTACCCTGCTATTTTAATATCTAACCCACACTATGTCTTTGTTACAATGCACACACAACATTATTTATGGAAAAAAATCATATTAACAGGGTATCAGCAACAAATAATGCAGATACTGATCCGACGGTACCCAAATGGGAGCGGGGTAATTAGGATCTACACTATTTGGATAGCCTTTTGTCATTTCGTATTTAGCAGGTTAAGTGTTAAATGGTTGACACAGGGATTTAACCTTACCCAACGTTGCTTAAGGAGATGCAAGCAGATTATCCTAATCTGGAAGATTAAACTCCTAATCGATTTTAAATAAACTTTGCCTAATTTAGGAGTTAGATAGATTAGTAATTTGCTTGTAAACAATGGGTCATATGTGGTAGACATTTTTTTCCAATTCAAGTTTAAACCAATTTAAATGTGGTAAAGCCTTTGGAATGACAAGTGAAAACTAGTTGAACCCAAATTGTGGAATGACAAGTGAAACTAGTTGCACCTAACTGTGGAATGACATGAAAAACTAGTTGCACCTAACTGTGGCATGACAAGTGCACCCAAATGTGGAATGACAAGTGAAACTAGTTGCACCTAACTGTGGCATGACAAGTGCACCCAAATGTGGAATGACAAGTGAAACTAGTTGCACCTAACTGTGGCATGACAAGTGCACCCAAATGTGGAATGACAAGTGAAACTAGTTGCACCTAACTGTGGAATGACAAGAGAAACTAGTTGCACATAACTATGGAATGTCAAGTACACCCAACTGTGGAATGACAAGTGAAACTAGTCGCACTTAACTCAACATAGTGTTTGTATACAACTCATTCGCGCTCTTTGTGGTCAATAACGAACTTGTAATTATACTAAATAATACATGTTTATATTATATACTAAAGTGCTCTGCTTACAGTATTATAATCATAATAAATACTTAACAGAATGATAAATACAAATATTCTTAAGTTTAGTCACAGGAAGACATTTTAGTTTAAATTTATAGAAATTAAGATGCAGTAAAGATTGTGGGATAACAAGTGCAAACAGTTGCACCCAACCGTGGAATGGCAAGCAAAATGCATTGCACTAAACTGTGGAATGACAAGGAAAATTAGTAACACTCATGTGTGGAATGACACTTTCTCCCATTAATTATTATTAAAATTGCTTCATCTAATCATGACAACACGTTTTGCCTTTTGAAGTTCGCTTTTTAAGATGATGTGATTTGATGCTACATACGCCATACAATCTAAACACAGACCCCCCACAAAAAAGCTAAATCCGATAATGTTATGCAAACCAGCTTAGTAAAACCCCGTTGTATGTTTAAGGGATACTTAATAACTTCATTATCTTAATACTGACAGGTCCAAATGAGCATAGTTTTCTTTTAAAGGAGTGCTAAGCCGTGATATATTGAAAGAGTAAATAATTACTTGCTCTTACATGGCCCATGGTGGCTTGCTTGGACCGGGAGAATGGACAAGTAGTTTTCAGCTGGCTTGTTATTTCAACGAACGTGTTTTGTTAATAAAGGCATCTTATCTGTTGCCTCGCACAGTTTCTTATAAAATAGTTGGAGAGTGTACTTTATTTGACGATCGGCAACAATCCTATCGTTGTTTATCAGAAGAAAAGAGGCCTTTTATTAGGCTCGATTAAGATGTTATCAGGTCTATTAGTACGTTTCATGAACCTCCCGATATGGCCATAATCTTACTTAAGCCTCTCTGTCCTATTGTTTCCTGTATGAATCTTCGCTTCCATCTACCCCCGGGTGTTCCGATCTTTTCGTACAGACCAGCGAACCTCCCTCTTTTCACCGAATGACAACCCTGCCAACCCTTACAAACCCGCCACCATCGTCAAATCGTGCTGATCATCCATTTGTTACCCACAGGAAAGTGTTTCGATATTTATGTAACGAAACATTCATGGTTGTAATAAGATAAAAAAAAATAAATATTGAAAGTGTCACGAAGGTGCGATTTTTACGGCATCACCGTCTAATTGGCAGGATGCAGAGGTAGATGTCCCCGGGGGCTATTTAATATTGTGAACGCATTCTTGCGGCTGCACAAATGTCACTAAAGTACTGTCAGTCAGATAAATATTTTATTGTTATGTTTTTGCACCGCACATATAACAGTTTATATGCACTACTGTGTTTATTAATTGAACGTTTAATTGATCCCTCGCCTTAAGTTCATGATACATTTCCGGAAGTGCAGTGTTCCATACCAGAGGTCGATCACTTAGGAATTGTTGAAAACCTCGGAGTATTCCACATCTGGGGATTGGGGTTATTGCTCGAATGAGTAAAACATCAATACTTTTTTTCACAAATGTTTTTAGTTTAAAGATATGAAGAATTTCATTAAACGTTGTCATTTTTGTTTGACATTCCATTCTTCACGACCCCTAAACACACGTTATTGTTTTTTTTATAAAAACATAAAATATCCACCAAATCTTGTTCTGCCCAGCTGCGGAATTTTGGAATGACGACGACGGATTTCATCTATAATTTGACAAAATGTAGCCCAGAATATAACAATGGACATGGTAGTTTAGAATGGCATGGTGCATACCTGCCTGTCAGACTGTCTTCGAATGTGACCAGTAAATATCAGAGAATTTATTAGGAATTATTTTCTCTCTTCAAACACAGATGTTATTTGGGAGAAAACGTTTTCTTCATTTTTGTAGCTATTGAGAAAAACAAACAGACTTGACAAAATTAAACTCTGTTAATGTTTACCAACTATCGTCTGTCGACAAATTAGTATGCGTGATCACGTGGTCATTGATCATTCTCGGCCCTTGGACCATTTGGATGTCGCTAAAACGACCCCATAATCCCCCCTCGCGCATGTCATTCCATTGAAGTATTTAAGAGAGATTAGGATTCTTTGCATTTAATTGATGAAACCAAAGTCGTGAATGTTTCAGTCTTTGCTCAAGGTTGGTTTTTTAGAGGGTTTAATACTGCATATAAAGTAAGAAATGAATTTACAATTTAATCTAAAAATTAGGCAGCAGTAGAATGTAAGTATGTAGAATGTAATGTAGCATTTTCTTGCTATGCGATTTGATTAATGTCACAATTGGTTATTGAATGATAGTTGACGAATGTTAAGCTTATGTAACTAATTAGGTGTTGTCCTCACCAAATGGTATAAATTCATAGCTTGTTATATGTGTAGATAGCCCTTCCAACATTACGGCAACTGCATACATAGACAAGTCTTGTTTGGGCTCTTCCTTCGGTAAATCTCTGCGATGCTTTTTTTCGACACTCCCCGCCCCCTTCCCCACCTTTCACAAAAAACACACAACAGCAACAACTAAAGGTACATCTACGCACAACGAGACGTTTGGCAAAAAGAGAGTCATCCTTTATTGCTGCACGCCTTTACAGAGTTAGTTTGAGTCTAAAACCGCGGAAACGCAGGTCAAACATGGACATGACAACGAACTAGTGATCCGTACAGTCATTCTTTCGATTTAAAAACAGGGCTCATAATAAAGTTATGAATTTGCTTAAAGTGCATTCACAAATGGCAAAGTCATTTCTTTTAAGATATTACAAGAAATTATGAAGGCACGCAAGGAATAATGAAGTATAGTGGCGTAAACACGTTGTACTTCCCTTCATACAACATTAAATACAACATAAAATATGCCCTAGACAATCTTACCTGTGAATGACTTGTCATTAAGATCTTATCGCAAATGATATTTTGATTCCACGTTCACACTTTGTGATTTAGTTTATAACGCGGAGTCAACTCAAACCAATCATCGGGTGATGCGTCGAATCACCTTTATAATGCACGGCAAATACCCCATTACACGACGCACATCAACCAAAATGAGTAAAAGCCTACCTTAATCATAGCACTGATGCATGCGGTTAAAAGCATGCACTTAATTAGAAAGCAATAAAACACGCCTTGTCATTAAGCATGAGCGAAAACATGTACACGAGTTAGAGTAACGTGGCTCCGGAATTAATTCATTTGCTACTTTTATCTTTATTTATTCAACGATTTGCTGGTTGCAGTTGGAACTGCATGTAAGGAATTCTAGTTTCGGGGTCTAATTTATCGCTGTATCTAACTGAGCAGATGTTGTTACGGTTGATGGGGGGTATATAGAACTGGGAAGCCATATTGTATCGCCATTACATGGCACAAACTTCCCGGTACCCATGAAATCGTGAGAGAAATCTTGTATATACATGTATTAAAATTGTTACATTCAACAATTATTTTAATATATATAATATATCATATATAATATATGATTCGATAAAGGCATCTGCATATAAATTGTTTGCTGACTTTAATTTTAAAATGTATTTAGATACAGCATCAGTACATAAATACAGCATTGACTAAACACAGCATGTCTTCACGTAGACTTTAAATAGAAACAGGGCGATGGCACACACCTCGGCCAGTACCAGTCTACGAAAGACAATGTAAACATTATCATAAATTAGAAGATGAATTCCATTTTGTATTAGAAAGTCCGTTATATAAATAATTGAGAAACATTTACAGGAAACCATACTTTTAGACAAATACCTCGAAATTTCGTAAACTTTTTTCTAGTGCAAGTAAATTTGAAAGTATCTGCCTATGTTGTTGTTTTTAAAACTTCGAACAAAGGACAACTAACATTACCATTTAAATATCATTGGTGTGTTCTGAGTTTTAGACATAGACATATATATTCGTTTTTTTTGCATTTTATGTGCAGTGTAGCTGTATTCTGACCACTACATATTTTTTTCTAGTTGTATCATAAGTTTGCAAACTTATTTCAAATAACTACGTCAGTATTAACACCTGTGCATAATAAGATTAAAACATGGCTAAACCACCATTTATATTTATGTATGTTTATCTGACCCTTTATACGAATAAAGATCTATCTATATATTTAGATTGATTTCATATGTATAAGTTTTACAAACAGGACGTTCTGTTTTCTTATGCTGAGCTATTTTATCTCGATTGAGTCTTGTTATCAAATTTTGTATCCAAGAAACATCACGAAGTTAATTTTTTTTTATTTTTCACAGGTTTTATTTTATTTTGAATATCAAGATAATCAATTTGTTCAGAATTGCATAATATAGTACATCCTCTTAATTGAAAAATGAAAATTAATTAAATTTGATTATTAAATTTGACGATGGCTTATGTTTCTTGTTCACGAGCAGGTTGCAGGTTCTTCGTTGTGTTTACTGTTGATATGTTGATATTCCTTGTCCAGGTTGAATTTAAAGATAAGAGCTTTAACTCAAAATTTTATTATCCTCATTTGACCATTTGAATACTAACAACATGTGTTGATCTATTTCGATTATGGTGTTATATGCTGTTTTTCTGACAAGATTTTATTATCATTCTTATGTAAGTTTTCACATCTAAAAACACCTTTGAAAACAAGAGTGTATTAAAACTGTATATGTACTTGCGACTTGGCTGATAATTAGACATGATGAAGTAATTGTGTTTATTATCCCCAATTAAAATCCATGACAATCCTGTTTGCAAACACGCGGATATATTTTGTTTTATCCGACAATCCGTCATCCAACACCCCCTACCATCCACTTTGTGGTGACGCGCCTCAGTCTTGCGTAGATCGCACCACGATCCATCATCTTCATTCTTTATGCTTTGATATCCCCAGCTTGACGTCGTAGCTTTATGGCATATTAACATCTTCCAATTTTGTAAGTTATTGAAACAAACTTGTGTTTGTTTGATGTAAAAGAGGTAATCAACAGTCACTCACTACTTGGCTTGTTTGTAAGATTAACGGTGTTGAATTTTACGCATTACAAAATTCCTATTCATAAATATATTTCCAGCGGGTTTGTGGTGAGTTTGACGCATGTGGTATTCTTACGCATCACCACCTTCCCGTTATCTCGAAGCTGTTGGTATTCTTGACACGAGAAAGGTCAAATCAATCTTATACATTTCGGTTGTAGTAAGGCGGAAATATTCCAAATCAAGGAGAAAAACATTTTATTACTTTCACATTACATGCATTGCTTCATAAAACTGGGCTTATATATACATCGGTTTATAACATGAAAATCATGAAGCAGAACAATCGTCAAACAATACTCCGCCCAATGGTACATCACTAGAACTTCTAGTTTGACAGACAAGTGCCTCCGTCCATTTCTCCGTCCAACGTAATACCAACAGGAAATCGTCAAACGGTACTCCGCCAAAGGCTACACCCAAAGAATCGTCAAACGGTACTCCGCCAAAGGCTACACCCAAAGAATCGTCAAACGGTACTCCGCCCAATACTCTTCACCCAAAGAATCGTCATACGGTACTCCAACTAAGGTTACACCCAAAGAATCGTCAAAGGGTACTTCAACCAAAGGCTCCAAAGAATCGCCAAAGGGTACTCCACCAAATGCTTCACCCAAAGAATCGTCAAACGGTACTCCACCCAAAGGCTTCACGCAAAGAATCGTCAAACGGTGCTCCATCCAATGCCTCATCCAAAGAATCGTCAAACGGTACACCACCCAAAGGCTACACCCAAAGAATCGTCAAACTGTACTCCACCCAATGCCTCATTCAAAAAATCGTCAAACGGTACACCACCCAAAGGTTACATCCAAAGAATCGTCAAACGGTACTCCACCCAAAGGCTACACCCAAAGAATCGTCAAACGGTACTCCACCCAAAGGCTACACCCAATGAATCGTCAAACGATACTCCACCCAATGCCTCACCCAAAGAATCGTCAAACGGTACTGCTTCCAATGCCTCACCCAAAGAATCGGCAAACGCTATTCCACCTAATGCCTTACCAAAAGAATCGTCAAACGGTACTCCACCCAAAGGCTACACCCAAAGAATCGTCAAACGATACTCCACCCAATGCCTCACCCACAGAATCGTCAAACGGTTCTGCGCCCAATGCCTCACCCAAAGAATCGTCAAACGGTACTCCACCCAATGCCTCAACCAAAGAATCGTCAAACGGTACTCCACCCAAAGGCTACACCCAAAGAATCGTCAAACGGTACTCCACCCAATGCCCCACCCAAAGAATCGCCAAACGGTACTCCACCCAATGTCTCACCCAAAGAATCGACAAACGGTACTCCACTCAAAAGCTACACCTAAAGTATCGTTAAATCTTTCTCCGCCCATGAATACACCACTAAACAGTCGTCAAGGACAGAAAGTCAAAATTTGTCGCGTTCTTACATGCTGCGTTTACTTACAAACTTAATGTGAAGTTGATTCAAGTACGTGTGCATCAATTTGACATTCTCCAGCACAACAGATTCAAAATTACATACCTGATGAATTTAATTTTAGTTTTAATTGGATTGTTATTGTTGAAAGCACGTACAATAATTTATCAGTTTACTACAAATATGTAAATTACAGTCACAGTCATAGTTGTCGAAATATTGCCAAATTACAGGCGAGCTAGTATCAACTATGTTAAAAACTAATCTAGAAAAGGACAACGAATTTCTACCGAAATGCGCGTCCCTGGACAATCTGTGCTTAATCTTGAAATTATACGCAAGACCGAGGGTGCATTTTAACATTTCCGTTCTCGGGCCCAGAAAGATCAAAATCAGCTCGCGCGACATTTCCTTGCCTTGAATGGGTGTGGTATCTGCACGAACCGCGCCCTTTCTGATATATCTACAACGCTATTGTTGCCCCCAAACAAGCACGCCATGTGAACACTATCACAGTTTTTCACGTCTTTGCACATAACAGTCTGATTGGGGAATAATACCGAACAAAATATGTCTGCTTGTCCTTCTATATCTCTACATTTGATAACCGCTCGTACTAATTCTTTTTTATTTCCCAACAAACTCAAACAATTAACCAAACGTACATGTGTATTGCTAGAGACAACAAAGCTGTCGATAATTAGAACACAGCTCCAACTAATCTGGGTCTATACTGTTTGCTAAGATTGATCCCTTCACTGTAAGCAGGGCGAGGGTTAATCTAACTGTCAATGAAAGACGAGCCGACGTATTTGTAAGATAGACATTAGTAAACCTTGTGACACATTTTATTGTATGGGCAAACAGCTGAAAAAGTCCATTTCATTCATATTAAACTAAACATATATACACATGGAAAAAGGAATTGGAAACGCGGCGCTTATAACTTAAGTAGAAGCTATTTTTATTGAAGATTACTTAATTATTGCATTCACATGGTCGCAGAAGATCAGCTGATAGGCATAAATATTTTTCACTTTATCCGAATATCCTCACTAGTTGAGACGCAAAATTACGCAATTTTATAATCTAAGAGCAATTATGACAAATCGGATGAGGATATTTAATATTTTAGAAGAATTTTAGTAAATTACATTTCAGTATTTAGTAATTAGTACATTGACTCTCACGTATGTGATTGTATACGGTTATTAAGTTTTGATTCTTGTAAACAATTTGTTGGCATACACAAAGACACAAACAAATGTACCACTATAACTTCTGTGCGAAATATTCCGATATCTACATAGTGCTAGGATATGACAAATAAAACAGATTAACGACTATGGCATTTTAGAATAATACATATGTCTTAAAATTGTAGCCTAAAGTTCACATAAACGATGACCAAACAATAGCTCAATAAGATATCAAAATACCCAGATGTTAAAACAAACATATCAAAATTACATCAACGTTTTGATCTAACATTGATGACAATTGTTTCAGTGTCCAGGTGTATCGCTTATCAAACGAACTTACACAATTGGACGGTAAATAAATCAAAGACTTAATTAAACGATTGTGATGAAAAAACTTTGACATAGTACGGCTGGGAACAGAAGGTTTGCTGTGGATATGTCACTGACCCATGATCACCGAGACTGCCGTATAAATTGTCTTCCTTTTGTTTATAGCATGACACAGCTGTCTTAGTGTTGTAATCTGATTTACAAATAATACTTCAGTCATTAGAGAAAATTGCGATTGAATTCAACATAGATATAAAGACTGCAATAATCAATAACAATTACATAGTCAAGTTAATTATTCGGTGTTGATAGAAAGCCAAAGCATAACTCACATTTTTGTTAAATGATATTAAAATTTATATAGATGTTATTCAACACTGAATACAATCGTGTATTATTTAATGTCTATGTACAATTGATATATTAATACCTACATAAGATAAAGTCAAATAATCATAATAACCATCTGGAGTGGATTTACTGAAATAAAAACGACTGAATGAAAATGTAAATGCTTTAAATTTCAAATGATCCAAAACGTTCCGGACACAGCGTGTTTTTGTTCCTGCACGGAAAAAAGACAGGAGCGAACAACTTTTACCATGTTTACTTCCGGATTCCCTGTTTTCTGTTCACAGTTCTTCGGTACTTTCTCACCAAACTCCTCCCCCGGTTGACCATATGCAACAACAGACATTCCTCACAAAGTTTTAATTCCACCAGGAGCTCGTTATCAACTTAGGCGCAGTAAAGTGCAGTTTTATTGAATTCTGTTGCACACTGTCGATGATAACAGACATAGCATGAGGCAAAACAGAATTACAATAAAACGACACTCAATTATCCATAAAACAAACGAACATGGCGCTCAAGTACTCGTAGTTTAATCAAATTGTTCGGCAAACATACATTGTGGCTTTGTAGTAATCCCAAACGGCATTCGACGGAACTCGAAATCGCCGGTGTTTTGTATATGAATGTAACGGCTAATGACGTTGGTAAATTTGTCTTCCATATTAAAATGTCAACATAATGGACATTTATTCTGGAAGAGATATATAGTCATAGCTCATGAAACAAAACGCTTTTTATACACTTAGCCATAATATTATACATAGTACAGCTTGAGGACACCATCTGCGGATAACTAAAAGATTGCCCTGTATAAGTAGGTGATAAATCAGACACAATTGAAAACTCCAAAATAGTTTTTTTAGTTCTTCTGACTAAATGAATACACTGATATAATAAAAGTGCACATCTATTCTAATAGATGTGTCTGCTTCGTGCAAGGAATCATGAAAGTCCACAAGTCCACTTTACCTAATAATGTTATATGCATGTAACATTGTTCAAACACAAAATCACATAAACTTACCATTTAATTTTTAAGTCGCTTAGCTGTATTCACTATTCATTTAGTCTGTAGCTTATCTCGTTCAATGAAGTCTTCTTATTTCATAATCGCCACCAAAATGCCAATGATTATGTCTTCATATTTCCCGTCATAATCATATCGCAACATCGCGTGTGACTAATTCATTACGTTTGCATCGTAAATTCACAATTACACTTGGCGAACTTTCTTTGCTGCCAACTATGTCTGTATTTTTATTTATTCAATCATTAGAATCTATTCATTTATTAGTGTCAAATCCTGCCGAAAGCCCGATAATTCGACTATTTCGATATGTGGAAAACCCCGGGTTGCGGAAACAAGGCATGTTACACCCCAATCAGTCTAATACATCAGATCTGACTTTGATCTCTCTTGTCAGCCCTCATAAGACATCAAGTGCTTGAAACTAAAGAAACTTACATATATGCCTCTGAGGCTCATTAAATAAACTTTTCGCTACATGGTCCCTACCCAAGTGCTTGAAAATATAAATGATTTGAACAGTAAAAATAGGAAACTAATCACAACATAAACATTTCTCAAATGCTTTAAACTTAAGAAAATATGACATGAACACTTCAGCTAGGAACTATTCACGACATGGTTCTAATCGGATAACAACCGAATTAAAATAAAATCATTGCAATGAATCTTGTTTAGTACACTTGCTAAATAGCTTATCAAACAATTACAGCTTATATCGTACTTTTAAAATATTTTAGCACCAATTTATACTTACATATAACCGAATAGCATGCAGAGTTACTTTTCTCGTTTATGACGCATCATAAGATGTGTCAGATCAACCGTCTAACGTTAGAATGTTGGAAATCAATGATGCACAATTGAAGCACATTCTGTTGTGTTAGTGAAAACGAAGTGTGCAAGGCTTAGACGCATGCATTCTATTTTAAATAAACAATATGCTAATGGGTGGCTTCGTCAAGAATGCGTTGTCTTTAAACGTTTGCGGCCGACGGAATGATGGCGTCTGATAGATTCTGTTTGACCCTGACGACCACATTGCCGACGTGAACCGAGACAGTAGCGGGTACGCAGTTCCGTCTTTGACAGGCGGCAAGCTGCTTAAAGGAGCGATAGTGTGCAGATAATCCCACATACAAGTGCTCTAATCAATGTTTTTACACGGTTATCGTGTTTTTCACATCGTTCCACGTGAGGCATGACTAGCCCAAATGCCAGGTACTCGCGTGTTTTTCTCATCTTCTAAACGCCAAACGCAACCAGCACGCTCGCATGCTCTTGTATGTCAGTTTCGTACAGTCTGAACAGTCTAAATTACAAGTTCAAGCAAGGTGGGGTCTAGCCGTTGAGGTACAGCAATTTACAACAAACAAGAGCAACCAATGGCGTGAGATTATAGAACTTTGATCCCCATCTGAATTGCTTCGTAAGATTCTCTCCCATTGGTCAGAATTCTTAACTCATTTAAATCCTATCAATCAGATGTTTCAGAATAATCTTCGGCTGAAATTCAAAGTTGATTAACTTGGACGAAATTCATGTACGTCCGAAACATTCATTTTTACACATTACATTCAAATTT
Organism: Sinonovacula constricta; assembly: GCA_007844125.1. Lineage (NCBI taxonomy): Eukaryota > Metazoa > Mollusca > Bivalvia > Cardiida > Solecurtidae > Sinonovacula > Sinonovacula constricta. Next base: position 47,086,410 of record CM017569.1, on the reverse strand, counting down.
TATCTAAAGTTAGATCTAGCACAACATTAAGAAACTTACAAGAAAGTTATAAAAAAGACGAGCTTGCATTTTCGATTGCTTATAATGACGAAGCTGAAGGCAGTGTTTTTTGTGGTGTTTCTTATTACACGAGATAATTTTAGCTGATTTGTAGCAAAATTAACACTTGGTAGATGGAGATTTTCAAATATATGCTAAAGTGGAAATAATGAAATGAACAGCAAATCAACATTGAATGCAAAAAGAAGTATGATTGTGCGTATGAATAACTGCCACTGGCTTTCCTACACAATATCGCATGGTTAAACTATGAACACAATTTTTGCCGTTCCTTGCAAGAATATTGTTACAAAAGTCTGCGGTAAATTATTACTGGGGTGTGCGTTTTTACTTCTGGTTTGATTGAAGATAAACACAATCGACGATTATTGTCTTTTTGTTGCAAAAACAACAACAAAAAACACCTGACGAGTTTTAGTATTGGGTGACCCTGGTCGTTAAAAAGCAGTGTTCCGGCTCGTTAAGCGCGTGATGGCGGAAGAACCCATTTGGTGCAAAGATGTATCTGTTTTCAACCGCAAGTGTTACGTATAAACAATCTGTCATTAGTGGTTTGCGAATTAACTGAATATTCAATGTTGCGGTTCATTTTATGCTAATACTAAAACAATAGGAGGGTCGTAATGACCAAGATCTTGTACAAAACATTGACAGACAAAGCTTCCACGGTACTTTCGTACATTAGCCACAAAGAGACCGTCAACTTGCATGCGGTCGGTGTTCATAAACAAAGCGTCTTTACGTGTCTTTCGTTGCGGTGTAACGTCCCGATTTCGATAAGTTTTCATGAATAAATGAATGGGTGACTGGACCTGGTGTATCAAATCACATCTCAAATCATCAGTTTCGGATTCTATGTCCGTTTGGCGAAATTGTATTATCAGTTCGACAAGAAGCATCTCCCGTATCATCTTTAAAATTAAAGGCGATATCTGACAGTTTGCCCATATCAAATACATGTACCAATATTACAACTTCGTTTTCATTATAGACTCATACTTTCGTTAAAGTACCGTTTTGACACTACCTCAGTTTCTAGATAGAACAAATCGGGAAAAAAATCGCTCTATATTTTCATTCCTTCCTTATCTATAAATAAGCATAATGGGGCTTTCTGCTTAAAATAGAAATCGACGTCAGAGCGTATATCCGGATAAAGATATAATGTAAACTCAAAGGTAATTGTTCACGTGTTTTTCCTAAGTTTAAAGTAGATAGAAAATACATATTTTTGGAGACAAGTGGGTGCTTTTCTTTTCATGTAATCGATGTAAGGCATCAGTAAACAGCATTTTGTTCGTACCTTTTCTGGTAACAATCTATATAGTTGTTTGAGAAACAGAGCATTGATCCAACCTTTCGGATACCACCTTTAATAGACAGAGTTCAGCGACTCTTAAAAAGCTGACAGTATCTGACATGATGTCAAAAAACAATGTCTTTCGTATTTTCTTATAAGTACAATAACTTAACCCACCATTAACGATAAGCTGAAATCTCACCGTTCGTCAAAACTAAGCTGATAGGTGTTAAGAAGCAGGTAAATGAACTAGTTATCTGATAAATGGATACAATTTCATCATTTTTCTTGAAGACTTGCCTTTGGTATATCAGAGATATGACTGGCATAATGACAGGGACACTTCAATGTGTCATTTTGTCGGTGGCCACCAAAATGGTTGAACTAAAGGTCGGATACCGACATGCTTGTTGGTCGAGCTTTGCCCTGATTCCCTAAACTTTGTACATGTTTGACCTCTTTGTTATCAGGTGGTCAGATTACTAAAGATAATTTTCAGAGATGGCTTGCTCGTGAAAAAGAATAATGCAAATTCTTCCAACCTTTAAGCCATATGATTTTTATTCATTAATATATATGTTTATTTTTTTCACTCATTTGGAGGACCAAGACAACTGACAACTATACAAGAATTAAGATTATTAATTCTAAATTCCGACTTATTTCTCACACTTTATTGAATATATCAATGCGTCAGACAGGAATAGTGGACTGAAGAAATGATTTTTTTTTTCCAGAATGGCAACGTTCTCAGTGCATTTGTCGGCCATTATGAAATCTGTCTCACTCCCGGGTCCGATAAAAGGATAAAAACCCCAATCCCTTCACTATCCTTATCCCGCTGTATTAGTGAATAAACCTAAAATCGAATTTATTTCCTACCATGAACATCAAAATTAACAGAAAGGGTGGCTTAATGCAAACTGATAATGTAGTTCCTGATCGGTAACCCAACAAAGGTAGATAACTAATCTAGATCTACACTTTTTGCCTAAACTTCACCAATGTGAGCTTAGCAGGTTAAAAATTAATGCCTCCGCCGATTTCCATAAAGACAATACTTTCAGTGATGATGTGATGCGGGAAGTGTCTCGAATCATATGACAATGGGAGGAATTGGCGCAAGGGAGTATTAGACAAATAGGGATATTACAACACTAGGAGAATATTTCCAAGCTAAAGAAATTACATCCCTTTGGAATTGATAGAAATTCGAGGAGTTGACTTCATATGGACATGTTGTACCATCAATGAAAATAGTCAAATTATATTGTCACAACTTTTATTTGTATAAATTGGCAAAGTGTTTACCTCAATTGATATTTTTAAGTATAACCTCATACAAGTTTGTTTTCTTACAATCGCTCAACGATTTTTACATTTTCTGGGATATTCAGCAAATATGTTTACACATCTATTTTAACATAGATCTGGGATTCTAAGATGCGTTATTTTTGTGCTGTTTACCGAGTTAAATATTTGCTAGCTCTAAAACCGAGTGGATGTAATGAATCAATAAACCAGTTATTAGATAAGATCTAAAAATTTGGCCAGTCCGCTTGAATATTCTCTAAGTTTTACAATCATCATTCTACTTGTTAATAACACATACATTGCCAGTTTCGTCTGGCAGTTTTTGTTTCTATTTTAACACTTGAGTGAAACCCTTATCATTCCTGATCTCTGACTGCTTTGCCACTTTCCGCACAGGTTCGAGTCCCTGTAGGAGTAAAGGACTTAATAAAGAAGGGGCTTCCAGCTGACCGTCTGTAAGCCCGTGGTTCTTCCCACACAGTCATCTTGTGTCTTCCTCCTCTAAAATAGATGGACGTCGCTCTAAATACCATAAGTGTGTCCCTGCGTTGTATTTAGTGAAACAAAACAAAAGGTACTTTTTAATCGACAACTTACGTCATGGTTCAGCATATCCGTGGTTCTTTCTTCAGTGGGGAAGGTCTACCACCCTTAAAGTGGTAATCCAAGCCGAAGTGTTTTAGAGACAAACACTTGCCAGACGTGAACACACGCTAAATAGGTATCAAGTTTTCCATGATCGTGTCTACGTTGCTCTTCATTCGGTACACCAAGCCCTTGGTTCGAGTCGTTGAAGTTTAAAGTGGTTGTTTGATACAGTTTGCATGAAGTAAACCGCTTGAGATATTTTAAATGTTTTATCAGTTGATGAAATTGGTTATACATAACTAATTATTAGCAATAAGAGTTAGAACAGGCGTGTGAATAGAACGTAATTGGTACTGCATTTTAAGTCAGCCTATTACACGCATTTGCTATCAAAGTGTACGAGTCAACGATGGCTGGAATAACGTTATAACATTCCGAAGTATTCGTATTTATGTATTTCTTGTTGTTCATGATATGGGGGGCCCGAGTTCGATCCAGGACCGCGACTTGCCAAAGCAGTTAAAAGTGGTAGTGGCATAGTTCCCTTGCTAATGCTCAAACATAAGGGTTGTTTCACGACTGGTTGGCCTGGTGTCAGGATAATGTGACTGTGTGTGGTATCATGCCTGGTGATCACGGCATGCTTTACACAGTAAAGACAGCACTATATCTTCTTCAAGTGGACACCGTCTCCAGATAACTAAAAACTGTTGGTTGGACGATAAACCAAACATAAACATTTCTTGCTATTATAATTGAAGAAGATCCACTCATTCCTAACAGATGTCGTCTGGATAAGAGTTCATCGAATTTAGATGCATATGCATGCATTTTTTTTAAGTCGAACTATCGCTCCCTTTCCCACAAAACACAAAACTTTAGCTTTCACTTCATGATATCAACAGAAATAGCAAAAAGATAAACTGTTAATTTAATTTTATTCTAATCATTGGTTATTGAGACTGATATAAGCTTAATAATACACGCACACAAATATAAAACATGCATCTTACAGCACTGCCGAAAGCTAGGAACTAGAGGGAGAGGTATTACTATTTATTCATAATTGTTTGTTGTTTTTTTTGTTTTGTTTTGTTGATGTTGCATGATACTGACACATTTTTGGTCATATTGTCGACGTCCAGCTAATTATTGGTAGAGGAAGACCCAGACCTATATCTGGGCGAACCAACGTTGCACCGCAGGTTAGCTGGAAGAACCGAACGTGACTCGAACCCACGCGGTGAGAGGCTAAGCAGTCAAAGGCGTTAAAAGCCGGCGACTCTACCACTACGCTACGGGCGCCTCTCCCCATTTGTATATTTAAGAAAAGGACAACGTTTGAGTATGTCGATTTCTGTCAGCAGTTTACTCTTTACTTTAAAGTTTGCGAATTGATTTTGATTACAAAGAGTAGTCTTGTTGAGCATGCTCAGGTAGTGTATTTGCTACAATTGCTATATGAAGCCCGTTTATCTATCTACTCAAGAATATTTAAAGCTGTAGAATAAGAGAAACTAAATGGCAGTTAGGTTATTTTTACACCCATAATTTATTTTTGGTAACACTTCACACTCGCAAAACATAAAGAAAGAGACCGGAAATTCAGTCTGAGGCTTTTTTCCACCCACCTTCTTTGTCACACTCAGTAAAAACTGATTTTGTTTGGTTTATTTCTTTTAGAAATTTATCACGGTGATGAAGATAAACTTCATTAAATGTATCAATATTTTCTGTTCTCCCGCCTTTTCGTACTGAACAACAGCTACTTTATAAACTAAACTCGGCTAAACAAATATTTCATAACTGCATCAGTATGATTGGCGCTGACGCGGACGTCGATAATCCGTCAGTCTCCGGTACTCTGTTGTTTTGTATTGTATTATACGGCAACCGGCGACTTCATACAGCTGTGCATTTTCCGGGACTGTCACAACGCTGTATCCGGTAGTGGACAAGGTATTGTCTCGCGTCACGTGAGGTCTAATTAGGGAAAGGTCTGACGTAACAGTGAGATAAGTCGGCACTGCAGGGTCAACGTTTGTTTTGGCATTTCAAAAATGTCAGAACGAAAACACAAAACATTGTATGGCCTAACAGTTTACAGATAACATCAAGCGTTCGTAAAGGATGATAGCTATGTTGAAGAGGATTAAACGTGGATACTGTTTATTGACAGCTGTTTGTAATAAATGCTTAATTGATCAACATTCGGCAGATTGTTTAAATGTTAATAGCGATTATTGCGTATTATTAGAATATTAACGGCACTGAGGTCTCCCAGTCAGTTACTTGTACCCAGGTAGTGTCATATATATAGGGCTTAAAGAGAATAGAAACATCGCTGAAGTTGCTCAAAGTACTTATCTCTGCTTGAAACAAACACACTTAATTATGAGCAATTATAGAAAATAATAATGCAATAATTTTAATGGCGAAATATGTTCAAATATGAACGGTAATTATTCCACCAAGTGCACCAAGTGTGTAACTAATCTCCACCCTGGTTAAAACTGGTATTGAATGTTTTGACGTACAGAGAACATCAAAAGTAATTGCCTTAAATATTTGATGTAAGCAAAACAAGCATGGTTAAATTAACGTTTGTATTAACATTATGCAAAACACATTGATAATACATCGACTGTCCAATTATCCCATAATAGTTAGGTCATTTGTTTTATTATTGCATTCTTTACATGAATATTTTGTAATAAGCGGTCGACGAATAGGAAGAGAAAAAATGAGAAAAATATATTGTGAAGCGTATGTCTGTTAGGCACATGATAAAATATGTTTCAAGCATGCTAGCTCGGGGAAAGCAGTACAATACATGCTTTCTGCGATCTTCCCAAATGTTCCAGGAGCGCTAGTTGGACAACTAGACACAAATGCTGTCTTAAGCATTCAACAATCACAAAATATTGACAATATTACATTTTCCCAATCATATGAGTTGTCATTGATCAATTTAGGTTAATGTATGTTTACTTTTCTGCTTTCAGACGCTTGGATCGTAATCAGTTGAAACAAATTCCGGATTTATTATTTGCCAACATGCCTGAGTTACAACGATTGTAAGTAGATATGTTTTTGTCATCATTTCATCACAATCGTTTCCTTATAATGCATTATAACATAAATATTGAAAAGTTGTAGTTTTCATTCGTTCCGTTTCGTGTTCTTTTTTCATTTGTCCCCTTTCTTTTTCGGTTTTCACTCAATCCTATTTTTCATTTGTTCTTTTTTTTCTGTTGTGCTTCCTTTTTTATTTCCTTATATCTTTCTTTATTTCTCTACGTTGTGTATTTCCTTCCACGATCCATTTAACACACCTCTTTTATGTGTTCCTGGGTTCTACCCAGAGATTCCCCAAAATATCTGGATGTCGCTATTGTCTCGCTATTTTCTCAGCGAGCTCCCACTTTTTGCTGTATCAGCTCCACAACGGATGATAATCACTACTGGCTACACTATTTGCTCCCTAATAGGTGTCTAGTCAAATGTTTGCTTTCCTTGCCTTGTTTGCTTTGCGAAAGTGATCTTTGTTAATTACAACAAAAAAACGAAAACATGAACCAATAAACCAGTATAACATAAGAAAACAAGTATAACAAAATAAACGATCGTGACACACTTATCTGGGTACGTGTCAGTTTATACCAATAGTTGTTTTTCTCAAAAGAAAAAAAAACTACAATGCCTGTACCAGGCTTTAACTGCATTAGAGACAGCTACTCCGAAAGTTTTATTAGAAAGCTTCATTATGTAATGTTTTTTCTGTTTAACGTCGGCGAGTGTTACTTAACATTTCTCTTCCTTACTCTTTGTTTTTTTTAGCCTGAAGATGGTCAGTGTTTGTACTCCTGTTTCTTTCGTTACTTAATATTTCGCTTTTGTACTCAACTTCTCCATCCACTCTCTTTCTCTCGCACTGCCCTGAAGATGGTCAAAATAGATACGGGCCACGTTACGACAGTGTTTGGTTTTATCCATTGGCCAAATCTCCTTTTAATGGCCGACAGTATCTTTGACCATCCTAAGTACGGGGGGGGGGGGGGGGGGGGGGGGCTAGGGGTAGGGGGGGGGGGGAGGAAGTCTGCCTACATGTTTGTATGAATAAACTGGGTGGCATAGCAGTGCACATTCTTGCTGGGATTATACCTGCCGTTAGTTGAACTTACTATCTTACAAATGATGAGTAAAGGTATCTATAAGATTGTATGCTACAGTTTGGTTCCCATTTTTTCCTCTCAAACACCCAATAAATTGTCTTATTAAAAGATCCTACATAATGCTGCTAAATGATGTTCTACATTTAAGTGAAATGTAAAGGATAACACGCCACGCGTCATTACAATCATGCATTTCCTATAGAAGCCATTATTTTCTATTTTTAAACTGAGAAAACCACGTGATCACTTACATTTCGGATCATGTACTAGTATTTTATCACCCCGGTAATATGCTGTGACGTCGACTCTTTTCTCCAGAAATCCCCCATCATGCTTATTTATAGATTTGGAAAGAATAGCTATTTAGACCGATCTTTTCATGGTTTGTACTGTCTAACAATTGAGATGCATAGTGTTTGGAATAAAGTATACGTTTATGCATAAATTATTCCCAAATTTCCCAAACACAGGCAACATACATTATTACATGATGTAGGCAAACTGTCGACTACCACTTTTAAAACTTTTCTGTGTGGAGAAAACAATTTGTAATGCTGAAAACTTAGCAACACACAGTGAGTGCTTCGTGCTTTACATGCTACGTATTTTCCAGTCGTTACCTATCTTTAAAGATTTTTTGGTTGTTTGAGAGTTAAATACATGGTCCAAACTGTCGAATACCATCTTTAAAGTTTTTAAACAGCTTTTATAAAAATAATTTTGCTCTGCTAATGCTGATACTTTTTCTTGCTATTTTAGTTACGTTATTATCTTAACACGGGTGAAGACTGTTTCTTACTGTATGCGGTTGGTTCTTTGGTATCCTCGTTAATCTGGTGTAATATGGTTCTGAATTATTATTTTTTTGGTGGGGAAGGGGATCGGGGCAGTGTCGTTGCATTGTGATCATATTGCCAATCTAGCGGAATCCGCGCCTCGATTGCCGGGTAAGTATGGCGTTTACCGCCCCACCGCTGAGAAGGGCATCCTAATTGGGGTTAAATACCGAGACATGTTTTAACGAAGGCGCTGGTTCTTCCCAGGGTGTAGCGTCGTGATCACTGGTTTGGTAAATACGGTAATAGTTGTGATCTTCTTCTTCGCCTGCTGAGTAGTACTGATTGATATGGGTTAGCAAATACTGTGAATCCAGATGCGGGAGGCAGCTCTGCTTGCGGTAGCAGGGTCTTCACTATCAGCCGCAGTCTCTATTAAAATGTCTTGTTTGCCTTCGAGTTAAGTTGTTGGTAAATACCTAAGGTATTGTATTGTATCCAGAAGAGCGGAATAAGGATTTGAGACGTACGAACCATAAACATTGAATAGTGCTTGATATATTTGCGTTGATTAAACTGATGATTATCTGGGCGTGTGCTAATCTGCCGAAATATGTCTTGTACAAGTTTGGGTCCATGGGTTGTTTTGCACTGTGGAACATATTAAAGGTGGTATTCGAAAGCTCGGATCCAAAGTATTTTCATTAAACATCATAATAAACCATTGTTACCTAACCAGATATTACAAAATGCAATTTATTAATATACCCTGCACCTGTCTGAAAAGTGAACCATAACGTCACAATCGATATTTCAAACATGCATTACCAATCTGAGCCACGCTGCACAGTTAGCTATTCTATTTTTAAACTAAGTAAACTACGAGGCCACTTACGTTTAAGCTCATCCCCTTATCCGCTGTGACGTCGGTGTCTATTTTTAGCAGGAATTCCATTCGTTCTTTATAGATTTGAAAACAATAAACATTTAAGTGATGATTATCGAGTTTTACTGCGCTAAAATTGAAATACTGTTGTAAATCGTCGAAGCTTAAACTGAAGTATGATATTTATTTTCTGCAGAAATTATTCACAAATACCCCCAATAGAGGTCAGATATTGTTACATATATTCTATATAGACATACTGTCGGATACCACCTTTAAGGCCTGAATAGGTTTTATACTACATATAACCTGATTATGATGTATGCAGTTATGTAGAACATGTATTGTGGGATGTGGTTTTTGTTTGTGCTGAATGAATGTGTATTGTTTATAAAACTCATACGTTTATGTTTATGAAATGATGATATAATATTGCATTGTTCTCAGTTCCTGTAATTAGTAACGTATGATAGTTGTCAATTTGACTACCATCAGTTAATTTAAAACACATGATATAGAAACAGGTTGAACTGTTGCTGCAGTTTTCACCTTGATTTTTAGCCTTTAAGGCTACTTTGTATGGCCGACCGTCGCCAACAGATACAGTTGCTGACAACTCGGCCTGAGGCCACGTGGGTTCGAGTCACGGGTGGGGCGAAGGATTTATTGTAAAAAAAAACGGTTTTCAGCAGGTGGTTCTACTCAGACATTTGTCTGGGATCTCTTCCCACCAAAATAACCATACGTTGCTTTACCGGCCCTCAGTATGCAAATGTGATGTATTTCTAAGAGAAAACATAATATGCTTCCTTGTTAATGCTTTAAGACAAAAGTGTTGTTAAAACAACGAACTCCTTCTCAGTACAAATTATCTTTAAAAACTCAAATCTGACCAATAGTATGCACAGGAATGCTCCCGGAACTGGGATCAAAGGTTGATAGCTTCTTATTCTAGTGGGTTACAGAAAGCAGATTCGTTTACATTCATCCACCAGATGGTGGGTAGAAGCAGTCGACTTATCCACAAAACAATTGCCAATTAGATAAAAAGGTTCAAGTTCAGGCGGGTTCAAAGATTCAAACAGTTTGAACAGTAATATTTCACTTGTGGTATTAAAACCATTCGGTATTCTTCTTTATGGCGGAGTGTAAAGAATTAACATTCTCAATCAGATCGTGTTACTTAGAGATCATGATATTATTGCGTTATTAGGACGACAACTGTAAGATATTTAAGCAAATTTTTCTCTCTTGAGATATTACTACAGTAGAGAAAGGGCTAATGGTGTACTAATAGACCAATAAAGATAGAGATTTCAAAGGCGAGAATCCTACATTCAAGTTATTACACTATCTTGGATTGTACAGGGGGATACTGATTTAGAATGTAGAACGCATGTAAGAATGTTTCGCCAGAACTTGTGGTGTTATGGTGGATTGGTCACAGTTCGACATTGGTACATGACACACAGAACCAAATGAGCCGTGCTTCATTTGCAATTACACATTTGCGCCATTACCGAGCTACTCAGCGTATTGATTATGACGTCATGTATGCGCAGTCCGGTACTTTGTTGTTGAACTTAAATAAGGTTAAATTAGTTTAAAATCTTTCGGAGGTATAGATGGATGTTGAGCTAAAAATTTAAAAAGTTGTAAAAATCTTGACGCTTTTGAGTCTCCCAACTTATGACAACAAAATCTATTTAAGGCCATCTAGTTTACATTTAGTAAAATGCAAGTTTAATCAACTGTGACCAAGTCGCTTTAAGTTGTTTGTTTGAATAGCGTACATCCAAAAGATGGATAAATAAGAAATAAATGTGATTTATCAAGAACTGATTACATCATGTAAAAAACCTTAGTCAAATACTCGTATCTATAAAACTTGATGTTTATGGTGTTGTCCTAACTTACTTGGGTTACTTCATTTCATAAATTGAACGTTATTGATAAAATAAACCGAATTTTAATATTTATCTACTGTCAACGATTTCGCCAGATATGGTAAAGCAACCAACTACTTAGGACATATTTTGGTATGACATTAATGTATAAATAAATGAAGATTCAGTTACATTTCTAAACAAAAAATCTGGACACGAGTAGTTCATGAGTGGACATGATGCTTACTCTTAGTTGACACTTTGTAATGAACTCCAGCCAAGACGGTGTTCAAGTAGGCCGGCAGTGGTGTCAACCCGGCCTCTACAATTAAAGGGCTTCACCCCAAACACCCAGCGATTAACGTCACAGACCAGTTATTAGTGAGAAGCCCAGTCAACGCCCTAATATGTTTATATACTCAGAAAAGTGTCAATAGTCTTTTATACTAGTCTTATTAGTCGTCCGACCGAGCTGAAGGGGTCGCTTTTATCGACGGCTCTGTAAAATGGGACATATAATCGAGGAAAAGACGACAAGCCCAGCTGCATGTATACACCCACCGGCAGACCCCTGATTAGGGCTTTGCTTGAACTTTCGCGCTGCTACTAATAACAGTGGTTTTATGGGCGAAGTTCAAATCACCTCACCGGCAATGAAAAATTCAGCCACGTACGTTTAAGTGATTTTCTTTTGTGTACGCCCGTCGCTGAATCGCAATAAGGTACGTTTGTATATTTCAGACGTAGCTATTAAAATGGATAAAAAGATAACCCTTGTTTATGAATTGAACTGGTCGCCGTATCTTGCCCCTGAAACGGAAACAGAAATTTCATATATGAAAATTTCAATGTTTTTTTTCACCCATTGTTAATTTTTGTCAGTTAAAGCGAAGACGCTCCGTGAAGGCTTTCGCACTGTTTTCATTGCTTTATAACTAAAACTGGACTACAGTTTTTGTACAACACTAGACAATGTGCGGGATTCTTTACGCGCTATCTTGTCCCTGTTTGTTGAAGACAAACTTAGGCTTTTTACCATTTTTTCCGTGTGAGAGTGGGTGTTGATAGTTTTTACTTCTCATAAACCCATTCACAGGACTAGTTTTGTTGAGGTTAAAAAGGTGGTTTAAACGCATTGTCATTGCCCTCGTAGAGCCTGAGCTGCACACAAGGAGCCGCACCTTTGGAAACAGTGGATAAGTTCGTGAGAAAAAATATTCAAGACTGTACTATGGTATTATTCTTATGAAATCTATAGTTTACTGCATGTTGTAATAGATTTTCCGTTAGTTAATTTTCCATTGCGAACATCCTGCTTTATGTTAATGAACTTTTAAGTAAAATCTCTCTTGCCTTTATTTTAATATAAATCATGCTTTAAGTGCCCATAATGTGTGCTAAATTTCTATTAGATTATGCTGAACAAAGATGTGTTTTTTCGTGTTTAAAGGTTCGCTTTGAGCAACTTCCTTCGAGTTTTTAAATGTCTACTTGTACGCATTTTATGTAAAAAAGTTTCAGTGGATGGACGTGTTCATGAAATAATTAAATATAACTATTTAGAACGGAAAACAGTTTTTAAAAAGTAACCAGTTTATTATTAGCATATAATAACTATAGTGACTTTTTGTTCAGACATTTTCACAAATTTAATTATAAACATCTAGCAAGTACCGTAATCAATTCTAATTTGACCACGATTTGCAATGCTTCAAATTCTTAATAATGTGCTAGCATAAACAATTCTATAGTTCTGCCGTTTGTTAATAATTTACATCTCTGGTTATGGTCGCGGTTGTCTTTGTCACTGTACAGGGGATATACCTCCATCGAACGTATTAAATAACTCATTTTTTATTATTTGAATGATTAATATATGTCACTATGTCCGAGTGTGGTAGTTTAATTGAACCTTTCACATGGGACAGTAGCATATTACCACCACTAACAATGGGATGGCAGCTTACAGACAATGAGAAGTCTATGGGAGACAAGACATCCGCGATACCTCCTTGGAGAAGCAGATCATCTTTCAAACAGCTTCCTGAACTTGCGTCCCTTTACTGCTTGGTTGTCATGCGTTACCAGTGAACTCTTCAGGTTGCCTGTCGCTGGTTCGTCACAGACTTAGTATTATTCCCTAATAAATAAAGAATAGAGATATAACGGCTATAATTGTATTGATGCGATTTATATTATTAAGTGGTTGTCCGGATGACCTGCGGTGTTCCTTTGGTTTGTCCCCATTCTGTGTTCTGCCTCCTCAAATAACAAGTTGACCATGCCAACGTGACTATAACCATGTCGATAAGTTTTATATTAAAATTAAAAGCTTAACTTCATGACTTGACTTTTACAACAGCAACTGCGGCTGTATATTTCATATTATGAACACAGCAAAAATGCCCATGCATGGTATGGTTAGGTATTTCTGCTCGATTGCTTTGTGGGCCGTGAAATTTGTCCCCTCTTCGTCTTCATTAAAGCTCGAAGGGGGTCCCATCTTATGCCAGGTATGTGTACACGTTAACTTTCACTCTTAATATTGCTATAAATGCTATCAGTCAATATCTGTCTTTGATTTCCTATCAGGGTGTCTGTATAGCAGACAAGGGTCGGAACAATACAATGGAAGTGAATCTTTGTTTACGGACTACTTTCTGATGATAGTTGTAGTTGTTGGCTGCATTATTTGTACTGTACTCCACTGTTTATCGAACAAACACCGTAAGTGATGTTTGAATTAGATGGGAATGCTCGGAGAAGAATGGAAAAGTTTAAAAATTACGTCTGTATTGGTTAATGATAGAGTTTCAGAATAAAAACACTCGCATAGGAATGTTTGACAGTTTACTGGCTGGCGCCGTACGAGGGTTTAATTCTTTGGTCGTATATATGCTTTATTTGTTTGTTGTGAGGTGTATTAAATGCATGTCATTGCCGTACTAAATGTATTTGTATTTTTTAACTTTAAAAGAAAATCACAAACTAATTAGCATGTAATTAAACGTCGTATTTACAACGTTTTACGCTGAAAACGCACGCAATAATCCAAATTAATTTCAATGATATTATCAATTTGTATGTTTACAAGACGTAGTACGTTGTTTATTTATATATCAAAGCAGGGCATTTGCATACGAACTATTTTGTTGATCATCTATGGAAACACGAAGGCGTTGTACAGCAGGCGCATGAATACAAAAAAAAATCAAAAAAAAAAAAAAAAAAAAAAATCGTGCAAACCATGGACACATTAAAAAATGTTCACTAACCCTGTAATTACCCGTACCAGTTCATTGTTACTGTAAAAACTTCAATGTCAATGTTAGTAAGCATATTGACACAAACTTTTCAGTAAATCGGACCAGTGACTGGAGGTTAGTGTCGCCGACTTTACTCCCGGTCGGGGCGAGAATTTCATGTGAGGATGTTTTCCAGCTAACCTGCGCCGGCAGATTTAAGTATGGGGTTTTCCACCAATAATTAGCTGGAAGTCTCCAATTTGACTTAGATTGCGTCGGTGCGATGTAACAATAAGCAGCAACAAACAAACAAACAAACAAACAGCAACTAAAGCTGGTTGATCAATATCTCTGTGCATATTGTCTTTGGATTAGATTCGTTTTAAGCAGGCAGAGAGTTTATTTGATTCGCCAGACTTTTGCATTTGTTTTGAATTACCCTGTTTCCCACCATGTCGAAAGCATCTTAGGTGTAACCCATGAAATCTTAGTTGGGATTCGTGCGGAGGGTTTGCCAAGATTCTTCAGTGATATGTGACTGTGTTTTATTAAACAAAGGCATTAACGGTCTGGTGAAGCTGGCCGTGGTTACTTTATTTGATGCAAATGATTGTTTCTTTTTCAACTTGTAGGCAAACCTTAAAAAGCCAGCGAAAGATGCGTGTTGAAACTGTTAGTGTATGTACATGACACTTTACGCCGGTTGTTGTGTGTACATGGCACATAAGGCTTTTATTGGGTGTACATTACAGACGAGGATTGTTATTGTGTGTACATTACATATAAGGACTCTGTTTTATGTACATTACACAGGCGGACTGTTATTATGTGTGTACAACACATACGAGACTGTTTCTTGTGTGTAGATTACATACGGGGACTGTTATTGTGTGTACATCACACACGACACTTTATTGTGTACAACACAAACGAGTATTGTTCATGTGTTCACATTAAATATAAGGTTTGATGCTGTGTGTACATTACACACGAGACTGTTATTGTGTGTACATTAGACATGGGGATTTTTATTGTGCATACATTGAACATAAAGCTTGTTGTTGTGTGTACATTGAACACATAACATTTTTTTGTGTGTACATTACACACGAGGACTGTCATTGAGTGAACATTGCACACGATAGTGGTGTGTGTTCCTGACATTCTACCATTGCACGATAACTGAATACAACCATGGTGCATGTACTTAAAGTCCCAGATTTCTTTTATTACAAATACGCAGCACGGAAGTCGTGTTTTTTTATATTTATAAATTTTCTATATCAGAATTTAATAAGTGTTATCGATTATAGTTCTTTCATCATCTTGATTGTCAGATTTAATATATTGATAAAATGCATATCTTAAATTGCCTCACCTGTGAAATCTGAATTTCAAACAAACTTGACTGACCCCTTCATAAGTGGCAATTAACTATTGGCAATAGAATGATCTGTTATTTCTTTGACGTGCATAAACACATGTAGAGCTACTTTGTAAGGGGTGTTTCTTTATTTCTAATTGTTCTATTGTTTCTACTTATCTTTCCTGTTAATTGTTATAATAAAAATCACATACACGTATACACAGTTTTCGTTTTACATTTAATGAGCTAGTCGTACAGTCGTAAAGTCAGTGTCACGCAATGTAACAGCATTTTTTTTGGCCAACTTTAAAAAACAACAACTCAAAATAATACTTACCACAACATATATTCGTTTATATTAGTACAATTAACACCCCGTCTTAATAACAAAACCTTGACGTTCTTCCCTGCCTCTCATTGCCCGGGGATAGAGTCCCGGTCAAGGCGAAAATCTTTATTGTGGGCAAATCTTCCAATTTGACCATCACTGCTCAGGTGTTTAAACCAGAAATATGTCGGAAGTCTTCTTCCACCAAGATTGACGTCACTATATTGATCATCACTGTATGGATACGATTTGTATTTATGAAATGAACATATGAAAACAAAAATGAAAATCCCCGCACATTGTCCTTCCAGACCTGTCATAAAATGAACAACCTGTTAAAGTACTATCCTGATATCAGACAGCGGCCATTCCTTATCACGCATTATATCTTATAAGCTGAAGTTTTTGTTGTTGTTTGCTTGCATCTTCATGCTTGGTTAAAAGAGTATTCTTTAAGACTTTGCAGCAGATAGTGAAGGTCCTGATCAAAAAGTTTCCGCTGGGAGCTGGCGTGGCTGGATTTAAATTTGCTTTATCCAGACCATTGCATACTCAGTCGGCTTTGAACAAGAAATGCCCTCGAAATGCACGTGCTTATTGTATTATTTATGTTGGCAGACAGAGGTTCTTCGTATCTCAATAACTGTGTGGGGGAAATTACTAGTTTCCGTTGCTTTTTATCAGAGCACCGTGTTGTTAGGGTTTCTATTGCTCTGTACAACAGAGAGCCTGTCTGTTAGAAATAGAGAATACGTTCTTTGCATTATTTACTTTTTTTCATTATTTTTTTTCCTGTGTGTGTTTATGTGTGTTTTGTATTATTCTTGTTTTATTTGTACGGATATGTAGGTGCGGTAGATCTATCCGCATATTAAAGCAAGCAGTCTAATATAGAATCATACACAACCAGTAATACATACACACGACGTGTTATCCCATTTCGTCTAGTTGTTGATTTAAAATGCCTACAATCTAGCATTTAAAATTAAAATCATATTGTAAAAAGAAGGACGTAATTAAAAAGAATCAACTTATCTATATATAATAATTCTAAGTGTTCATAAAAATGCAGGTACATAATGCATTTAAAAGAATACAGCCTTTAATAAACATTATCTTCATACTGTTCACTCATCCGAAATGTTATTAAACATTTGAAATATGAAAAATGCGACATACTTTATCCCTTGATAATCCCTTAATAAAACAGCCATAATGTAAACAATGCATTAAAACAAAACAACCTTTTAACTTACCATACTACAATAATGTTCACCTTCCGATCTACAATTCAACATTAGGAATACGAAAAAATGCGACATACTTGATCTCATTACAACAAGTTAGCCTTTACATTTAAAAGCATGCATGGAGTCTTCCAGTTGATCTGAATTGTGTTAGTGCTACTCATATGTGACCTTTCTCCGTAAATAATAGCCGAATGTCGCAAAAATAAAATTACATGTGTCTCGGTGTGATGTTTATATTAAAACAAAATACTACAGATACATTGCTAATGTACTATTTTCCTCTCACCATTGCCTTGCGAGACTCAAAGTTGATTGCAAGACACGAAGGGTGACAATGTTTAGGTGGTCAGAACCTGTGCAAATGTGTGTTTCACCATAAATATTGTCTATTATATCCAGGTGTTCTTCACGCTCGTACATGATGTATGTCCATTACGATAAATTATTCTTCATGCGCGTGTAGATATAACTGAACCACCGGTTAAACATTCTGACGTCATTCTTTGTCCACTTATCTTATGTTTCATGTAAGATTAAAATTAAACCAAAACTTATTTTGTATTTTGTAAGTAATTAAACAGAATATAACTTAAAACAGTATTTTGGGTTTAACCGTACTCCGACAATTGACTGGTTATACGGCACCGAATTTAAAAAAAAGTTGTTCGGTAATCATATACATATTTGCGTTGGTCCCTCCAAGTGTAAATTTTTAAGAGAATAGTTGGCCTCCAATTCCCTTAAATTTTTTTTTCTTGTTAAATATATCTTAATTTGAAAGAATCAACTTTCCCAGTCACAGTCCAGTAACCAAATCACACTTACCATCCAGAATAAAAGTTAACCGGTACATGTGTTTGTTTTGTTCTAAGTACGGCTAAATGCTGGTAAATATCGCCTTCCGGTTTTAACCGGTAGTAACATTTGCAGCATAAAGTCAGTGCTAAATTATGACAATTATTGTAAGTTTTTAGAAATTTTATTACTTTTTATTACTTACACGTGTTATTCTATGGATAAAATTGTTGACAAGTAAGAAATAAAGAAGAAGCCATCGTTAGAATCAAATATCTTGAGCAAAGTTTCTTTTTACATCGTTTATTCATTCATAATTCTCAAATATATTGTCCGTTAATGAAGAAGAACTTATCATAAAACATGTCAATTACTAACCTCTATCTATATTCTTTCATAGTACATAATATACAATCTATTACTGTGTTATTGAATCTAAAATTTCTATAGCTTACTCCCGAGTCAAGCTGAATGTAAAAGTTTTATTCATACATTCATATTCTGTCATAAATGGTATCTCGAACTTCAAATATGACATTCATACATCTGTAGAACGACTTGTTAACCATGCAATTTTCTGTCAACACACGTACAAGTGAACTTGTTTTTTTTTTAATTGAAACAGACAAACACACTAATATACATTGTAGTATATACTTCGTCGATCAAATTCCGCGCCTGTCCTACAATTACATTATACAGAAGTTGCATTATGAAGGTCTGAGTAAAGAATAGTCTGTGTTATTTGTCTCGTGGATGAATAGGACCGCGCCTCTCTGATAGCGTAATACGGGGTGTATTCTTACGCTACAATTAGGTTCATGAGTTAAATCAACATGTTTTATAGACCCAACAACGATGATTGTTTAATGCAAAAAGACTAAATAAACCTGGACATTGAAAGTAGTGACTGAAGAGAGTTGATTGTAAATATTTGCGCTGATTCTTTCCGGACTGTCATTAAAGACCATTGACGGTGTCCTTTTTCACACGTGAAAGCATACACTAGGTTATTTGTATCGTCAAACGATGAGTTTACCACATGATCAGTAATATTAATTCGTAATATTCATAGCACTGTCTCTGACAACTTCAGACGTGCGATGACTAATGAGGTAATCCAAAATGCGCAGACATGCGCACTCATTCCACGATGCACATTATATTTGTCAAATTTTAATGTCTTCTATCGTCTGGTGATTATTACTCACTCTCTGTAACAATAGTGCATTGTCAACATATATTTTTCTGCTCATTAAATTGACATCATAACTGTGATATATTTTACACATTGTGTCACTAATGACATTTTTATTGGAAAAATTCGTATGAGTGCCTTAAAGTTTGAAACGACTTTAATAATATTCGGTGCATGGCGTCTTAAATTCAGGCGCTGTTATTTTTCTTTTATTTAATCCTGCGTTATGCAAATATTTATGTTTTACATTTAACTGACAAAGGTCACGGTTTAGCGTCGGTACCTTATACAAAGATTTAACCAGCTAACCCGCGGTGCGCCGGTGGTTCTACCCAGCTTCCTCCACCAATAATTAGCGGGACGTCGCCAATATAACCATAATTGTGTAGGTACGATGAAAAAAAGAAAGAAAGAAAGCATCATAGCACTTCATAGACTGATGAATTCACATACTGCTGTTCAGAAAACCTAGGTTGTTGAGCTTAAAACAGCTAAAAATAGCGTTCGTGGTCTAGTGGTTAAGACGTTGGACATCATAACTGTGATCAGAGGGCCCCGGGTTCGAACCCCGAAACTGACCACGTGATGTTAGTCCTTGAGCAAGACTATTTACCTCATTGCTCCATGTATTCAGTACCTGAGTACTGGTTCTACCCAGAAAGTGGGCAGTCGAGAGGGATTAATATAAGTTAAAAGAACTTGCTTCCCAATCGGCTATTAATAAATAGGTTTAAACTAAACTAAAAATAGCTGAAAAGCGTCGCGACGCTTTTGATTCTTCCAAAAGATGACACAACTTTTTGAAAGACAGTATATTTATATTTACATGTAATCTAGAGATCAGAGATAATATGTGGGCCCTTTCTGTCACTGTTGTTCGACAAAGCTTTGCCTCTGAAATGTTGCAAATTCGACCTGAATTCGATCTGGAGCCTGTTCTTAAAATAATTATATGACAAAATGGAAACACATAGAAAAGAGTACTAAAAATAAAATAAAATAATTTTAGATGTAGTTTTTTTCTTACTCCTCTGTACACCACTCCGTATTACGTTATACAACTTTTAACGTAAACATTACATTATGCCGTGTAAGTTTTCTCTAGTATTTTTACTATTTTGTATTTATAAGTGTCTCTTCTGTTTTGTGTCTGACAATACTTTTCAGCTGTACTGAAAAAAAACTATTGCATTGTTTTTAGTGGAAAGGAATGCTCATAATACGCATTTATCGGGTTGTTAATTAACATTCATCATAGTAATTACTCAATGTAAGGGTTGAGTTAAATGTAATAAGCGCAGTTCACAAGAAAATGTAGGATTTAATTTCGGGTTTGAACGTATCGAATAACTATGCACATAATATTGAAATTTCACACGTTTGTCACCGCGTTAGGACAGATAAAGAACCGAATTCCTCGGGTTAATACCGGACAATATGAGTGAGTTAGTTACGAACGGGAGAGGGACGAAGGTCATTCACCAATGAATAGGGATCTGCCATTAATATTCAATGAGGCCGAATCGGTTGACGGTTGAAATTGATTTCTCGGATTAGGATGAAAATCCAGGTACGATAGTGCAAGGGGGCGAACGTATGGGTAGGAAAAAAGCCAGGTGTTCACCAGACAATGAAACTAAAGGGTTGCCGGATAAGGCAACGGATTACGAACATTTTCCGCGTTCAATTTATCAACCTTTTACAATGGTTGATGTTTAAGGCTATACTACAACTATGATGAAAATTTATTTGAATACGTGCAGGATTTCACTGACAGAAAGAGAAAACGTGTTGGAACAGTTCTTAAAAGTACGTTCGGATGACGCATAGCTGCATTCTAAATTGCATTGTGTGCATTTTGTTTAATTACGTCTTACCGTACGCGCGTAATCTATTGGCAACACACCTATTGGCTTGGAACGTCAGTTTTTGTTTTGACATTTGAACAAAATATATTGGTCAGTTGATCCCTCGAGATGGCAGCTGTGACTGGCAAGTTTTATGCAACAGTCTTAAATGTAATGATTTAGGTGAATCAACAGACGAACGGCTGCGGATTAATTTCGTAAATGAAAACAGAATACAGTGTCGTCGTTGCCGTTGCGATTATTGATGATTATGTGGAGGAGAGAATGCGAATGATCATCATCATAATCATCATCATCATCGTCGTCGTCGTCTTCGTCATCATCATCATCATCATCAAAATGCCTCTCGATCTGTAAATATAATTTAAGCCGCTCTGTTGTTTTGACTTGCTGTTATTTTGATAGCATTGTCTATAAATAAAAAAATCTATCCCCACCTTAGATGGTGTAGGTTTGATTTAGTTTTTAAAGGCTGTATCCGAGAGTGTGCCTATATCTAATAAATTTGACAATATCTGAACCCTATTTAAACAAAATGTCTGCATAAAAAAAAAATCATACTTTAGTCTTAGCTTTGACGGTTGTCAACATTATCTCAATTTTAGGGCGATAAAACTCATTACTCAACACTTAAATAGATGTTCATTCTTTTCAAATCTATAAATAAGAACTCTTGGGATTCCTGCTAAAAATAGACATTGACGTCACAGCGGATGACGTGGATGAGCTAAAACAAGTGATAACGTGGTTTTCTTAGTTAAAAATAGCTAACTGTGCAGCGTGGTGCAGATAGGAAATACATGTTTGAAATGACGATTGTGACGTTATGGTTCAATAGTCAGCCATGTCTAAGACATCAATAAACAGCATTTTGCGAGAACTGCTCAGGTAACAATGGTTTATTATGATGTTTAATGAAAATATTTTGGTTCTAACTGACGGATCCGTCTTTAGGTCAAGCCCACGACCTGCCCTGTCATAATGGGACAAACAGGAATTAAGAAATAGGTTTTACCCCCATAACCTTCATGTATCCACAATCGCGATATCTGCCCGGTGCCCATGTCACTAAACACATTTACAGAGACTCATCAGCCCTAAGTGTTTATCTAAATAAGTCAGCGCTTGGCGGGAGCTAATTAATCGGGATCTACACTATTTGCCTAACGCTTGGTCCATTCGTATATGGCAGGCATAGCATCAGAGGAACAGAGCTATCTGGTTTCATGCTCGTCTGTTTGTGTGACCTATCGGGCTATATTTCCACAATTCCAGAAAGACTTGGATGTCTGTTTATTGTTAGCTTTGTCCAATGTTTTATTGTATCCCAACAAGAACTATAATTAGACCTAATCCACCTGGTCTGGTTTCGATATTGGCCTGTCAGTGGTCACTAACTCGTACCCTGCCCAGAACGAATTAATCAGACATTGGCAAAAATGTAGATTCAGATATCTGATAAGGTTCTGCCATATTTGCTACTTGCTACCTATTCTCAAGCAATTAATCTAGTTGTCGTTCCAATTAGAGATGACTGATAATGAATGATTAAGAAAATAATATACGTTATTAACAAAATGTAGATCGAGACAGGTTACAGCTTCCAAGGGAGCGCTGCGTATCTGCAGTGTTTGTCTAGGGAGCAACTTATGCTAATTCAATGTCGTATTAAAGTGCATCTGTATTGGGGTTGTTTCTGTTCTGTTTTGTGTGAAATACTTTTGAGGATTTGTGTGTTCGATGTTCAAAATCACGCGGTGTTAGTATTAGACAGCAATATAAAGATTGTAAGGCACATCTGAGTCTTTTCCTTTGTACGATGTTTTATATGAGCCTGAGAGGACTTCAATAATGTCTTCATTGCAACAGAGGTTGCATGGAACGAAGTTGGCTGTTGCTGTATGAAAGTCAGATGAGGGTTATAAATTATGCTCCCGTATTTTCGTACATGTAAGAAACGATGTTTTTGGTTAAATGTAATCCGGGCTACTAAAGCATCAGTTTTTTTTCTTCTTTTACCTTCGATCGAGTATTTTGAAATCGAAATTTTCAGGCAACGTTTCGACCATTCTGCTAGTGGAAGTAATTCGTCATCATATACATATCTTTTAAAGCATTTCTTTTTTAGATTTTCTTGAAAATCTGTTACAATATCAGTGATATGTCATAAAATAATATTTCAGATTGAATGACTTACTCTTAAAATCCAAGCTATAATCCCACTGTATTTGTAATGTGTACACCGAGCCTAAAATTCTATTATACATACATCAAGAATGGATTTATTTACAATATTTCTTAACTTTTAAATTACTGTCAACCTTAAATCACTGAAATTGGCCCCGTTTCCAAAGTTGAAATAAGTAATGTTTATTTTATAACAACCACATTCCAAATATTTACTCAAACTTTTTTGGTGAGCGATTCCACACATGGCTTAAATCAAACTCCAAGGATTCCATGATGGGACTTTTTTTATTCCACACGTGTGTTATTTGTCCTGTGCCAGATGGTTCTCTTGTATCCCTTCGCCGTCGTCGTCAGAAGTTTACATTTAACGTCACCTTGTGTCGTATCAACATTCGTCTTCGCGCACTCGAGATAAACAAACCATATTGCAAAATCAGAAATGGCAATGTTGTATTCATATAACACATGTTGTTGTTTAAACTGGTGGTAATGATGATAACAGAGGTATTTCTCGTGATATAAAAATAAAAAATTAATGTGTTTTTTTCTGAACAAGCTTTCTGACCCGTGCAAGTATCTCGTGGTCCCTGGTGCTGTTTATCAGACGCTTGCAGAGAGTGCATCTCAAAGTTGAATGAAAAACGTACATTGATAATAGGTATAAAGCAAGATTCGATATCGCCTTAACATCGGGTACGCCGGCTGGAATCCTTGTAATGTGACGGTTGTGGCACGGTTATGCTGTGTGTATAATACGGAAAAAAATACAACAAAAAGATCTGTTGATATCAAAGAGAACGAATATCTGCAAAAAAAATAGTAGGCTTGCTCAAAAGAAGTCTTACATTCGATATGGTATCCTAATGTTCACAACTTTAGGTCAGCATTGTTTTCATTGATATGTTAATGAAGTGTTACTAGTGTATAATTCGCATTTTATAATTTATACCAGTTCAAGTTGATGGTGAAACTTTACACACCAAAATTACGATTTGGGATACATCTAAACTACAACCGGATTTACCATACACATAACACTGTCAGGAAGATAATGTATAAATTGAATTAACGTCATTGCCGAACGATTGTTACACCCTCGGAAAATAAACACTAGACCAGCTAATTGGATACAATGCAGTTTCATGTGTACACGCCATAAAACCAGTAACTTTTTACTAACGTTTTACTAAACCTGTACTGATCAGTCTGATGCATATAGCATAGATCCATATCAACCAGCTTCCATTGGAGCCTAGCAATATATCTGGACGGGCCGCCCATGACGTAGTGGTAGAGTTGTCGATTTGTTACTCCTCTGACTGCTTAGCCTCCTACCGCGTGGGTTCGAGTTCCTTCCGGTGCAAACGACTTAATGTGGAAAGTTCTACCAGCGCCGGTGGTTCTACTCAGCAAAATAGCCGGACGTCGCTATAATGATCATACTGGGTCTCTGCGATCTATCCCCCAAACAAATAAAAAACAAACAAAATAATGTATATGTGCACCTTTGAATGTAGATATGAAAAGATAACTACTTAACTGGTGTTAATTACAAACTTTAGCATGAAGAGTGTTGAAAATTCCAAGCTTACGACAGTGACCCATGTTCATCCATTATCTCAAATATCACATTTCCATTTACCTACCGCCTGCATCAAACATCAATGATGTAACATAAACAAACACGAGACATCGAGTAATTTTAGCAAATTCGTCTTAGCGCTGAGCTAGCAGTATGAGTTGTTTGTTTAAGTACATCGCCTCGACCATTTATAATCATTATAGCGACGTTCAGCTATGTTAATGGATGTAGACTCCATAAACAGTCTGGTTAGAACCACCGGCGCACCGCAGGTCTGCTGGAAGATCCTCCCACATTAAGTCCTTCGCTCCGAACGGGACTCGAACTCAAGCAGTCAGGTGAGTTACAAGTCGGCGACCCTACTACTACGCCACATTGCTCTATTATTCAATATCCCATTTTATATTCTATTTTTTCTATATACCCGATAAGCAGCAGAAAGTGCAGATACTGACCAGTCAGTTCCCAGCCAAAGCTGGCCAATCTTGATCCACACTGCTTGCCTAAGCCTGATCAACGCGCGCTTAGCAGACGAAGAGCTGTTTTGTATCCCCTGTCCTCGCTGAAAGCTCGTTGATAGGTGTCGCCCCAATGAATTGTCAATTGTTTTGCCATTCTTTCTAATTACTGATGACAGCACAAACCCTTCCGGCGATGCAGACATAATTACCGATGTCCGCCCAAATATCGCACACTTCATTTCATTAGTCTTGTCAAATTGTAATCAAATAAAATATACCTGCAACAAAAACGCGAAACAAATATTTGTCTTTTTTTTTTGTTTAATTTTTTTTTTTTAAGTTTATATTTTTGTAGCGTTCGTTTTTGTCAAAGGTATATGGCTTTTTGCACATTTGAAAATGTACATGACGTTTTTAAATGCATTGGTAACCTTAATTAAAAACACCTGAATAAAAATGCTAAACAATGCAATGACAAGAGTTTTAACTCTTGATTAGCGTAACATCACAATTACACAAAATGTACATAGTATTCACAGTCGTGTGAATGTCCGTTTGTGTTAGGAAATGCATGTGTGCCATTATAACGAGTATGCATGGCGTCGGCATAAGATTTTGTGCAACACCGAGTCCTTTGCCGCAGCGTCCCTGGGTCGATTTAGATGTGTAACATTTAAAATAATGTGTGGCATGTACCAACATTTACTGCTTAAGTCCAACAATCAGGTACCTAGCAAAGTAACATGTCGAACTTTTAGAGAATAGCAAGTAGTTGTTGTTGTTTTTTTACCGCTGGCTAAACCCTTCAAAAAGGAAACAAGAAGCAAATTGACAGCTGTCATTGAACTTGGGTCATTTTATTTGTCATCTATAATTGTTTCCTCATTTCCAATAATAGCGTTATTACGAAAATTCATGTTGTTTAGTGCATGTTTGCTGTCCTCGCTGTCTTGTTTTCCTCTCCCAAGTACCCTTGTATGACGTCATTACGTCAATGGTAGGCCTGACCTATTGGCACAAGACATCCCCCATATACCATTGTAGCGCATCATTACGTCATTACTGGGCATTGCCTTTTTTGGCATACGACAAAAAAAAGGAAACAGACGGTCGTGTCATGTAAAGTGGCCACCCCTACTAATTGCCATAATTATTACATCATTGGTCAGTGTTGACACGTGACTAGCGAAAACATCATTTGTGCATTTAGTGCTCTAATTGGATTTACGGTAAACATGGTGTCGGTAGATGCCAGAATAATGAACAATATTTCAGAGACTTTATCATGCACATCAACTTCATAATTTTAACATTTTTGCGTGAACAGTAAAACAAACAACAAACACACACACAAAACAACAACAACTACAACAACAACAACAACATCGAAGTGCAGTTTATAAAAGAAACACACCCTGAAATAGTATGCTTTTTATGTCATGATTCCCATAAATTAGCGTCCTCCATAATAACATGCAACTTCAATACACATGTTCCAAGAAAAATATGTACTTGTATTTCTTTATGTATTTTTCTTTATTTTATAAGTTTTCATTTTATATCTAAATACCTTTTATCACATGATTCCCCTTGTAATCCATACAAATCTAGTGTAATACAGCTTTTTGATTGATGACGTCTAAACGACGTCATCATAATACAGATCGGCTCATACCACAATTTTATCAAGTATTCTTGTTAAAATTTGTAAAATCGTATATTGGCGACAAAAGTCATGTGATAAAAAGATCTGACACGCGTTGTCATTTGATACAAATGTTTTTTAAAACTCGTCCAGGTAAAATGATAGTAAGGTCGCCATAGGCTCGCTTACTATTACTTTTCCTGAACTCGTTGAATTAAAGCTTGATTTTAACTCGTGTCAGATCATCTGTTCATACTTCAACATTTATAATTTATCCAGTCTCCACTATTTGGTTGCATGTTGTTTTTTTAATTTTAATTTTTGTTATTATTAATTATATACATACATGTATATTTGTTTCTAAATTGTCTTACGTTTTTAAGTCTAAACTTATTACTTAATTCTTTTTAATGCTACTGGTTATCACATCTTTTTAATTGTTAAATTGACTTACGATCCACAATCATTTTACAGTTTGCGTGCCCTAAGCCGACAATCTGATCAAAACTCAGGAAAAACCCATTCCCTGTTTTTACATGCAATTCATGTCCGAGATAAAAGATTTATCAAATTTTATTGATGCTTTTTCGTACTGCGATGCATTCGATTCTAATAAATCATAATTTATTAACATAAATCAGCCGTTTCTTGCAGCGATTCAAACATTTATCATAGCAATAAACTTCATGCATATTATCAGCTGTAGATTTCAATAGATCATCAATTTACATAAATCGGCCATTTCTTGCCGCGTATTATAAATTTATAATAGAATAAAACTTCATACATATTATGATTATTGATAGAACACTTCCTGTATAGATAAGGCCCGACTTGTTACTGTCAATCACGGGGCTTACAATGGGAGGCTGGTTGGGAAGGGGTAGTGCTGGCTTTAATGCTTTTCGCCGGCCAGTGGTAAATTATCCACATTAACGAAAAAAAGAAAGAAAGCTTACATTACTGTACATGTTATACACTGTACACTGATGCATAAGGTTCAGTGCAAATTTACTTTTCAACTAAAAAAACAACAACAACACAGCCACACCGATTTCACCTAGTGGTACATACATTAGAGTGCTTGGTTCCTTATTCCTTTGTCGCTGGTTAGAATCTGTTTGTTTCATTTACTGTGTTTTGTGGCGTACATGTAACACTTGTTTTATTTTTATTTAAACGTTATATATTTAACACAAAAGTTAGAATCTTTTGTTAAATTGTAAAAGAAACCGTTTACAATGAAGCTCGGGTTATCGGACAGAACATTTGATAATTTATTTTCTAATATACATTCTACCCAAATCTGCTCATGTTGTAAGACATTTCCGCAGATTTATTTCCCTGCGTCTCATTATAATTATGATATGGCCGTCGCGGTATGGCGGGAAGGTGTGATGATGCTGGGGACGTCGTTGATATATGATCGCCACAGGCTGGTCGTATATATCTCGAC
Source organism: Sinonovacula constricta (assembly GCA_007844125.1). Lineage (NCBI taxonomy): Eukaryota > Metazoa > Mollusca > Bivalvia > Cardiida > Solecurtidae > Sinonovacula > Sinonovacula constricta. Next base: position 47,058,041 of record CM017569.1, on the reverse strand, counting down.
ACGTACAGGTGGGAGACTCGTGCGCTGAGCCGACCTCTTATGGAGCCCGTACATCATCTGCACAAGACGTCAGATATGGGGTCAAACGTCAGTGCGCATGCGCACGCCATCGAGTGGCTATTGACTCTGGAATGATGTACGGCACCTACTAGCTTTACGTCTTATGTCGGCAGTAAACATGTCAGTGACACAGAAAAGACCGGACATACGCCATTTTTAAGACAGTGTTCAATAGATACGTGTACATGATATAGTCGTAAGTTCTTGTACTTCAGTTGACAATATTTATTCATTGTCTGTTCATGCACTTGAATGCTAAGTAACAAGATGTACATGAACAACCATCGGAGTTAATGCTTGTATCCATGGGTGGTTTATTCATTCTAGATTAAAGATTATCTTTAGGATGTCCCCACAAATTACCGTTATGTTTGTACATGTTTTTTGTCCTTATTTTAGCGGATTTCACATACCTACCTATAAAAACTACATGTGTAAACAATGTTTCAGTTTATAATACAGCTGCTGTTAAAATAAATTTGCGACCTTTTTTAGTAAATGATGTACATGTGCAGTGTTGGTTAGCGAAACATAGAATACATAAATGGGTTTGCTTCTTCATTTCAGTTTATTGTCCAACTATCATTATTTCTTTTATTTGGAGACGGTGACCACTTGAAGCAGATATAGTATTAATTTTCTTTAGTCTATCCACTTGCAAGGTATCATCCAGCCAGGGCTATTTTTATACCTATATTATCAGTTAATCAGACAGCATTGAAATGACGATACGCTTGAGACTTCTAATAAAAGTTCTTTATTTTCTTCCGCAGAAACATCTAACTTCTAGGCTTTGAAACTTTATCGAAAACATCTCGATGTCTTTCAACTTGCTATATTGTTTTTTTTTAACTGAAAACGCTATGTCCTTACTAATTGTAAACTGCTTTCAATAGTAAAATGGCTTTTCATGACATTTGAAACGTTGACACATACTTTGGTACGTTTTCAAACTGTTTCTTATAAAAACAAAGTCTTAATTTTTTGCCATTGTTCCTCGGGCAAAAAAAGAAGTTTTTAAATTTCCAAACTCTTTCTCTGACAAACAATGCGTCTTTTAGGGTTCGAAACTATTTTCACAAATTCTACATATACTTCTGGATCTGGCAACAGTGCTGACGATTCCTTGGTTGTAGCTTCCTAGCTTTATGTGACGTGACATTAACTTACGGCAATAAACACGGGGAGAGAGATGAAAGGACGCATGGCGATGTTTTATAGAGTATAACCGTCGACGGGTGTTTAAAATCTGGCCGTGAAAAGTTTAAGCATGCCACATGTTCCTTGTATTGGTTGGTTCGCTTGAGATGGTGTGAACATATTGACTTCATTCCTAGATTCCCTTGTGTAAATATAAACATTAACTTTAAAACGAATAGCTTTTTATATAACTAAGGTTTTTGCTATAAATTAGCTCGTACTAAGAGAAGTACTGCGTGCACGAAAAGGCACTGATAGAATTAGTTTATCATTCATCTTGATGTTTTGTGTTCTAAGTTTTGAAGAAGGCATCGAAGCCAGTCTGTATGAGATGTGCAAGGTTTCCTTGTCGTATATTGCTAGAAATATAATGACATTAAATAACCTAAAAATATTCGTCGATTTTTATGACTGTATTTGCATTTAACATCATGTTTGATTATACAAAGTATATATATAACGACATGTCTGTATATATTTTCACAGTTATCAGCTTTCGGTTATCTTATTCTACATGTATTTATTTTTTACATTTAATGTATGATACGTTGTTAATTTGGACAACTTATATTCCAAAATCGTTGAAAATACGACACGAAATAAGTCTTACTACTTGTTCCCGCCATTTTTCATCCCGTTCTTTTCTTACTGCAAGCCAGTGGGATGGGATGGGATTAGCCGGCATTTTTGCCGATACTGCGCTGCGACATTTCTATCATTATAGCACAGGGGCACTTATGAGGTGCCCAGGGACTGAACCCGGCCGGTCCATTATTCTGACATCGACTAGACAGGCGTATTGCTGTCCCCTTAGCCCCGAGCGTTAGGAGGGAAGCCACTACTACCAACTTTAAAGTCTTTGGTTTGACCCGGCCGGGGTTCGAACCCACGACCTCCCGATCCGCAAGCCGACGCTCTACCACCTGAGCTATTGCGGCCGGTCTGCAAGCCAATACTTACAGAACTGACTGTAAACATTTCTTAAGTCTAACTAATTCAAGAATTGCCGCGTTTATGAAGCATATATTAGACAAATAAAGGACTCCGACAGTGATTGTCGGTACGAACTCGTCATGCTTGTGACGTCACTGACACCCAGTTATATACTTGCCAAGGAAACAAAAACGCCCTCCGACATCATCCAGCTAATTCATATTTGTATAAATACAGCATTATCTAGATGTACCGTTTACTACACGGAAACGATTGTAAATAAGTGTTCTAAATTTAGTTTTATTGGGTTTTTTCTCATCCATTCTTAAACCCAGACCCTGTTTTGAACTTAAGTCACCATGTCATATCGACAAAATTATATATATATATATATCATCCTAGTCTTATTTATTCCATTTGCAGGTTAACATACTAACATATTAACATTATATTGGAATTGGGATTTGCTGGTATTTTTGCCGATACTGTGCAGCGACATTTCTATCATTATAGCACAGGGGTACCTATGAGGTGCCCAGGGACCCAGTCGGTCCATTATACTGATACTGATGAGTCAGGCGTAATGCTGTCCGCTAAGCCTCGAGTGTTAGGAGGGAAGCCATCACTACCAACTTTAAAGTCTTTGGTTTGGCCGGGGTTTGAACCCGCGACCTCCCGATCCGCAAGTCGACGCTCTACCACTTGAGCTATTGCGGCCTGTCACATTATATTTAACATGTTAAAGATCACACACAATTAGAATCTGGAAATACTTAGCACTTTTTAGAAGTGCTCTATAAAATATATACATAAATGCATATCCCCAAAAGCTGAGCCTTTTAGTGGCGCCCCTGGCATCACCTCTGGCAGATGCGAGCTGCCAAGTTTACATTGCTGTCATAGCGTCATACAATCACTGAGGCCATGTTTACAGTTGTGTAGCAAAATAACAAATACCACTCTAACATTGGGGCCAAGTGTTTCCCTGTACCAGACCGTGAATGTTTATAGAACATGTATTTTTTTTCATCCAGGTTTACAATATATATACAGCATGAGAGATTTGTAAAAAAAGAACATAAGCGAGCCAGTCAGAATTAGCTTTAACAGTTGTAACGTGTCACCATATCTGCGCTTAATATGTTTACATGTTCTTGTTTTTTATATTTCTGATTGACTGAAAATAGCTTGAACTATATACATAGAGGTCGGTTGGTTTAAATGTCAAGGTTATTGATCAGCATTGAATATCAACATAAGAAAGGTCAGCACAGACGACAGCTGGTGTACTGTTTGTTTGGCATACATCTTGGCACAAGAAAACCGGTCCTGCGAGACATCAGAGGCCAATATACATTTAAAAGAACTGTTTATATACCGTTTTAACTAACTGAATTTGAATTTCATTTGTAAGTGACCAGTGTAATAACACCGAACGTATTATATCGGTATTAAGAAGGTTACTTATGGTTTAAAACCCACAATAAGAATATATGACAAAGTCGTATGAGCACTGCAGCATATACCAAATTTTAAAAAGGTACAGGACAGAGGTTTTCACATGCAAGCCAAATGTAGAAGTAAGAACAAATCTTTGATGAGTCATTTAACAAAAAGAGCCAACAGTTGCCGCATGGGAATGGTCAGTGTGCAAACGGGACCGACTGGAGTGCTTAAACATGTTTTACAGAGCTCTAATCTAGCATTTCCTGAAGAAAAAAACAACAACAAATAAGACAGTGCCTTACTTTACAAATATAATAGACATGTCTAAAGTGTTTGTATATCTGTGTGAAAGAAGATTTTACTCAAATAGCTTAACAATATAACTGTGGTTGTTGTTTTTTTTAAACTGTATGCGATGTTTCAATAGAGTGTTGTTTTCTTGGATAACATGTGCAAGCAAAGAATCCCATCCGACTTTACCTGCGATCACCATTTTGGGGACGCATAATAAAGGATAGAATGTTATGCTACTTTTGCATGTCTATAAAGAAAGAAAATGCTCCTTAGGCGTTTCATGTAGCAAGTCGAAACTCTAAGATACAAATGCTAATACTGTTACATAGCTTTTAGCTGAATTTTTCGAAAAATAAGTGGAGATATTGCCGTAGTCCTTTCGTCTGCGTCCATTTTTTTGAAACACCGTCATGGATGTGCGCCGATGGTTCTTCCAAGGCATTTCGGTTTCCTCGACATATTTACATGGACGTCACTTTAATGTCCACAGTTGTGTCTCTGTGATGTATTTCAGTAACTAAAAGGGCAACGATTCGAGCATCTCGTTCCATACATCTGTACCTAGACGGTGTGCATGTAGACAGTAGACTGCCCAACAACGAAGATCGGAGTATACTTTGGGTGTTTGTCCAGTGGATGTCAATGAATTTGATTTATTGTGGTCGTCAATGACAACAGCATAGTCATCATGCGTCCATTCAGTTGCCACACACATACCACACATGTAAATGGCCACAATTGAGTAACGAGCAAAATTACTGAACATGGTTCTTTACTTTTCGAGTTTAAACGATATTTATCATAGAATATATCGCTTCGATGTTTGTGCTGGAAAGAATGATGGTGGTACGAAAAAACAACAACAACAGTAGGTAAATACACCTGATTTATCAATCCAACGTGGGGCAGCACACTAAAGCCCACGGTTTGAAACTGTGCTACATGTAATAAGTATTGGAACTATTTTCTCAGGAATCGGACTAATGTCACTCATCTCCACAACCCCCCACCCCACCCCACCCCACCCATGTACTTCTAAATTGTAAATTGCGGTGTTTGTGCTCGTAGTTTGACACCGAGCATGTAGATGTTCAATTTTATTGATTTGCTTTTTGCATGCACATTCAAAGACTTGTCTCAATTTATTGGAAAATTATCATTTTATAAACAACTTTATCGCCATTATTTCCTTACCTGTTTACGTACACAGTATGTCTGCCTCCATACCCCAGATAGATAACTTTTATGCAACCTCATTACTCGACCGTATGAGTGTAATACAAGTAATAAATGCTTATCACCGGTATGCCGAAACAATAAAACCCTCACTCGATCATATACTCCGAATGAGCTCGCAACTCATTCAGGAGAGGTTTCTTTTTTTTTTCGCCGCCATTAATAAGCACGTAGTTTCTGGTGGCAGACAAAAAAAACCCAACTTATTGCAAGGCTATGACAAATTATACAGATCTAGATAAGCCGTCTCCCGGAGAGTAAGGTAGAGAATCAGGATCTACACTTTGTGCTATTGCCTGTTCATCCGCATTTGACATGTGTCGTTACCTTGGTATGAGTTCGTTTGGTAAATTAGTAAGAATAAAGATCCGGCGACATCCGACAGTTTGAAAAAGTCTTTTCTCTTATGCAGCAAAATTAACTATTGTTAACAAATCGGTAAAGACTCAACAGCAAAAAGTGCAACTCGTGATCAGGCATCTTCCTGCTGACTGCACTCGACATGTTCTTTTTGCACAAGCCAGGTCAATTTAAGCCTATTAGGTTCAGTGTTTACATGGGTACCACGGCGACATGTAAAACGTCAGTGCTCCTTCGCCTTCAACAACAAGACTTAATTAATCATGCCACCATTCCTTTCGCTGTCCATTATTGTAAGTGTTATGTACCTGATGATTAATTATGATTAATATTTCTTGACATCCATGCTCGTTGATTTTTTTCACCTCTTTATTAGTCTCGTAGGGGTTTTCTTCAGTTACTCGCTAAATGCTTAATGCATTCTTGTCACGCCGTGTTCTGACTCCATGTTGGTAACTGGCCGCTTACGTAAGTGGCAGTTCCCGCAGCCTAGATGGACATTTAAATTTTCCTTAATCTTCCTCAGGCATATCTTGTCTGAATTTTATTACTTTTTCTGTCACTGCGTTAAAACGGCACTTCTCATTTTTGTCAACATCAGCAAGTATGTTGTCAGGGGTAATTATTACAAAATACTTAGTATGAAAAACGGGGTTCTCTACTGTAGTTTTTATACACCAACAGGCACTAATTATTAGAAGGTATTTAAAAAGCACGGCTTAAGAAAAAATAGCAACAGATAATAGTGAAGTGCTTTTCTAACAACGATTTTGCCGCGGCGTACAAAGTGGTTAACGAACGTGTTTGTGATCTTTTTTGTGTCTGACCTTTTTGGTGACCTTTTTGGTGACCCTTTTGGTGACCCTTTTGGTGACCCTTGTGGCAATTGATACTATTTGTTACCATTAAGGCGCATATTACAGCTACCTAAACTATAAAAGACAAATATTAAAATTATCACCAGAAAAGATCTCTGACTCGGAAACCATTTTCCCCTAAAATTGTAATTTATAAATCTGTTGATGTGTTAAATAAGCCTAAATTAAAAACAATGACGAAAAATTGTGTGCATGTATATGATTTTGTTAGTTTGTATTTTTGCTTGGGTTATCGTCCCAATAACAACTTTCAGTAATATTTATTTCAATTAATAAAGATATTAATAATGCTTTATAGGTGGTTTATAGGTGGTATCCGAAAGTTTTGTCTTTTTAAAAATAAATGTAACAATACTACTGCTTTGGGGAATTTGGGCTTAATTTTCGCATAAACTCATAAGACAATACTGAACACTACTTATATCTTTAGACAGTACATATCGCCATATTGAACACTACTTATATCTTTAGACAGTACATATCGCCATATTGAACACTACTTATATCTTTAGACAGTACATATCGCCATATTGAACACTACTTATATCTTTAGACAGTACATATCGCCATATTGAACACTACCTATAGTGTTAGAAAGTACATATCGCGATATTGAACACTACTTATATCTTTAGACAGTACATATCGTGATATTGAACACTACTTATATCTTTAGACAGTACATATCGCTATATGTAACACTACTAACATCTTTAGACATTACATATCGCGATATTGATCACTACTTAAAGTACATATCGCGATATTGAACACAACTTATATCTTTAGACAGTACATATCGCGATATTGAACACTACCTATAGTGTTAGACAATAAATATCGCGATACTGAACACTACCTATAGTGTTAGACAGTACATAGCGCGATATTGAACACTACTTATATCTTTAGACAGTACATATCGCGATAGTGAACACTACTTATAGTGTTAGACAGTACATATCGCGATATTGAACACTACTTATATCTTTAGACAGTACATATCGCGATATTGAACACTACTTATATCTTTAGACAATACGTATCGCTATCGTTATTCTTTCTTTAAAAAAAAACACCCCCCCCCCCCCAAAAAAAAAAAACAAACAAAAAAAACAAAACAAAAAAAAAACATTTAATAAAAATTACATACATACTTATAAACAATAGCATTGCTTTCGATTGTATCTGTAGAGCTACAATAGTTGGCAGTGAAAACTACTGAACAGCCCTGACTTCATGTCAAACATGGTTACCATCATATAATACGACAGGGCAGGAGGAAATCTGTCAGGTGTCCGCTATATTTTGCCACATTGCCGACAATTTCTCCTGTATTGTCCGAGAGTATTGTGTCTTGCCGGATCATGTAATCTGTCGGCAATGCAATCAGCCCGCATACCAAATCATCCTAATATCAACGTCATCACATCCCCTCGCGCCATATTTCGCCAGCTGGCACTACATTTCACAAGCCCGCGCCAAATCTCGCCACCACGCGCCTTCCCGTCAACCCTTGCACCGGAACGTCCCGTTGCTATGCGACGCACGTTAGTTATGCGAACCCGGCGTGTCAAATCCTCGTCGGGTTATGACTTGATGACATCAGTATATGATTGGTGTAACGGCACCGCCGGGAATGAGCATCTTGGCGTCAGAAAGCAATAATAGCAGAAGGTATTGTCTAATAGATAACAGGGTAATACGGAGATTCTCTAAAACCTATGCGCCCTGATGTCGGCTGAACATAATTTACATGATGAGAGCCAAGAAACTGGATTGAGCGAATAAGCTTAGCAATTCCGAAGTAATCCGTCCGTGGGGTTGCTTCCTGAAATTTGGATTTTTCAGATAGCATATTTAACAAAATTGAAGAGAATTTATAAATGTTCCATTTCTTCACTTTATGTTCCTTTTCTGATTAACTTAGATATTCAAAATTCCATCTTTTTACTAATTTTGAAACAACAATTAAAATGTCAAATTACCAGATATTTAAAATTCCAACTTTTTACTTATTTTGAAACATCAACTAAAAGGTCAAATTACCAGTGGTTTAAACTACTAACTGAATATTACGACGATTTCGTCAAATTGATTTTTCAACAGGTGACACATTTAATTAGGCGAACAATTGGTTAACAAAGGGGTGTTTAGACTGAACCTGAGTTAAAGGCTGTGTTCTGAACCTCTTAAATGAGTCTTTAGTCATTTTGAAAATGTTAATTTCTGTGTTATTATTATAGTATTTTTGTTACTGGCAACGTTCAGCATATTATTTGTGGAGGAAGATCATAGACATATGTCTTGTCAGAACCACCGGTGGTCTGTAGGTAAAATAGATTACCTCACCTCATGAAGGTTCTGCCCCGACTGGGACTCGAACTTACGCAGTAAGAGACGTAAGAGTTACAAGTCGGTGTCTCCGACCGCTCAGCCATGGCGCCTCACGAAATAAATATAACCAATAAAATAAATATACTTAATGTAAGGAGTGGGCATACTTGTATTTTACACTGGACACAACAGTTTGAGGTAAACAAAATCCAGTCGCGATTCCATTGTCGGTTATTTATAACTGCTCGAACCTGTGTCACTTTACCAACGCTCGTCTGTATCACTGAGTCATGGCCATAAACTCCCTATCTTACCTCCAACCACCAGTTTAAGACACGTCGACACTTTATGCTTTATGTGATTTCGAAGCCCCCACGAACTTTTATCTTAATTGCATGACTTTTAACAGTATCGAATCCTTCTTTAAATCGCATTTCCTTTGAACGCAAATGTAAACATCAATGATGAAATTGATAAAGCTCCTTGGTTGGTCCCATGACTCGATGGCGATGGATGGTCCCCCGCATAGCAATGATCATACGTTGATGTTACAGCCAATCGACAACCTAGGGGTCCAGGTACAGGAAGTTTTTTGTTTGAAAACTTGGTAGTAATTTAGTCCCCTTGCAAACGCCCAAGCAAATAAAAGGCATTTTCGCGCGAGAGTTCGGCTCAATGTCAGGATAAGTTGACGAGGATGGTATTATGACGCCTAATACACAGTGAAATCGGCACTCAAGTAGATTCAAGTTAATATCAACTTCAGATATTTGAAAGATTGTTCGTGGTACGATAACTCACTAAAACACCATCCCCACAACCTTCCCCATCACTACCATCAACAACAATAGCAACAAACAACCGACAAAAACAAAAAAGCAACAGCACTTTCATTTGAAATTGTTCAGTACATTAAAAACATTTCACATATTTCTTCCATATTCAGCCTCCAGTCAGTGGGGGGACCATTGCAAACCATTTGGAAATCTGGCCACCTCATGGGTCTAATCCTACAACTAATCCCCCAAATCCCTAAGCTAGGTGCTAACAGACATCATACAATGATGAAAGACCTGGCAGATAATAAGAAGATAAGAGAATACGTGAATACACGTTTCTAATAAGGCGCAAATCTGGCAAAATTATAATGACTGTTTTAAGAAGCTCTTAGAAAAGTTAAGAGTTTAAAAAGGTGATTTTTGTTCTGCAATTTGTGCGTAATAAATCCCACTAGAAATTCCATTGAAATGTTGGTTTTGGCTGTATTATACTGTTCTTAGAAGCCCTCTTCCCCACTCACTTTCCCTCAATCTACTATAATAAACACCAAAAATAATTAGTTTAATGTTTGTTTATTAATTTTTCTAAAGCAACTTGTAAATAAAAGTTGGGTTGTTGCGTTTTGTTTCAACGATTCAGTTCATGTTTGAAACGTCAGGTAGTAGATCGAGGTTCACTTCAATGCATTTTCAAACATCAAAAAATCATGTGATAGAATGTTAGAAACATCAATATTCAAACAGCAGTCTAGTTTCACACCTTACTTCGATATTATAAACATCATTTAACCTTGCACTAAATTTTATACCTATGATGGAAGCCTCAGAATCAAGATGTCGGTCTATTTCGACGGTTAATTTTAAACATCGCCATAGCAACAGGTGTCCTATAAACGATAAGCAGTTGTACATTTTTATTTCTGTTTTATAAATATTTTCTTCGCCTCTCAGTTTTGTGACGAGCATCATTCAGTGCTTGTTATGTATGACCGCCATTTTGCGATAATCGGATTACTCAGGTGTGTTCGCACGTAAAGATGGGAATGTAACATAGGAAGAAAAATGTGCAGCCAGTCCGGGACTCGAACCCTTCGCTTACAGGGCGAATGCTCTACCGACTGAGCTAACCGGACCGCTTACACACTCTCTCCCTATCACCCGGCTACATACACCCCGGGCAACTTGAAATTCGTCCTCGAATTTCCACAGACTAAATACTCTACATAGAACTCACAAGCACTTCTCCAGCACTTGTACGTAAGGACCGCGGGTCATTTACGTTGGGCGCCAATGTAACATAGGAAGAAAAATGTGCAGCCAGTCCGGGACTCGAACCCGGGACCCTTCGCTTACAGGGCGAATGCTCTACCGACTGAGCTAACCGGACCGCTTACACACTCTCTCCATATCACCCGGCTACAGGAACATACAGTAATAACGAGAAGCGAGATTTCGTTGCCAAAAATAGAAGAACTGACCTTTAAATTGTCGAGATTGTTACTTTGCCAATTGGAAATAAAACTGTTTCCACGTACATTTAAAAAGATTTTGACAAGTAAATCATGTGTTACTTATTAAATTTGTCTGATTTCTTATTCTTTGTGTTAAAAACATTTTTTCTGTGTTTTCCTTCGTTGTGCATTTTAATTACAACCATACTTTATTACAATCAATGAAACAGTAATGCAGTAATAAATGCATATAATTTATACACAGACTTGCATTGTTTTGACAAGTACACGTCTGTTTATTATGATACATAACTTAAATTAAAGTAAAAATAAAATAAAATAGCATTTGCTAATGAAATTAACAACTTTGTTTATTTCACACGCGAATTAGATCAAACGCTTAACCCTAAGCGTTGTCAAAATCAACAACTTTGGACGTATTCTAGTTGGTTGAAATGTGAAATACAAGCGTTAATGTTTTAAAGATCTAAAACTTAATCATCCAGGAAATGTTAGGAAAAAGACACAAACCTCCCTAGAACAGTAAGGGGTCGTCTTTTGTATTGGAAACGACGTACATTCCTCAGAATTCGCACTGGTGACCCATGTTTGTTTACGCAACCGCGAAATGTGTGACAATCCAGTTTGTTTCTTTGGCTCGCGTACAAAAACAATGGAAGTAAACAAATCCTTGATTGCTCCTCTCAGGAACGGACGATGACTTTGCTGTCGATCATGTGGAAGACGTTTTTTCCGGCTTGCAGATTCAAAATTGCAAAAAAAAAAGCACTACACTAAATAAAACAAAATAAAATAAAAAATAAGATGCACTGGATGACATAAATATAAAGAATTATTTAATGTAAAAAATACTCGTGGACATGTTGAAGTTTTTACTACGACGTGGGTAAAACGTACGTCAACCTAGGCAGCTTATCACCTGCAAGGTTCGATTACCTTCATGCGAATAAACATACATAATATAAACAAACACATGCATTATGATCACCATTATCTAAACCTTCATAGCAGTGTACTTTTCGTTTTGTTAAAAGTTGTAAACCAACGCCCATTGCATGTTATTTTTTATATACTTCAACCTGTGTCAGCAGTAAAGTGTTTAACTTGGTATGTACTTTGCGCATTTAAATCAGTCGTTTTATAATGAAGAATTTACGAACGTACACTATGTTCATCCTTCCCGCCCATTCCTGTCATTTCCGCTTGTCATTCGGCCCGATGCGTTTCGTACTAATGAGACGCAGATAAGATAAACACTGACGTACAAGACATTACATGGATCGGGGTCTAGTTTACTTAGATGTGTATGATCTCTGATATCAAGGCTTATCTGAACAACAGTTTTACCAAATTGATGTCTATTACTTAGTTAATGTCAAGGACACATGTGGCTTTAGAAATGTTTTCGCTCTTTTAAGACTTTCCTGTGACTAAAGTCAACGTTTTAAAGATATTGTCAACGTACCTTTGTAAAGACATCCATATATGTCTACATTATTCTATGTATGTTTTTGAGTGTCCTGTGCAGTACCATCGGTCAAACTTTTAAAATCTAGTTGATTATTCACTATAAGAATCTCGTAAGGTAATTAAGGTTTGCTGAAATCAAATAATAGTGAAAAGTAAGTCCCATACCTTATAGGTCAATATTGATCTACAATAACGCAAAGCTGACTGATTAGATGCTTGACAATCGTCTCAAACTCAAAGTACAACATGTTTAACGCTCGGTCCAGAATATCATACAGCCATCAGAAAAGGGAAGAATATAACAATATGCAAACAAAAGTTGTATATCTTAAATATCTCGAAAAAACTTGTTGACCACAGCATTGTTTTGCCTTGGCTGCTCGAAAGAGATGGAGTATGTAAACCACAGGATACAGGTGGTCATATGACCGCGTCATCAGTCACGTGGGTTTAGCCAATCGTAAATAATTGAAATGGACGTAATGTTGACACTTTCGCGCGAAAAGGCGGCAAAGATCAAAAGGCATGGGACAGGTAGAAGCACGAGAGCTGTCAGTTTGAATCTGTGTTGTCTTTTGACAAAGTAACCCTGTGGTTGTCGTGATCATTTATTGTTTTTGAAACCACCAGATGTTCAGGGAATGTTTACGAGGGTTCCCTGTTTATAAACAATGCTACTGTCCTGTTAGCTGGAATGCGGAATGTAAGTTGCCTGTCTGTCGGATTTATACACCCCCAATAATCGTCCATCATTGAGCTGTTTAGTTTGTGACAAAGGTGTTTTAGTGAAGAATCACTATTTTCGACATAAACTGGTTCTCAATCAAATATTTTGTAACATTAAGGTCATGTTTATCCGCTGGGGTCAGTGAGGTTCATATGTTGTCTTTTTGTAAAAAAAGAATCTCGCGACGACACCGATTGACGTGTTCGCCTTCAATCATTATTTGATACAAATGTTCAATTCGAAATTGAGCGCACTAAAGTAGTGGTCAATGTAAAAAACAGACTCCCGTGACTTGAATAAAAATTGGAGGATAATCTTTTGTAAGTACTCGATACAACTCATTTTCCTGAGTAAGGCAAATTATCCATATCTGAAAAGGTAATACTACGAAGTATTCTAAAAATGAAACGACCCACTAAGATGTCAACTGAATGCTCTACTTGGCACGCGAAATTCTATTTATTGAGTTTTAAAATATATATTTATTTTGATAAGACAGATTTACACGTAATAACTGTTCTAAGCAAGGTTAACTATCCGATATGATGAAACTTTTGCTAATGCATCTGCAAACGGTTTCCTCCAGACAATATGAATGCAATAAAATGTCCTCACCCACTAGTGCCAGTTACTTGTTATTTTCCTGTTGTAATTGACATTATCTTGCCATCGGCAAACTCAGCACTTCGCCGGATTTGTACGAAATTTCCTCCCGGAGAGAGCCGTGGAACTACTTCCGGGTGCAATATCAAAGATGGTGTTAGACATTTGCCTTTGTACAAACACATGTTAAAGTATTATAATCAAAATCCACAAGCCACATCTTAGCCTCTTTAACAATAAAATTAACATTGAACAGTAGTTAAAATAATACACGAAAATGCTTGCACATGCGCAGATGTTTGTTTTCCTGTTGAGTTTATATCGCGGCACAGCTTTCCAGTCTGGGGACGGGTCTTTGGAGGTGATAAATAGCTACCGCATTTGCTTTAAAAGATTTGTGCACGATCCTTTATAAAATCTTCATTAGATATGTTTATAACCGCGAAGAACGGAAAGTCGGTCTTCAAAGAGTGTAAGGTTTTACCACGTAAAACCTCTAGGCTTATTTCACGCTGGTTTATACTTATAACACTTACTTCAGAATAGTGGTTACGATTTTTTCGGTTGAAAATATTCTGGTTGAAAATATCTTCACTGTGTTAAATGTAGTCTATAGCATCTCGCACTTAGATTGTATTTTTACTTTTGTGAATCGAAAGTGCAGGGCAGTTATTGCATGATCAGTCTTTGTTTCATGCATATGACTTTTTTTTCTCGCCTTTAATTAAAAAATACTTTCTAACCGCCATGTATTAAAAGAAACCACATTTTTGCATGTTTCTTTTCGCACGTTTCGACCCTAAATAGATCAAAACTCCAATTTCACCTAAACATCCATTTTGCCATCGAAAAGGAAATAATTCCACACCGTCGTTTTAAAGCTTGTTCAGTAAAGAGATTGTGTTTTTGCATTTATTTTTCGACCCAATTTAAGACCAAACTCTGACTCACTTTCATCGCCATTCTGCTAAATCATTGAGCACCGGAAAGTTCAGACCTTAACAATTAGGCTGTTAATCCCGCATTTATAAGGCGGATGCAAGCAGTGTAGATTCAAATCAGCCAGCTCACATTGGGAACTGCATCATCAAAATACCCTCTAATTGCTGCTAAGCCTCTAGCAATATGTCTTGTAAGTGGGCAGATAACTCAATAAAAATTGCTTGCTAGATGGGCTGAACAATCTTCCAAAGTAAGGCAGGGTGTGAGGCAAGGTGACTCACTGTTCCTTTTGATAAAATGTTCGAAGTTTACAAATCGTTTCTAATTTTGCGGAGCTGGCTGTTCGGGTCACAGTTGATAATTAACGGGTTTCCAATAGCGTTGTTGACCCGAAGTGACCCCCGTATTTACAGTTAACCTCTTATGCTAACAAAACGACAAGGGAACCCTAGTGCTTAACGGGCAAGCAGGAATTTGATTTACATCCCACCGCTGTTTATTTCGTTTTCTCTGCGCTTTATATCTTCGCTAATGATATACAGAAGTTGATAACAAGTGTCCGTTAACAGACACGTAGTGGAATATAATTACAAGGTGTTCGATACATATAGACAATAATTATTTGTACTTAATGTAATTACACGATGTGCTATGCAAATAGATTACTTTTATAAACACTGCTTGTATATATTTCTTTGATATTTTCTTACCATTAAACCAAACTTAGTAGTTGCATAACGATGCATCCTTGTAAGATGATACAAAGATTATTCCATATTGATACATTATTAAATTAAAGAAGGATTTTCACAATCAAGCTGGCCGCTGGCCGCTGATTAGACGGCAATTACAGAACAAATTGCTTGGGAGGACCTAAACTGACCGCTTACAGCATGGTGACTACTCTTAACACGTGACCACTATCACAAGATTGACCGTATTTTAATTGACTGGGTATCACTTTTAAATTAAAAATAAGACTTGAAAAACTAATTTTGTGTTATAGTCTTATTATAATTAAAACTATTATTTAATATATTAAACTCTCAGCTTATAAATAAACTTATAGTAACTCATTTCCCGTTTAATTTCAATATTTTTCTTTTAATATGGTTACACATTATGTCCGTTCTCATGCGTAAATATCAACGAAAACAGAAAGATCATAAGCCAATTTAGACATTTGAAAACAGTCCAGCAATATACGCTGGCACTAGTTTCATGTTCTCGACCATCTATCAGTTGAACTCAGCTGTTTTGGCAACTGATATGTAAATATCACAACCTCATGATTTCGTAGTCACACTTTCGAATGAGGCAAGGTGTGGAATTCGCACCTTTAGTTTCGTATTTCTAGGACATTATCAAGTGCTTTGAAAAAAACTTGAGGATACATCGTTCTATCAAACGATTGTCTTCGTGTTATCTTTTGTATTTTGTGAACGGATTTGTCAGAAGTGTTGGAGTACATTTTTCTTCCATCTCTCTGATGTAATTGTACCTAGCAATTTCGACTGTTTCTTTAGCAACGGAATATACATGTCAGTTCAACAACTGTATACATTTAAGTAACGTCAAATGACGATTTGAACGAACAAATCATTATCACAGATATCACAGATATTTTAAAATGATCTATTTGCCAATTGGCCAAAGTAATGTTATGGGAGAGAAACGCCGATGGGAATTTTCATTTAAAGCAACATTACTATCAATTTAAATCCGAAAAGACGACACTGTTAATCTAGTTTTGTGCTTTAAAACTGCTTTAAAAGGCGCCAATTAAAAGTCTCGAGGGCAAGACTTCTAGCCTACCACAGTTACGTAAGGTAGTTCGGCAAGTTCTGAAATGAACCCAAACAAATCTGCACTGTAACGCTGTGCGCGATGATAAGATAGGCATTCCAAAATCTACGGAACTAATCCTTCCAAGAATGAGTTTTATACATAAATAAATAGCCTGCAATCATAAACAGTGGAACATAGCCTCCAAACAGTGGAATATAGTCTCCAACCAGCGGTCTCGGGTTGTTACGCTTATTTACCTTCCGATACACTTTATTCCAAGCATTTCGGACTCTGGTGTCAGATTTTCTGATCATGGGAGTTACAGTGCAGAATGTCTTCGCGGCTGTAATTAGTTTGGAGATACGAGCGTATTCGCTGCAAGAGCTCTTCGTAATGTCAAGTGTATATCGAAACCGGTAAGATGTCGGTTTGAAGGCGGTACGAACACTCGAACGCTCATTTAGAGTGGTAATTAACTTATGAAGAATGATACTTGTTGCAATTTAGGTAGGGGGATGAGTCTTTTCATGTACTCACCTCATGTTTTCCCCTAGTAACACCATTAAAGAGAACCGGGTCGGTAAAAGTTATAAGTTGTGCAAAAACTGCTCACATCTGTTGTCATCACATTCAAATTACGACGTTTGAAACTACCAAAATGTGTTAGAACGAGCATATTTGAAAACATGTTGAAAATATTTAATCCTTTTTTTCTTTAACCAAAGCAAGATTCATTTCGATTTTAGGTTTTGTGTGAATTTTTTTTTTTTTTTTTTTTTTTTTTTTTTTTTTTTTTTTTTTTTTTTTTTTTTTTTAGCATTGAGATAATGATTTTAGTACAATGAAATAAGTCAAACAAATATCAATTCTAAACTTACATTTAATGACGTCAAACCTGGTACACTTACTTAATGTCAACCCCTCCCCGCAATTTGGGCACACGCTCTTTAACATTCAGAACGTCCATTACTGAACCGTTAATCGACGTCCAACGGAAGGTGTCTGACCCTTGGGTCACGTGACCCCAGCCCGGGTCAGCTGCACATTATAGCGGCGGGACGGACACCTCCGGTGTTGACATTTCAACACGACCCTCTCACCCCCTCTCACCTCCCAGGGGTGAAACGTTTAATGTCCATCTTAAACGCGGTGTGGTTGTTAATTCCGTTTTGTTCAGCTTTGTATAAAGAAATGACACCATATGTTGGCAGACTGATTCCCTCTCTGCCTCACCATATAAGTTGATACAATGGTGACGGTGTCATAATGTTACACAGATACCCTTCCATTTCAGAAGTGATTTATTTGTCATTGCGACATATAAATCCAAACAAATTGTAATAATAAAGTTTACTGTGGTTGGGTTTCTGTGGCGGCTAAGTGTTTGACTGTATTACCAAATTGGCTCCATTTAATATTGTATTTCAATTTA
Source organism: Sinonovacula constricta (assembly GCA_007844125.1). Lineage (NCBI taxonomy): Eukaryota > Metazoa > Mollusca > Bivalvia > Cardiida > Solecurtidae > Sinonovacula > Sinonovacula constricta. Next base: position 47,040,084 of record CM017569.1, on the reverse strand, counting down.
TTTGTATAGCTTGCAAGTTTTGTGTATCTGCCTTTTAGTGCATAAACATATAAGAACACATGTCATGAACAAAACTATATATGCTGAGGGAAAAAAGTTGCATGAAGGGAATGATCCATAGCATGTGAAAAAGACTTTTAGGTGCGGGCGCTTAATACGAAGTCTGGAAGTCATCAAGGACTTCAGAGCTTCCAACTTGAAGGCGCTACGAGAATTGGGTGACCTGTTGCATTACTAGTACCGTCACGACATAGTTTTTAGCGTGCTCTGCGAAACTGAAACTAGAAAACACACGCAACAAGGCATCAGTCTTGAACAGAACCACGTCGCCATTGTTATGTAGCTTAGGTCTTGAAGCAAACATCGGCATGGCGTATGGCATTTTCACTGTTATACATGGCACTGACGATTGATCGAAGGTGTAATTGAGTATTTTTCATGTTTGGTAAAGTTTACTTTCAATGTTGAAAAATTAGTATCATTGCCAAATATGCCTGAAGTATATTTGTCAGCAAGCAACCATCTCTTAAATATGCACGTACACAATTCTGTGTGAGTTTGTTTGATTTGTGCGAATTCTGATATCAAGTATTTTATCACACTAAATATATTATTAGTATTAAGTGATATATATATATATTGTGCATATATGTCCATGAGTTTGGAACAGAAAGTGTTTAAACAGAGGTTATGCTTTATTAGAAGATTATACCTTACATTGGAATCGAGCCTCTTTTATAATTGGTTATACTGTATCCGTAAACACTAACGTACCTCAGAAACAAAGTCGAACAACAGACACAAGTTGTCGAAATAATGCTTTGAGGATGCGCTGATAGGCAAAAAAATCTCGCAACAAAAGCTGGGTTTCTATGACTTGTCCAGATTAACACATTACACATGTTTGAAGCTAATCTTAAGTCATCAGAAGATAATAGAATCTGCAGACAGGGCGCCGCACGGTGCGTTGGAACTTAACAAGACCGGTGACATATGAAAGTTCCATCACCCTGCTGCCTGCATCAGATACCAGGAGGCCAAGCCTGTCTGTATTATCGCTTGTCCATGGTCTAATTGGGATCATATAGCCTTTGGGAGCCATAGTCAAACGCCCGGGTGCCGTTCGGTTACTTGTTAGTTAACATATGGCAGTTCATGCTCTGGATGATTATAAAAAGATTGTAAAGTACACAATTCTGAATCGGACATTCCGAGGAATAGCTTCCAAATTTTATTAATGCTGCTGTCTTCTTAGTTTCTGTTTCAACATGTTTTAATAAACAATAAAGTGAGCTTCAATATTGGACGACCGACAAAATGCTTTCACACTTAGATCCTTCCACGGTTACGTCATTGTAATTGTGTTTGTTGTTAATGTTGGTCATATTACCCAAACACCATTCGTTATCTTCTCCGGTGTCCAAAGTTCGTTTCTTCTATAAGGTTTGTCAGATTCTTTTTGCTAACAGCAACGTTTATAAAATCCTTCCTGTATTTTGAACGCTTTCTCCAGCTGGCGGTACCACCACACATAAAGAGCAAGGATGGAATAAAGCACCTGCAGCATGGCTAAGTCATTTAACAAAACTTATAATTGGTTCACCACTACCATTCACCAAAAGCCTAAAGTTGCAATAAAGTAATAATTGGTCTTATAAAACTGCAATCATAAAGATGCGTGATATTTTCCCGATAAAAATTTATGCCTTTTAAGCAATTTCATTTGTCAAGCATGCATGTTATTGAGATAACAATTTAGGCAGCGCAACATAAGAAATCCTCAAAAGCCGCTTCATTTATTTTAAAAGATTTTTATGTCTTATTTTCTGAGAATACTTTATTATATAATGTATTTTTTGTACTCAGTCAATGTGTTACAGTACTACGACTTAAATTAGAAATACACATACATGTATATCTTTATAATGGATGAATACAATCAGGGATGGATCCGGAGGGTAATGGGAGATGCAACCCCCACCCTACTCCCCAAACAAGGTAAAAGAATAGGGTTGTGAAAACACATACATGTTAGCTTAAAAGTGCTAAGGTAATTTTTGTTTGTTGACTGCTTAGGTCGAAGTTAGGCTTCCTTACTGTGTATATACATCTTGTATTTACTGCGATAAAGTTGACTGGATCATGATTCATCCCTACGCCCGGCCCAAATTTTCTGAATCCGCCCTCTAAATACAACCTTATTCTTACTCTTCAACTTCTACCTAATTAGCCAATATATAAGTATATGTCAACATAATCTCAATGTATTTATCTTCAATTCAGTATTGTGTAAGATGAATCGCGTTTTCAAATAGGGGACTACTTATCAATGGAATGGAGTAATCAATTAACTGATATTGGCCGAGTCACGCTGGTGATTAGAAACCGTAGGCGTCATGTTACCGTTTGATGACCCTGTATGGCATTAAGACGTACATGTCTGGTAGAACATCTGGATATAAGGGTCTTCTGACCGGGGAAATCGAATAACTATTTTTGTTGGACGGCAGGTGTATGTAAAGAAATGTATAACTTTAGTCATTTTACGAGATCTAGTTATTTTCAGAACTAAAGGGACGAAAACTAACATGAACGGTCCTGAAATAAAAGTACTATGTCGTTGTACGACATTGTCGTTGTTGCACGGGGGGACAGTAATGACAGTCTTGTGCACGGGGTTTATACCATTGAGTTCGAAATATTTTCTCAAACTTCTGTAAATCAGATTTTAATATGTGCCGATTAAACATGGTTCTACTTTTCAGGTTTGTATTTATTCTGCTTCTATGGTTAATCAGGACTCGTACTGGTTACAAACCTAAAAGTTTTAGTGAACAAGTTTGCGGCTCAAATGTTATAATATTTCAAGAACCAATCAGAGACAAACCCCAGGCATCTTATTGGCTAGAGTCTGTTACCTTTTGAGAATGGTCTTGTTTAAAACAAGTAATGCACGCTCATATTGCTAGCTGAAAACAAGAACTATTTTCTATGCGGAGGGGTTAAATGTGCTATTCGGATCGTGTTAAACTCACAATCGATTTTATGGTTTTTTTTATTTGATATTGGTAGTCTATTGATCAACTGTCTTGGTGATCTTTAACCATTTTAGGCTTGAAATTAAGGCATGTTGCAAAGTGAACTCAGATGTTCTTTCCTTGTCTGAAGTGTTTAGGGTATGGAAAGCCTGCCATATCTAAGCAAACTTCAACTGTCTCCCAACACCCGGGTGGCATATAACCGACCTGTACCACAATGAACTTTGCGGTCTTAGGCGGAAAGATGATCCTAGTAGATAATTCAACTATTTGACAATAAAACGCCATCCCCGTGACCTGGTACCGCTCGGCTGTAAACGTCACTTACCGTCGTTCATGGGGTGTTTTATGACTTGATGGCTACTCTGGGACCGAGAGACGTTTTCACAACTTCAGCCCTTTTCTAAGTCGCAGTTTGTGTGTTTTGTGAGAAATGTCCAATCTGTTTGATTTGTTCGCATAAATATTGAATGAAGATCCGCTGTACAATGTAATTTAGACATTATTTCCCGAAATGGAGAATTACGAGTTCCTAATAACCATCGTCAAATTCAATATATGAGATTTTCCCCCAGTCCTTTGAGAATTGAATTATCCAAGGATTAGGTAATGTTGTAATGTTATTTTTTGTGCAAAATAAGGGTTTATGTTTGCTATCTGTCTTCGTCGTTTTTTTCTAGTATGATGTATTTGATGTCTTGGAGATTTCTCTCTATTCCCCCCCGCTCTCTCTCTCTCTCCCTCCTGTGCCTCTGTCTCTCTTTGTCTATCTCTCTGTCCCTCTGTGTTCTCCGCTGTCTCTCTGTGTCTCAATTTCTTCAATATTTCTTGCTTAGTCTTTATCCAGATAAATGTTTATAAATGCATGTAATGGTTGGCTGATAAAGTAGAATTAGCATTGATTAATTTAAGCGTGATACTATGACATAGTATAGCAAAATATAATGCATAGTAACATTCGTAGACACATGCTTTACCCATAACGGTTTTAATGGTCTTTGGTTTAAAACTAGAACTAGAAATATTTCTAAGTTTCCCCTCGACCAAGACTCTTTCAATTGTAATATTGTTCTTTATCACCAGTACCAACTACCCTTAACTCACAATGAAGTCAAAATAAGCAATATTGAAGATAATATACAGTTCAGTGTTATAAACATGTTTACCCAATTAAAAACCTAATTGGTTTCAATTATTTGAAAGGTCATGTAACTAAAATTATGAGACTTATCAACCACCAGGAGTAGCAAAGTTCACTAACGTTGATCCGAATGGATGCAATGTTCGCCGAGTGTGGACAGTATTAATTACCCATTGTTCATTAACAGTGATTGTCCAACTTGCTGACTCATTCTTGACTTGTGGACCCTTGTTTGATGTCTTATGACACGTGAGCAGCTGACATCTGTGGAGTTTGGCCACCTATCAACTAGTTTCTTTTGTTTCTTGACGCATTCCGAGGCTCCGTGAGATGGGATGGGAGGAAAACTGACCCCCTCCTCTGTATAAAGAGTTTGTTCGGGTCACGGAGAATCTTGAATAGAAGTCAAACAGATGTTTATATACCTGTATAGGGCATATTGAATTGCTGAAATGCGTTGATTTGATTGCGTTCCGATTTAATATGCAACAATTGGTTTTGTTTGATGGCCAATTGAGGCAATAACGTTTGGTGTAGGTTATATCCTCTCTGCATGTAACAAAGATGGCGTTCCAGTAACAGTTTATAAAAAGGCCATAATATGGCTCCACTCTTCGGAGAAACATTATGGAGCTATATGTTGTCATGGTCCTGCCGTTGGCGTCGACACCAGTTAAACTTTTTGTCCCGTCCAATTTATCGAATACCTTATGATCATATAACAACTTTATTTTGTCTATGAAATGACACGGTATGTAATGTATACACATTTATAATTTGTGGTATCTTCTCTAAAAAATTAATGCATTTTCTCAACATGTTATTTTGTCAGAATAAAAGATTATTGTTGTGTATTTCTTAAAGTTATTTGGCACTTGGTAAAATAACAGATAACAAATAAATAATTGGTGAGTTAGAAATACGCAATCTAAGAAACTTAAATCCTTAACAATTATTAAAACGTCAATCTTTAAACATGTTACGTCATTTCGTTAAGACGATCATTTTTATTGCGTCATTTACTGCCTTTGATACATTTGTTTGGTACTTAACTCCTGTAACAAATTCTGCGCTGCTTACGTCACACTCGTGATTTGTTTCTCTCGTTGTTTTATGGCGGATTAACATTCCTACATGCGGTGCTCTTGAAAGATTGTAAATTTCTTAAGCACAGTACACATAACGATGTGTCGTAACAAATTATCTGACGGCGTCGCTCAGTTTTTTTCTATAATTATAAAAAGGTAAAAAACAAGAAACTGGCACAAATCTAGAGAGAATCTTGAAGCTGTACAGACTTTAACAATGAAACCGGATCTGGTAGCGCAATCGGTACAGCGTCGGCTCCAGGCAGTGGAAGTCCCGGGTTTGAATAGTAGATGTATAGCTCCCTTGATAAGGCTCAAGCAAATATAAGGGTAGTTTCACGACTGGTTGACCCGGTGTCAGGATAATGTGACTGGGTGTGGTATCATGCCAGGTGTTCACGGCATGATAAACACATTGAAGGCAACACTAAATCTGCTTCAAGTGGACACCGTCTCCAGAAAACTGAAATACTGTTGGTGGGACGGTAAACCCAAATAAACCAAACATAACAATAAAAAATTTGAAATATTTCGCCATTTAGTTACCGGTATTACAATTACGCAACGACTTAATAAATAAATTACTTACATCTAAAAATATAGTGTTGCTACTGAAAATATTGTGTCTCAAAATGTTACATTAAAAATTCTCATAATAAGATTGCTGCTTTTTGAATATTTTGCAACATGTTGATTTACATGCAGTTTACTTGTCTGGTTGTATTAGTCTTCCAGACGAACTGAATTGTATAAAGAAATACGTTGAAAGTAGTCCGGTTTGTTGGAAAGTTCCGCAGAAAAGCATGATGGGATCTCAAATATAAAGCAGCAGACGTAAAAGCATGAAAGTATGAATTGCTTTGCAGACATGGTGTTGTTGTGTGTGTGTTTTTTTTTTCCCGGAAGATTAAATGCATGACCGTGCCAGACCTAGGATTGGGAATGTGTTGTGTGAAAATAAACACAGATAAGGCGGGAATTTTAAATAGCTTCTCATTGTATCTGGTTCCATCAATGTACTGGTGAGCGTTTCAGAACATGTTTCTGTTCAGTAGATGCCTGTAATTGAACCCTGCGGACCTGGTAACGCATTTGTTTCAATGTCGGCAAATATAAGCGAAGTTCCACGACTGACTGGTACAGTGTCAGGATAATGTGACTGGGTGTGGTATCATACCAGGTGTTCGTGGCATGCTATACACAATGAAAGCAGCACTATATCATCGCTAATTGGAAACCGCACTAAAGAAAGTTATTAGGAAGACAAACCAAACAACAACAAAAAACTGAACCAATGAGCCAGAGATTACAGATAAAGTAGCAAATGTTGCTTTTTAAAAAGAAAAAAAAAAGAAAAGAAGATTACGGTTTTAGTGGGATTTTTATTAATGCTGACTTCTACTGGATTCTTAATGTATTTCAAAGCCATAAACCTCTGGAAAATAAATTTAAATATGTCTTATCATAACACATTAACATGTTTTGTTTAGTAAATATTCAATTATCGTTATCTTAACCGATTGTTCTAATGATAATTTAAACATGTTTTGAAATGGTTCTAAATGATAAGCATCTAGGGAGAATAACAAGAATTCAATAATTTATTTGCTGACCTACTTAGCGGAAAGCAAGAATGCAAAACTTCATACAGTATCTAATACAAAAAATAATTATTCAGCATAAAACTTGTGTTACACAATCCTTCGCCAAAATATTTTGTTTCTGATTTCGGAAGGGAAAATATCGGTTCATGTATCATAATTGCACTGTGCGGAATATGTTAGAAAAGCTGCGAAGTTTTGCGTGTTATCTGACTTCGTATCTATGTGTTTATCTAGATAACGGGCCTTTGTTTATGATTACTGAGCCAAAAATCCTCCCCGAGCGTCAAATTCAGTCTTTCTTTTGTTTATAGTCTCTCTGATAGCAAATTAAACACAGAACCGTTCAAAACTTCGTTGACTGGTTACTTGTTGGACGATTTTCTAATTACAGGGCGGGATTTGCGACACATCTGGACGAACCGTTTTATCTCGGAGTTGGTTCTTTTAATTGATATTACTCAGGTGGTAATTATTTAAAACAAAAAATCACCCAGCCACACTTTACAAATGTTCAAACGCTATCTTTAACTTGCACTTCTTTGGCACTGTCCAATGGAATGCTCAGCTATCTCGCGTCTTGAAAAGGAAATTGAAAAATATAGAAGTATTTTTATTTTTTAACTGGGCCATAGCCATTCATTAGCCAAGTCAATAAAACCATGCCACTTGTGTTATTAATTATGGAAGAAGATAAATCATACACCCCATCGAGGGCCAACCTATAAACCATAATATCAGGTGATTACAAATTATTGTATTTTATTGTTTCGTAAAAAAACTACCCTTCAACTTTTCAATTTATGGTGTCACATTGGGCACCCATCGCAACCTTCGAATTAACCGACATGTCCAAATAATGAATCTTACAACTGATGTGATACTGTAACGGTAAATACAGACTTGAATTGTGTTTTTTATTGAATCAATTGTATGCTGCAATTTTGAATAATAATGCAAGTTTAGTTGATAAAAACATTTTTGCATCACACTGACCGTTATTCACGTATCCAGAGACGGCGTTTCTATCGTTTATTTGAAACTCTTCAGTGAAATATTCTGAACAATAAGTCACATGGCTTGATAGATCGACACACTGATTGTATTTAATTGACTCTTTAAAAACCCTTTTTGTAAGCCCATCTTGGGTACTTCAGACGACCCGGATTGACACACCGTGCACATGTCAAAGGGTGCAAGTGTTACTTAATATATTAGTGTAGAGTGTTGGAAAGTACAGATCAGGTCTCGCAACTTTTACAATTTCCCCATCATCTCCGCGGATGTACATATATTCGCTTGGTCGCAATTAATAGATGGAATAGAATACTTAGGACTGATTGCGAAACATAATCATCACATTTGAATGGTTACTCATTAAAAGTGAAACAATTACGAGTTGACCAGCAACAATAAGAAACATACTGAGACAAATTAGGTTAAATGGAAACGTTGAGCACAACAAGTAAGCTATGACTTGAATAAACAACAGGTTATATCACATGGAGTCAAAGAATAACAATTACAACTATAGCAGATAAACTGAACTTATCTTATTACTGAATGGAATTATTACACAAATACAGTCATTTTAGATTCACGAAACGCAATTTATACATTGTCGCAAAACATTTTATTGTATATTTTTGTTTATGGTTTAAATAGGTTCCATGATGAATTGCTACATGTTCTAGTTGACAAAATGTTTTGCTCTAAGTTCATGTATAAATGTAATACGTATTTATTATATAATATTTATACATTTTTGTAAGTGAATTGTCTTGTTTGGTTTTGTTTTTAAGATTAAGTGGCCGAAGTGGAATAATGATGTTGATTTTTTGCCAAATGTTTACATAATGTCTATCACAGTTGTGCTATATCCAACTTGGTTAAGTCCTAGATATTGCCAGCAATGTTGCCAAGATATTTTATGTTTGCTAGAGTAAGAAAATCGATAACATTAGGATTGGAACATTAATCCGTTTTTACAATCAGGGTTGAATTTGTTTTAAAAAATACATTGCTTAAACATTTTAAGCCCTCAAATATATCTGGCACGTTCCAGTTATCTACATATTAATTTGGTGTTCTGAAAAAAAAAACATATTAAAGAAAAATATTCATCATGGTTGATTTAAAGTTGTAAATGAAACAGTTTTAGTTTGCTCGCTTTAATGTTTACTGAAGTGAAGGCTGTAGTTTATGTCTTGGAGGTACATAAAACCGTACCTTAATGAGAAAGGTATTCGAACATAAGCCTATGGTCTTTGATGTAGCAAACTTAATAATGTCATAAAAGTAATTTATTCTACGTTTAGTTGAATAGATGAATCATTTTTAATTCCTTAACTGTTATCGTTTATGATCCCTCTTAGCACGATCAGAGCAGAAACATTCAAATTATGTAGATCCAGATCAGCCAGCTCCCACTCTGGCAAAGCGTACCGTTATTTAAGCATGTAGGTGTAAGCAGTTTAAAGAGAAATGTTGATGAATACCTAAAAGTATAGTGGTTTAAGAGAAAATTATGTCATTATAGAATGTAGACTATAAATATTGTTAAAGTTAACTTATCTTAATGGAACAAATAGGCTAAGCCAATGGTTACAAAGGTATAACGTTATAAAGGTTAGTGTGCATGAATGTATGCAATGTTTTTTTAAAAATCAATCCAACGTGTTGAAGGCTATCAATATAAATTATGATTATTTCTTAGTATGGCTGGTTATGGTGTTATTCTTTATATTTGAAACAAAAAGAATAAGAGTCACGTCATTTTAATTCACTTCAACATGTCAACCACACCAAGCCATATTATCCTGATACCGGAAATACCTACATTGGCACTACACTTTTATTCACTTCAACGTTATCTAGCTTGTCAGTATATTATGAAATAGTTGCAAATTAGTTTCCTAAGAATAGAAGGGTGACTTAGAGAATAAGGCTTCCACCTAAAAACGCATGCATTTTATAAGATATGTGAAAATGTCATAAGCCAATTTTTTTCAACTACTTTTGAAGATGAACTCGGCCTGTGATATGTTTTGGTATAATGGCTTTCATGGCCACCTTAAAGAAGCCGACAGAGACCATTTGTAATCCACTTTATAACATCGAGAGTTTAATTTGAACATAAATCACCTCTTACATCTTAACCTGCTAAGCAAACACAAAATAATCAGGATAATGTTAATAGTATAAATCTAGATTTGCCAGCTCCCACTGAAGGTTTGTCTTGTCAGGAAATGCTTTATTTGCTCGAGTATTTATCAATATGTTTTTTTGTTGCATGTAAATGTAGGTTTTGGGCAAATAACTTAGTTTTTTTTTTAAATAAAGGTAGCATAACAAGGGCCGTGTTTTACATAAATCGTCTCTTGTGGAGCAGAGAGGCTGAATAAAACCTGTTGAATGTTGCAACTTATGATTTATTAAAGCGTCCCACCTTCAAAGGCTGAAAATATTACACGGTCATAATTTATAAACAATACCGATTGTATCGCCGCATCCAAAACCTCTCGGTGATGTGGCTTTATAAAAGTTATATACGACTTTTCAAAGTAATTTGTCTTGATTTATGGCAGAGACTTAGCGAAAATAGGTTCAAGCTACGCGAGGATGAAAGTTTTAGGGTGGCAATTTAAACATTGGGATTATTGTGCAAAAGCATCACAGCAGGACGGCGGACCATGAATGCAAGAAGTGAGAATAATACATATGGAAAAAGAAAGGGCAACCGTTTAAGTCATTCATTCCTTATAAACTGTTAACATTGGTGAAACATGTAATATGCCAATTATTTATAAGATGTATACACAAACAAAAACGTTGCAATATTCATCGAATTATTCAAGGAAGGATGGGTTTGGGTTATACACATTTATAACCCTATTATGAATATTTCAGTAATCGTTGTACTGTATTCAAGAAGATTTGTTGATATTGCAGTTAAAAATAATGTTAAAAAATTAATTAATGTAGTGATGGATGATTAATTAGAACAGTCTAGAAAAGTTGTCACTGAAAAACGTGGAAAATTACAATGGCTTATTTACTATATATATGTATGTTATTTTGCCCATCTATTCAATATACACTATATAAGATAAACTCGACCTCATTAAAAACATTGGAAAATGAATCGTTACTTATTATCTTGGTCACATTTCAAGAAACGACCCTTCTGCCAAATGTCGCTAAAATCTGTCGGAACATAAACCCGGCTAATAAAAACGGTTTATGTAAAAGGTATCACTTATGAATGTTTCTGAATGGCTAATATAAATGTTTATCCACGTGTTGGGTTTCAGCCTGTGATATATTAGATATTCATTTGGCATAAAAATAATAACATAGACCTTAAGCAAGGCCGTGACTAGTTAACGGCACAATAAACTGAAACAGTATCCAACTTATTACAATGTTTTATGACCAAGCCGACAAAAACCTTGACTAAGATGTTTTGTAAGATAAATGCGTTTCCTTTGAAAGTATGATATATTTTGTTGCTATCAGCCGTATATTATATAGGCTTTATGTTCAAAGTTTCGTGAATACATTTGTTTTGCTTAGCAGAAAGGTGGAATATAGTGATTTTATAACAGACAAATACTTTTATTAAGGCCATAGTTCACGTACTTCAACGAACTTAGTCTTCAAACAAAAAAATATGTATAAATCGTTTTAACTATATGATTTGTTAATTTTGACTTAGTTACCGCTACCATGCCTTACAAACCTCTTCATCCACCTCTTTCCGATAGTTGTTTGCTGTTATATGATTCGAACTGTTTGATAATGTATCCGTTTTTTTTCTCAGCAAAAACAATAATATAGTTCACTAATTGTTAATAAACCTTTCACATGCCTGTATTTACCTGTAACTTATTGCATCTGTCATTTCTTAGTGTGTTCGGTAAAAAGAGTGTAACGAATTAAATTAATCATTATGCGTTTATGTAAATACACTTTTTATAAACTTTTTACCACATCCGTCGAACTGTATTCACATTTTTTTCTACCTATTGTCAGACTACAGATTATATATAACTAAGACAATATCTCAGCTACTAGATTACTGCAGCTATACATATTGATAGAGACTCCACAGCAAGGTAATGCAGACCTTAAATGAGGCGGCTCCCACTGAAAACTGGTGGATCTTTATCTACACCCTGCCTACGATGTATACATTCTTACTTACCAGGCTACAAGTTACTTAACTTTTTAGGACATAAAAGGAAGCTATTTTGCAGGTCTTCACGCATGTCTGTCACTATATTGTTCGCTGTGTGATTTAATAGCTATCTTGCATATTTTCTACATATTTTAGTTTTAAGTTTATGCTATTGCAGCTGCCCTATCCTTACTGTGCTTCTTTATAACGAGTAATTAACTTTTAGTTATCAGCTTAAAATTGTATTCATAAAAAACACTATAATTAAATTGATATACTTTCGTTTAATAGCAAATAGTGAAGATCCTGAAGATGTGGCCTGCAGGTGGAGTTGGCTCACCTGAATTCGCACGTTTTGCAGTTGTTTGATTGACTTGTAATTAGCAGGCTAGGAAATAATAAACGACACCATAACACTGAGGATTGTTTCGTTCGCTACTGTCCTGACGTTTATGAACATTATCACCCAACATCTAAATTCATTCTGTGAACTTTAATGTGCATGATGCCTTCCACCTTAGACCACCTTGAAATAAAAAAAAACACACATCTGCACTGGATACGTTTGCCCCCCATTGCGTGAGTTCGAGTCCAGGCAGGGCGTAACCGTAGGGAAATGAAAGAACCCGGACAATGGTCTAAGTAGAATCACCGGTGCTACGTTAGTTATATGGAGGACACCCCCCTCCCCCCTTCCCCCCAAGGATCTGGTAATCGAACCTACGCTGTGAGGGGCAAAGGAGTTGGTTACAAGTCAGCGACTAGCACCACACTGTCACACAGATGCCCTCGCCACCTCCCTCCAACTCATTGTTACTGTGGCAGCGACACCGCATCCGTAAAGCCTGAGCTAGAAACTGTAAAATGGAGATAAAAACATCATAAACACATTCTTCAAAAGGCACTGATAGCTTACATGATACCATTGGCTTGATTGAAAGCAAAATAAGATTGTTTAAATGTACATTTATTCACATTATCACTGGTGGGAAGGATTAGATCGTTGCCATAAATTGTTTGATGTACGAACTGTATGGTGTCCGCAGTGTCGCTTCTTCACTGTGGGACTGACGCGTAGTATTTAAAGGAGGAAGTGATTCCGGATGTCTGTATTAGATATAATATAACATATTTTTTATTTATTCATTTATTTATTGATTGATTCTTTCGTTCATTCATTCATTCATTCATTTATTCATTCATTCATTTTATTTATTCACTCATTCATTTATATTAAAGTATCATTTATACTAATAAACAGTATATATACTGTATAATGTTCGGTTTAGAGGGCGTTTTCCATGACCATCATTGCCCAGCAACCCAGCCTTGTTTGAGACTTAAAAGAGTCAGTAACCGAACCAAAATCACGCTCAACGCCGTTTGTTGGCGAGCATTTGATTGACAAATCTTAATACACAATGAAGATAAACTGCCTTGTGAAACCGACACCAACAAGGAACATGTTGCAGATAGATAGTAAGATAGATAGTAAGGACAATGATGAGTTAAAGAAACTGCAAGTAGAATGCAAATAAAAGCTAAATCACTAATATCTAGTATTATTTAAGAAACACATGTCTAGAGATATGGTCGATGAATGTAACTATAAACATTTACTAACATAGTTTTCATTTAGTTCCACGACACAAGCTATGATGCGATGAATATAAAATCGCGATTGAGGAAACGTTAGTCATGACATTGCCAAACGAGTTCGATTTCCCATGTTCTTACGATTATACCGGAAACTGCGCAAACGAAATGCGCATGTTCCCCAAAATGTCAACAAACAAAATGATAGTTTGAAAATACTTTGCTACTGCATTTAAAAAGTTAAATCAAAAAAACTTTTTTTTTGGATAGAGGTATTGTGCCTTTCACTGTGTGGCAGTTTGTCTGTGAACGTATGCAAACAACAACAAGTGTCCCGACCACAAACAAATAGTGCAAACAAATGGCTAATTCTTCTTTAATGCATAGCTTAGAAATAAAATGACTGTTTTACCACTAATATGGCGAAATCCCCTTTTAAACCTCTATATTTAAAGAGGACATTTTTAACGAGCATAATATTAACACTGAACCGTTTTCAAGTAAAAGACGATTAACTGTAATAAAAGTGAATTATAATGATTACGTGTTTCTAGCAGTCTATAGTTATTAATTTATCAATTATGACATGGCAATGATTTAGTTTTTTATGAGTGTGAGATTTTATGGCATGCTGCACGTGCTGTATCTAGCAGACTCCGTGTTCTGGTTTCTTGATAATAAAGAATGGACTCCGCTCTAATCTTTACTTCTGGGTTAATTCCTTTATAAAACATCGATTAGAATCGGAACTCCTCGTGAGATTCCGTCATAGCTCATGCACATTAATCGGAACTTATCGGTTATATCGTCCAACTCATGCGCTACTATCGGACCTCTTCTGGTTATTCCGTACAGTCGGAACTTCTGTGGTAATGCACTTAAATCGGAACTCCTTGGGTTCTTTCGTCATATCTTATGTACTACAATCGGATATATTCCGATTATTCCGTCATAGCTCATGCACGACTCCTCCGGTTGTTACGATATAGCTCATGCACTACAATTGGAACTCCTCTGATTATTTCGTCATAGATCATGCATTAAAGTCGGAACTGCTCGGGTTGTTACGTCATTGCTCCTGCACTATAATTGGAACTCCTCGGGTTTTTCCGTCATAGCTCATGCACTGCCGTCGGAACTCCTGTGGTTATTTGATCATAAGCCATGCACTTCAATCGGAACTTCTCCGGTTACTCTGTCATAGCGCATGCACTATAGTCGAAACTCTTTGGGTTGTTACGTTATAGCTTATGCACTGTAGTCGGAACTCCTCGTGTTATTACGTTATAGCGCATGCTCTATATTCGAAACTCTTCGGGTTGTTACGTTATAACTCATGCACTGTAATTGGAACTTAATGGAAATATTCCGCCTTTGTTTTATGCGTACTTGAGGACGTGTGTATCAAGGGAAGATCAACTATGCTCTCTAGTAATGCCTTCCGATCTTCAGTACCACTGCCTTAAGGGGTAGGACGTATATTTCATTACCAAACATCTGTTAACTCTTCTGACATAATTTCACACCAAAACTAACAGGAACAATTAGGTTTGACGGCAAACTCACTCGAACCGAAGTATTTGTAATTGTAGGTGTGTTTAATAGAATGTTCAGGAGCACTAGTCTTCTAAATGTACCTCAGTTTGACACATTCCTAAACTCTTCTTTTCATTCTTTGAGGCAATATGTGTTAATTATGCATATAAATGATTATCTTTTTGTATATGTGTATTAAAAGATAGTTTGATTACAGAATGTTTTTGCTGAGTTGTCTAGCAGTTTAATAAATTCTGATGAATTTTGTAGCTAAAAATACGTCTTTGTTGGATGACTTCGATTACATCATAATGCTTTTAATTTTTTTAAAAGAAACCTTATGAAGTTGTCTTGTCAAATTTTCAAGAGAATCATTTTTCCTGACTTTTCTGACTTTTTAAGATCGTTTCTCATCAATTTTCTGGCAGCAAGGAAGACATATAATATGTTAGGCTAAATATGTATATATCAAACAACGCATTAACCCTAGCCTAAAGACTTGTATGTATGTATGTATAACTCGTTTGCCTCACCTTTTGAAACGCTAAACGATGCAGCCAAGCACAAAGTAATTCAATAATCACGTGAATCTGCACGCTAGATTATGCTTCTGAAGAAGTTAATTCCCTGCACGTTGTGCTTAGTTGTCGACCCGCGAAATTGTCCAATGGGCCGTAAGACGAACCATTGTGGGGCGGGAAGGTTTCACGCAGACCGCCGTTTAGCTGCCAGAAACCAAATGGTTACACTGTAGCTTTACGGGTCTCCCTCATTACATACAAGCCGTATTAGGCCGTGACTGACAACTACTTGCAACAATTGTATCTTAATGCTTCTAACAATTACATCTGGATTAGTTTCCAGATAAAATTTTAATCAATAAAATGTAAGCTGTAAGTCTAATGTAGCCTGAAAATGTTCTAACATAATATTTAAAAAATTGAGAAAAAAACTATGTTAATTGTTGATGGAAGTTATCTGTAAAAACCGTTACTGATAGTATTGAAAAAATAATCGAATAAGCCCTTTACAATGATGGTTTACGATGATAAGTATCAGCGTGTGCTTTACACGTGAACCGTTTTCTTGTTTTTTTAAAAGAGTTGCCTTTTGTAGCAATGACTTGAAATTGTGATTTCAATCGTTGACATTCTCACTGGCACTAAGTTTCGGACAGTGCCTATTGTGTTACTGTTTGACAGCTTATCGCTTGTTTCACATGCTCTTAGTCAGGGTTTTTGTTTGTTTGTTTGTTTTCAGTTGTTTTTTTTTACTTGTGGGTTGTTTCAAATCTTCCATCGTATTCTAGTTAATGAGCATGGTTTAGTAAATCTTAAGCTTTGTTTTTGACATATTTACTTAATAAGAGAGAATAATTAAAATGCTTGTTGATAGTATCAATTGGAATCTTTTACTGAAAGTGGCAATTTGTGTTAACTTACGGTTGTCTTATTAAAGAATAAAAACCAATGGAGAGAGAGAGAGAGAGAAAGAGAGAGAGGGGGAGGGGGGAGAGACTGAACAAAAGCATAAGAAATAAATGAAGGTCGTTCAATCGCATATTCACCTTAATAGTGTAACAATAAAAAAGGCGACACAAAAAACATACGAAATTATCGCATTTCCTTTAACCAAATAACTCTCTCTTAATTCCATCGAGACGATGCATAACGGTTAATCAAATATATTGCATAATTGTATGGGAACAATTAAATAATATAAAATTGTAGTAAAGCATCAAATATCGATTAACCGCTTATACCACGTATTTGTACTTTGAGAACAAAATGATGCGAAAACACTAGGAACACCGCTGTCTGATCGCTCTACTAATTATACTTATGGACTGTGATAAGGAGTCGGTCGAGTGTAGGTGTGCACCCTTCAGGTCCGAGATAGGGCGCGATATCCTCTTTATGATGAATTGCAGCCCTGGCGGACCAGGGGAGATTAGTCTGTCAAAGGTTATCTGCCCCTAGGTAACAGTTATCTGCCCCAGTAGGCTGATGGTGCGTGGTCATTGACATCCGTTAGAAGCTTCTGTGCAAATGAAGAACCACATATCGACTTGAAGTCTAATAACAACGATTATCCAGAATAATATAAACTACCATTTGCTGAAACAAAATCCTTATTTTTTATTTTTCGATTTCCTAAACAGAATCTTTCCAGTGGGAACTTTGATTTGTTTTTGTTATTAGCGACCAGTTATGATCATTAAAATAAAAATGACATACGTAAATGTTTTCCGGTGTGTGAAGTTGCAATAGAAAAAGGGAAAGGAAATAAATGAAAATATTGCATTTTAACAAAAACATTTTCTCATACTTCTTTCCAAAAATGTGTGAAGGCATCGTGTTGCAAGAATGTGATACAGGTAATTAATTATTTTAGCGACAAAAATGATGGGAAAACGTGATTGGGTAGGTGTTATATACTAAGTTGCAGGGGTTTAGCATGACTTAATAGGACACTATTGTCCCGGAGATGAGCGGCTTGTTACTCGCTTTTAGTGATGTATCATTTTAACAAAAGGACAATGACCATTTAAATCTTAACTAAACTGATGATTAATCTTAAAACAATCCTTACCACATCTTTGCGACAACCGCACAACGGTAGAATCCTAACGACATTCTTGCGACAACCGCACAACGGTTGAGTGTAATATACTCGTTAGTACAGTGTAAAGAGATAGCGTTTATCTGTTGAACAATAAAATTCATTCATACATGAAACACGAGACAGTCATAAGTACTTCTTTTTAGATTACTGCGATCTATTTAGAAGCGAAATTCAATAATTTATTATGTGAACACAGGGTACTTCTATAACAAAGGTCAATGAACTTTCACGACTTGTTTGACCCCCAGATGACCAAAGGAACTTGAGGTTTATATGGGATATAACATCACACGAGTCTTTACTACTCTTTACGCCTTATGAACATTTATGAATTATTAATATTTGTTTTTGTTTGTTTTGTTTCATACGGCGCAACCACACGATAATAGTAATTATAGCGACGTCCCGTTGCTTTAAGTCGAGGAAGACTCCATGACCAGGTAGAACCACAGGCGCACCACAAGTCAGCCGTAAGGCTTCTTCACAAGACGATTCTGTCGGGAACAGTTTAACGTCAATAGTGTTATGTGCATTTTCAATACTTATGAATTATTATTTCGTTGCGCTAATGAAAATAATCGCTATAATGATTCCGTTTCGCAAATCATAAGAACAATTCATTATGTCTTGAATAAGGATGCTCATTTGATTATCAAAAGTGCACCAACAGCTTATGTACATATGTATGTACATGCTGAAGCTGGAAAGCTTAATTTAAATGCATTTTTGCCCCGGATTTAACGTTTTTTTTGGACTGATCTGTTTTAATAAGGGAAATACGACACGTTCCTTTGAGAATCGCAACAATAACCTTT
This sequence comes from Sinonovacula constricta, assembly GCA_007844125.1. NCBI lineage: Eukaryota > Metazoa > Mollusca > Bivalvia > Cardiida > Solecurtidae > Sinonovacula > Sinonovacula constricta. Next base: position 47,021,465 of record CM017569.1, on the reverse strand, counting down.
CGTCAAGTGTCTGAGAAAGGTTCACATATGCAATGAAAAAGTTAAATATATATTAAACAATGAATTATCAGTATAGAAGTCTTCGAAAGTCGGGAAGCTTCATTCACTTAAAGGTGGTATCCGACAGTTTTCCAACATTTAACGACATAATACCTCTGGTTTGCATAATTTCTGCATAAATCTATACTTTGGGTTAAATAAAGACTGTTCGCAAAAATACCCCGTGAAACAAATCGCTTTAAATGTCCATTGTTTCCCAATCTATAAATAGGCACGATGGGAATTTCAGCTTAAAATAGATATCGACGTCAGACCTGATTAGCCAGATGATCATGAGATGCAAACTCAAAAGTAAGTGATCACGTGATTTTCTTAGTATAAAAAATACCCAAATGCGCGACGTGGCTCGGATAAAAGATACCTTTTTTTTTGTAATGACAAGTGGGGCTTTGTTCTTTGATTGTCACAGGTATGCAAGGCAAAAATGAAGAGCATTTTGCGGGATCTGTTCAAGTAACAATGATTTATTTGGTAGCATGAGAGAAAGAAAAAAAGCATGTCATTCAGTTTTATATAGGAGGCTTTTCTGTTATCAATGCAAAGTATTCTAGTGCAAAATTACAATATATGTTTTCTAATTAACTATCTAAAATGAAATATTGCCTTCATTTAATCACTCATATAAGACACTTTGTGAAAAAGCATTAAATCTATGTAGCATAATTACCAGTACATTTACTTAACGAGTGATGATTTGGCGCGGTGGATCAAATCATGTTTAAAATTCTCATACCGCGAACCTCAAACATTAATCTGTTAATAGGTGATGTTATCTTAACTTTTCCCCTGGAGAAAGTGTGAACATAAATGATTGATGGCCTTATTGGGAGAAAAGATGATCGCTAACTCGTTGAATCAAACAGCGTTGAAATTATATTGGCAAAGTTGAAACACAGCTGACAGAATTGTTGGATATACTGTCAAACACTTCCGCTTGTTTTGATTGTAGATTTACGTGTTCATCTTCCCCGTGTCTTTAGCTATTCGTACTTGTTCACAGAAAGTGATATTTTAATGAAACAATTTTGTGTGAAATTTGCAATTATTCAATGAGAGACATTAGTGAATAGTCTCCCCTTAATTATCCCTAAATGCAAATAGGTCCTTTCATTTGTTTTACTCGGTTCTTATGCTTGTGCTCTATAGAGTGCATGTTGACTGTTCTGGCGTTCTTGTGATACACAGGTTAACCATCATCAACAAACACTTCTGTTTTCTTTTTTAGATCACATATCTCTATAAGTTTTTAAAGGATTTTTAGCTTATATTTATACAAAAATAAGAAATGTCACTGTAATTGCAATATTTACAAAAGAACTGGCGATAAAGTCCGAAAATACCAACTAAAAGGGCATACCTAACTGTTTGGAATACCTCGGATATTAAGAATACCTCGGATATTAACTAACAAGGGAGACAATTTCCATTTTAGCACTATACCCCATTGCAATTCGAGATCGAAAATGTGTTCCCCTACAGGTTGTGGTATGGTAGTATTCTTAACTCATGAATCTTCGAAAACGTAAACATATGTTTTTATGACATTTTGCGTTGAAGAATTTTTTTACCACTAGTGAAGTTTTAATGACGTATATGCTCTATATACTCGCGGTTGTTCCCCCTTGTTAAAAGTAACTTGATCGAAGTCGGTCAGTTATGTGCTCCTTCGTGTATTTACAAAAGCAACATTTTGTTTCAACCACAATTAAATATGAAAATATCACTTCCGATTACTAGATTATATGTGAACTCGATGTTCTTCAAAATGTGGTGCTGTCTTTAGAGAGACTTCTAGAGATATCAATTTAAACATTTTTATTTGGCCCACTGAAGAAAAATGGTTGCTTTCTGCACAAAGTAGTAAAATGTGCATGTACTTTAATTACCGAGATTTTGGCACAGAAAGCAACATTATGTACTCAGAACGAAATCTCTTCCTCTCTCGAACCAATTAGATATTAATGAACAATATTTCCATAATCACATATATACATTATTACTCCTTGAGTGTTTGGACCATATCTCGTACATTTGCATTAGAATCGAGTGTCGATATACGTTCCATTTACGCGTAAGGCTGAATATATGTCATTTGGTAGGCGTTGTTCTAGCTAAATAACTGCGCCATCGTATTCCTCTTAATGGAGTATAATGAAATGTTTACGTGCATTGGGTAGAAAACAATGCTTCATAATGAAAGGTGGAACGCCCATGAGAATGCCGTAACTTGTCGGTGTGTCCCGGTAATTTCCGCCTCTACTCGGAATATGTTGATTACCTGTTTTTCTCCCCAGTTTCTTCTGTACATTTCAAGACTGCACTAGGTTGTTTCCTCTCATGTTTGTTATGTGTGAGATTAAAAACCACTTCTTTTTAGTAAATTATATTTTGTTTGTCAAACTAACTTACGTAACACGGACAGTAGATTTGTTCTGGTTCGTTTCAAATTGTGCTTCTGCTTTGAAATGTGTTTTCGATAGGCACTATTAAATATGCCTATTCATCGAAAAAACTTTTTTTTTTCATTAAACAACAACGTTACCCTTTGCCAATATCGGACTTGATTTAAATGTAAGATGACAACATTATCTTCTCATTAGAGAGTAATTTTTCTGAGTGGTCGATTATACTGCGAAATCTTCATCAGCAATCTGCTTTCAAAACTGTTGTCCGTAATTCTCTGAAACATGTATTGATCTCATTTTTCGTGTTTTTTTTTCTCTCTCGTTTTTCTATGTAAGGTTCATTTATGCATAATAATAGAAGTCATGGGACAAATATTACGTCATGTCATTATCATACGCCATCTTTGACGACACCTTACGCACTCTTTGATGACGTATTATTTGTTCTGTTTATATGTGCGATTGTTTGCTTGGTTTCTCTGTGACTGATGGCATGAGTACGCGACATTTATTTTAAAATTGGATAAATATTTTTTAAAGTTCTTTGGTCATGAAAAAAAATGACATAGATAAAGCAAAATTATACATTGGTGTTCTATTCTATTTTTGACACACTATCAATGAGTATTCGTCAGTCTTTCCGTGTGTTTATCCGTTTTTTTTTTGCTTTCGTCCGTCCGTTTGTTCGCTTGTCAGTCCGTCCGTCCATTCGTACGTCTGTCCGTTTTAATTCGACCTGATTTTCATGTTAACCGTTTTGGTAGTGCTCTTCGACTATACACAATCATACGGGACAATGAGAAGATAACGCAACATAGTTGTATAACCCTGTGTATTAAACATTTATTTCTCTCGTTTCAGAGACCTTAGTTTTAACAAATTGAAGCGGATCGGACGTCGAACGTTGAAAGGATCTAGGCAGCTTAAAAACTTGTAAGTAATCATAAACTTGCATTTTTTGACAAACAGTTAGCAAAGAATGCTTGTTGGGAGTGTTCTGTGTATTAGTTTGTACGACCTTTGAAAACTGACTTGCATAAAGCAAGTATGAAATAGAAGATAGCTATGGTTTTTAACTATCGGTGTTTATAAAAAACGATATACCAATTCATCTGAGAACATTCCTTAATTAAAGTATAATCATTTGCGCTAATTTAACCTATATCAAAGTTACATCTGAGACTCACTCGTCAGCATGAATATATCATAAAAGTCGCAATCAAATCTCCATTTATGAGTTTTATCGCGGGTAATTCCAAATAATTCGTGCAGGTCCCCATCTGCCATTTGCTTATCAACGAATACCGTTACTAAACTGACTGTCAATAGCCTCTATGTAAAGTAGCCTCTTAGGAAATATAAAGTGGCTGTATTTATCTATTTGAGAACGAAACTGTCGAGGGGCGAATCAGCGTATTGTTCCATCGCCACCGAAGGAAATTAATTAAATTTGTGCGAGATTAAAAGCTACGAGAAGTATCAATTCTCGCGAGAATTCGCGGGATAGACTACAATCCCGGCATTAACGGCATTGCTTTGATGTTTCCGATACAGTAAGTTGCTATTCATTCGTTTTATCTTGCCAATAGGCAGATCTCTCAGTATGTGCCTCCATCTTGATATGATAGTAAAAAGGTCTAGATTAAATAAATAAAATGAATTGAGTACAAATAGATGCTTGCTTATAAGTGAAAATTGGCTATAAATATTGATTTTGGTTCTAAAACAGTATTTGAAATCGTTTCAAAGTCGACAGTTAACCTTTAAGGTGGTATCCGATAGTTTAAGCCAAACATGTGTTTTTCTCAAATAATCAAATAAGTCACTGTAACCTTCCTCCAAAATGCTGTTCATTTACGCCCTAGATCTATTTGAAGAGTGAAACATAATTCACTTCTCATCATTGCTAAAAGATATATACTATTCGAGCCACACTGCAAAGATAGCTATTTGTGAACTAAGAACATTACGTGACCTTTTTCATTTTTGTTCATTTTATATTGTCATCCGGCCAATCCGCTCTGACGTCAGTGTCTATTTTCAGCAGGAATCCCAATCGTGTTCTTATTAGCCTTTGAAAAAAAAAACACGAACCTTTCAGATGATTTATTTTTTGATTTGTACTGTCCAACAATTGAAGTATGGTTCAAAATCATCTTTACTTAGACTAAAGTATGATTTTATTTAGAGATCATGCCAAAATTTCACCAAAGCAGGGGTAGGATTTTGTTATGTATTTGATGCAGGCAAACTGTCGGATACCGTCTTAAAGGTGTATTTTGGTTAAATAGTAGATGCGAGGGAGAGCAGCAGTTCCGGCTTGCTAATTGTTTGCGTAAACAAAATAAAGATGTCCTATTCTGTTCTCTTCTGTTCTGTTCTGTTCTGAATCGGAAAAATAACTTTAATAACTATAAGTCTATTCTGTATTAATCGTTTTAAAACGATCTATAGTATATGCTGAAACAACAATGTAATTCGTTAATTTTAGATCGGTTATTCTTTATTGAATTTGAACTTAGCTCGCTCATAGTTAGTTCTAATTATGCCCCATGTTGGTTGTACCATAGTTAATGTAATTCATGCCTGTTTCATACTTTTACAACAATTTTAGAATCAGAACACAACGTAACCAAATATAAACGGAATGACACGGACACATGACACAAACAACAACAGCACAACAACAAATCAATGCACCCTTATTGATGCAAACCATGGCAGTTTATGTCAGAGACTGCGTGAATAATTGATTAAATGTTTGCCTATATTTAATATATGTAGCAATACCTGACCTCTGTTTGGGGTATTTGTTCATAATTTCTGCAGAAACACATCGTAGTTTTTTCAGTATCTCAATTTTAGGGCAGTAAAACTCGTTAATCAACACTTAAAATGTGTTTTTCAAATCAATAAGTACGAACGATTGAGATTTGTGCTAAAATTTACATCGACGTCCCATCAGATGACGTGGATGAGCTAAAAAAAATGTGGCCACGTGGTTGTCTTCGTTTAAAAATAGCTAACTGTGCGGCGTGGCTCAGATAGGAAATACATTTTTATAAAAAAATTTGTGGCGTTATGGTTCACTGTCTAGACAGGTGTAGGACATCAATAAACAGTATTTTGCAAGATCTCTTCAGGTAGCAATAGTTTTTTACGATGTTTAATGAAAATAATTTTGGTCCAAACTGTCGGATACCACCTTAAATACTACGATGCTATACAATTGATAAAACAAGATACTTCAGCAAATCTGGAACGTGTATCATAAATGCAGAATCACATCAATGTTTATTCTACAAACTATATGAGAGGCACTTCTTCATAACCAAACCACACACGAAGGCAAGTGGGTGGAGCAGTATATTCTAGGGCAGTCATAATTACCGTTTTTTTAAGTATCTTAGCAATGTAGGGTGTATTGTTACAAGAGCTCATATTCAAAATTGTTCGGCTTATTTAGTATTAAGAGTTACAAAGAGAGCTAGGGCAGCTGTTGCAATATATAAGTATTGCTACAGTTCGTTATGTTGACGTTGCGTTTTTTCTTAATGTTACAATTGTTTTTCCTTATACCGATATTTGAATTTCTTTACGTTGGCGTTGGTTTTTCTTAACGTTGAAATTGTTTTTATACCGGTATTTAAATTTATTTATGCTGACCTTGTTTATTTCTTACTGTTGACGTTATTTTAGTTATAATCAAATATTTTTGTGAAGAAAATTCTTCTTTTATATATGTATCTTTTGCCTTTTATTCTTCATACAATAAGCTGACTATGGAATCAATGCATTCCCTGTATGTACTTATTAATAATAAATGAGTTCTGTTCACTTTTTGATAAATTATTATAGAAGGATATTCACTAAAGAAGTGGAGATGCGCGTGTTTTTTATGCCAATATTCCATTCCGTATATGTATTATGTGTATGCGTGCATCAGCGGTTCTGCCGAAATCGGTGTAATAAATGAACTCTGTCGAATTGACTCATTTTGCCCGTGTAATGAACATAATAAAAAGTTAAAATTAAAAAAACAAAAACAAAAAAAACAAACAAACGTTGCACAGCACACAAAAGTGTGACTCCCCTTCGAACGGCGAAACTTCGAACAAACCTTCCGGATTAGCCGCACCTGTTGTAAAATTTTCCATTTATCTGTCAAGATAACGTGCTTGAAGCAACCCAACTTTCACTTTATGCATTTCATTTCATAATGCTGTCACTCAGACTTCAAACATGACGAGTTTAGTGCCAGCGAATGCTTTTATAATAGTTTCCTCTCTCTTATAACTGAATGGTGAAAAAAACTTAGTTTAGATTATTAAAATTTGTAAGATAATGGCACGTAACTATGCATTTTTGTTTCCATTTGAACTGTATGCACAATCTTATAAATAAACGTTAGTCTGGGGAGTTGAAACAAGTGGTTCTTTGTTTGTTACTATCAATGTGAAAATACGTTTGATATTTCACCGTTTAAGATCAAACAGTGTCAGTTGTAAAGTCTGAAAATTAAAGATTGTATCTGAAAATTTAGATCATTTTCTTCTCTCATGCAACCAAATAAATTATTGTTATGTGAAAATATCCCACGAAATGCCGCTGATTTGTGCCCTGCATCCGTGGAAAAGTAAAGCGCATCCACACCACTTATGATTTCAATAAAGTATTTCCTATCTCAACCAGACTGCACAGTTAACTATTTTTAAACTGCGAAAATCACGTGACCACTCATTTTTCAGATCACGTTTTATCATCATCCGGGTAATCTGCTCTGACGTGAAAATCTAATTTTAGTAGAGCACCCCCCCCCCCCCCCCCACACACACACGTCGTGCTTATTTATAGATCTGGAAAGTATAAACATTTGGGACGATTTTGTTCACGATTGTCTAATAATTTAGGTAGTTTTTTTTTAAATCGTCTTTAATTTGTACAAAGGACGAGTATATGCAGAAACTATGACATAATTCCAAAAACATCGGAAAATATTATCCTTTGAACAAAGGCATTCAGTCGGATACCAACTTTAACTCGCTGCGAACATAATGGCACTGTGTTTTATTAATTGATCCCTATATACAAGATGTGTTGATAAGATCAAACATCAGGTGCTTATTATGTGGTCAACGCCTATTGAAGGTTACAATTCAATATCTTACAGATTAAGTTTCGGTCTCATAAATTAAAAATTCTGTTTGATTACAAGAATAAGACTAAAATGATTATGATTGACACTGACGATTATGATTATTTTGTCATGAGCTAAAAAGACATTTACATATTTCCTACTAAATAATGTGCAGAAATAAGATTTTAAGATTTTTAAATATGATACATAAGAGAAAGACAACAATACATTAACCTGCTAAAATGGCAGATATGTCTTTGAAGACATTTGTTCTCTGATGAATTGTTCATACGATGATAATATAAAATCTATAGCTTTTATGGTCATGCCATTTTGAAACATAATAATTGAAATATGAGACAAATGTATAATGTGTTTTGTTATTCACACGAGGAATTAAATACCGAAAATTAGAGACAGCAGCATGAATGTACCTACAAATTTGTATTTTGTATGTGTAACAAAACTGTAAGGAAAAATTACTTTGATTTTATAATTCTTATAATACATAAACATAATTATTGTAATACGTTAAAAACAACTTTGTAGCCTTGATTCTTTCATATTTGTTATTACATTAGTAAATCATGATCTTATACTTATGTTGAGATGACGGAAGTATGTATTCATGATTGTTTAGTTTTCACTTTGTATTTTGAACTGGAGGCTTATATTTACCATAAAAATGTTGAGTTGAGTTGAATAATTATCAGTTACTTAAATTTGTAAAGACATTTCAATACTGACTTATTTGTAATAGGCATGTGTTGTATGTATATTATACAATATTTGATATTGTAAGAAAGATTTTTTAAGGCGAGTCATTACTGAAAGTGTTAGAAGTTATTGCCCCTGATGGTCAAACGCGTGGTTGTCCCCCTTTATCCCCGCGCTATTATTTACTTCCCTGACTTTGTCATATTTTAAGCACAGAACATTAACGTGAAAAAATGATGATGAGCCCATACAATGTATCAATGCGCCAAATCACGTCCATTTATTTATTTGATGTGAAACGGCAGGGAGAGTCGCACAGTCTAAACCCAGTATCAGAATGCAATCATCGGTTGTTTATTTTAATAAGCGCAGCATGTTTCATTCTATCTTTGTTAATTTCAGACAATTGGACCACAACGAGATCGTCTGTATAGCAGACACAACCATATCCGGACTACAGAACATGATGTACTTGTATGTATGATATAGCTTTTTCATCTTCTCATTTCTGTTAAAGTGGCATCGTCATGGTTTGTTAAATTTGCATTTTTTTATATTTTATTTGTTTGTTTAAAAGAGGAAAATCCAACTTGTTGAACGCAATGACTAAAAGAAACAAATACTTGCCCATGACGTTAGTTTATTTAGGAACATGCTGTTAAGTTTGTTGTTCTTAGGCTGGGAGAATTATAGGCATCGCAACGGATTTCAACAGATTTTAGACATTAAAGTTTAACAATATAACGTGTTTTAATGCATACAGGGTAATATATTTCATGGCTAATAACATTTGAAATTCATCTCGACATGAACTGGTCATATTAACGAACGAAACATTTGTCACACGTCGTTTTTTACGATTCTATCCTTAGAAATTAACTATTTCATTACCAATCATGTCAAGCAATTTACCAAAATACGGTATAGCAACGAGTGATTTTTAAATCTGCAAAAATAAAGAAAATCCGTTACCATGGCGACGGGTGCAATTCTAGAACTGCCACCCGCGCCTTGGAGATAAGATTATCTGATAATCTGACTATCATTTACATGAAATATGATTAATTACACACTCGGTTTAAGATATGAAGCTGGCGTGTCTTCTGGGAAATGGGTTTCCTGACAGCATTTCATTACGCTTTAGTAAATTGTATGCGTTAGTCTCTAGAAAGTTATCGCCCTGGAAAGTCGATATATCCCGAGGCGACACCGGTTTATAATACAGATGATTTGTTGCGTTAGTTATCTATCGTTAAAAAGAGGCTTATTTTCTAAATTGTTAGGTTCTTATTTTATCTATCCGCAATACTATGTAAAGTATAAAAACACTTACACTTTGACATACATGTAATTTTAACATCACAATAGTGTCATGTGTAAGGGTTTTGTTTGTTCGTGTGCGTTTTTTTTTCGTGCTTTATTTTCAAGCAACATTTGTTTTATTTCAGAACATTGAATAATAACAACCTGACCACTTTGCCAGAGAATCTGTTTACCGATATGAACAAATTAAAAGTTTTGTAAGTATTCTTGTCCAATCACTGGAATTCATCTTTATATCATAAACACAAATACAATATTACCACGACCTATCTACTCTTGTATTGTTAGTACATGTATATTATTCTGAGGTTGTCGGATCTGGTAAGCCAACCGGAAGAGCATCGGTCCCTGCTGAACAACTGTTTATTTGTTTATTTATTAGGTTTTTCGTCCCACCAATAATATTTCAGTTATCCGGAGACGGTGTCCCTTTGAAGCAGATATAGTGCTGCCTTCACTGTGTATAGCATGCCATGAATACCCTGCATGATACAACACCCAGTCACATTATCCTGACACCGGGCTAACTAGTCGTGGAACTACCCTTATATTTGCTTGAGCGTAAGCAAGGGAGCTATACCACTACCATTTTTAACGACTTTGGTATGTCGCGGCCCGGGATGCGGAACAATTGGTACAAGCTTCAAAGCAGAACCGCGATAAACCAAAGTGGTTATAATGGTACAGGTATAGCTGCCGTGCTAACACTCAAAAAATGGTAGTTCCACGACTAGTCGGGCCGGTGATATGATAATGTGACTAGGTGTGGTATTATGCCATGCGTTAACGACATGCTATATACAATGAGGGCAGCACTACGTCTCCTTGAATTGGACACCGTCTCCAGATAACAGAGATATTGTGGGACGATACTGCTAATAATAAAAAAAAAAAACGTTCAGTGAATGAAACCGTTTGTTGTGATGTTACACACTGAGTAAAAGCTTTCTAAATAAATAATTTATATGCCTGTACTTGTATGTTTAAAGGTAATTAGATTCGTCACTTTTAATTAGTTTTCTTACGCTAAGAATAAGACACATAACACATCAAAGTGCGTCTTAACAGGTTTTATTTAAACGCCATTTTGTGGCTTCTATAAAATACAGTTAATATAAATCATGCAACGTGCGGTGTTGGTTTCATGTCGTTATGCCATGTTCAAGGTAAAACACAAAAAACATGTTTAATCATAAATTATTTTCTCATTGCTGCTTCATTTAATTATTATCATATCTTTGTGGACCTTTTAATTCAAAATATAAATCCTAAAATACACCACATCACTCCTTAAGTGTTTTTTTACAAATCAATGTAAAGAAATGTAATTTACGAACGACACATACAAATTATACGATCTTAATAATCATAATAACTATTTTGAATAGTTTATACTCGTAGTTGACGGGTCACATTACGTCATACAAATAATATATTATTACGTCCCTTGATTCTATTTATGTTTTATGTTAGTGGATCAATTTATTGCATAATATCTGCCTTGTATATAGCGATCGCTTTTTGGCCATAAAACAACGACAATTAATTGGGTAATAAAGTTAAATTGAGTTGTTTAGCGCTACCGAATTATTTTTGTATAATGTGCTTTGAAGGAGTGTGATATATTAGCTTAAAAATTAGTATATTTATCACGTGACTTCATGTTTGTTTCCCTGTTTGCAGACGACTACGAGAGAACAAATTCAGCTGTGACTGTCAACTATCCTGGTTGGCCCGCTGGTTGAGGCCCCGGAAGAAACTGGCACGTCACATGACCTGCCATAGCCCCGCACACATACGGGGTCGTCTCTTCTCCAGGGTCCAAGACTCCGAGCTCAAGTGTAACGGTAAAGAGAAAGCTGGGTTCAAGACGATAATTCTTTTTTTATACTCGCGTGGAATTAGTGGAATCAAATTAGTGGAAATGTTCTATAAATTAATGTATATTTATTTGCATAAGAAAATGGCTTTGATGCATATGGCAAAGTTTTAATGATTTTAAATTAATTTTGGGTTTTAACTGAAAAGACGAGAGACAAAAAAAGCCAAAATTATTCTTACACGCATATAAATATAAAGGTTTTTGCTGACTTGTAAATTAGTGAGAAATCAACTTCAACCATTTGTTTCTTGAATTCTCACAATATTCTCCTTTTAACATTCCATTATCATTTGTTATTTCTTAATTATTGCTTTCATCATAGCAATGCCTACTTACGTTGGTTAAGCTTGTTTTAATGTTTCCTTCATAAATCAAAGTTGTAACGAACGGCATGCCATTTTTTATGTCGACGCCATTGTACGACCACCCTTATTCCCTGAGTAGTCGGCATATTTATATAAACAAGACTGCTCGGCACGAGTCTTATTTATCCCAACTGTCGACCCGTTTTAGGCGGGTTAATTAAATGATTAAGTAAAATGGCGGTTTGTTTGTTTGAAATTGGGCCAGAAACATGCGTGTTGTATACCAGCCCACCCCCGTCTGTCAGCGACCGAACTGGTCTTTGTAACACATGTTGAAACTATGATCCATCGGAAACAGTTTTGTCATACGCCTGATCGATTTTGATTATTAAAAAAAGAACCTAATTATTCTTTTATTAGTATTTATTTCATTTTTCCATATTGCTAGAAATGCTAATAATTAAACATGGTTACTTTTTTTTGTAAAACTGAATCCCATCAGTGCTCGACTTTGCTCAGCCCATTTGATTCTAATAACAATAATAAAGAAACAAGTAATGTGATTGTTGATTATTTATGATTTTGCAGACGTAGAACATGTAACAGGCACGGATACTTGTCAGGAGGAAAACATCTGTCCGCCCGAATGTACATGTACAGGCTCGTTCGTCGATTGTCGGGATCGAGGACTTACGGAAATACCCGAAGATCTTCCTCCGGACGCAACCGAATTGTAAGTTCTATACCTAAATATGTTCAGTAACATTGTGACGTCATTTGGTTGTCATATATTGATTAGGACTTTCAAGTGAGACAAGAATTTATATTAATGGTACCCAACCTCATATATTTTTGACTTTATAGCAGAATCACAATTAACAAGGTGCTTAAATATAAGATCATTTGAAGCCATCTGATTGGTCAAATAGATATTCACGTAAATCTGACCAATCAGATGCTTCAATTTACATTGACCTAAGATCAGAATTGTCGCGCTTTTGGCCCAGATATTTAACTTCTTGTGAACTTCTATTTTTATAATATTTTATTCTCGACCAACGTTCAACCTAACGCCATTATCATTGTCCCAATTTTTAACGTTTACGAGGCATTGCTCGTAAATAATTTCTCCCATGCCGATCTGCTGAATGACCTTTGAATCCACTAAACCATTGACAACTATGGTCCAGCTATGATTTATTGGCCACAACGATAATGACCCTTTAATTCTCTGGTCATCCGAGGACATCCTATGGCCTTGATATAAGCCAGCCATCTTTGTTAAGATAGTTTAAAAGTGGTTTGGACCAATTTTTTTTTCTCAATAAGCCAATATAAGTCATTGATACATGAAAATGTTCTGCGCTATTCTGTTCATTGATGCACTAGATCAGTGTGAACAGTGAAGCATAAATCCCTACTCGCAAAAAGGTATAACCAATCTTAGCCAAGCTAAATATAGATTGAGGTTTTTAAACTTAGAAAATCACGTGACAGCTTACTTTTGAGATAACGTTGCATGTATATTGTCATTCGGGTAATCCCCTATGACTTCGAAACATATTTTAGCAGAGACCACCATGGTGCTTTTTATAGATGTGGAAAGAATGAACATTTAGAGTGATTTTAGCTATAAGTACCAACAATATTGTCAGTTTTCAAACTCGTCTTTACTTAAACTTAAGTATGGGTTTATGTAGAAGGTATGCCCAAATTCCGCAAAGCGGTGATTACATATGTATACGATATAGGCAAACTGTTGGATACCACTTTTTGAGCGATATTAAAATCACTTGATTAGTTGATTACTGTTTGCGGCGGTACATGAAACATAGAACGACATAATCCGCACAATATAGATGTACGTACTCATATAAATATCCCTAGGGGGTCAATCAGCGTAGTCTTTATTACTTACGTATAATTATGCTTGACGTATATTAGCGCATGCGCAGTTCGGACACATACTAAATTGGTGCGCTAAAACAGCTTAAAGAAACTGGAAAGCGTCTCGGCGCGTTTGATCCTCCAAACCCAAAGACAACTCAATAATTTTGAGAACATCATGTTCGTATATAATCTAGTAATCCGAGGTTATATTCGGTTCCAGTATTCGTAGTGCTTCAACAATGTTTTTTGCTATTTTAAAAAAAATAAGAGAGGCCAAGTTGACCAACTATTACCAAGTCGCTTTATATTAAATCCCTTTAAGATTGATGATTTGATGCTGATTTGAGCTTGGAGAATCATATACGTTTAAAGAGCCATATCAATCAGCTCTAGGGATTTCACATTATTTTATACGAATGCTATATCTGTCAATAAGACAGGTGTAAGACAAAGGTACATTTTGCATATTGAACTATTCACACAACTGGTAACGTGTTCCACGTTGTTATTATTAACTTGCAAGCACTTACGAAGAACAAATACGCGATACATCCATACATTACCCACCATGGAGCCATTTTTAACTCTTCCTTCCTCCAATCGTAGCCATCTTTGCCATCTTCAACCCCCAACATCCGGAAACCATACGCTATTGACAAGTGCCATTCATTTTCGCTTTATTCTGCCAGTCTCTTTATATTCTGTTTAAGTTTAATTTGATAAATGGTTGTCGGACCTATTACAATCTCTCCTATTTATCAGAACCCTCTGCTGTTCGGAGTGATTGCCCTTGACGATTAAAAGCGCGATTACCCCCCTTATCCCGCCGCGCGATCTCCGCCAGTTTCACGATGCACCGTTTATCACGCATATCGCAGTCCCTGCCATCCGTTGAGAAAAGATTTACAAGCGTGAAATTCGAGTTTTTTCTTCTCTTCGTTTTATCATGCCCTACTGTCTGGTTGTCTATAGATTTTTGATCGTGATTAACGGGGGGATCCTAGATTTGATGTTCTTTGTCAAAATTGTCAAAATCGGAATCAGAGAAACAGAAAACTACAGCTGTGCTTGCCTAAATGTCAAAAAATTTCTTGATATATTATCTGCATTAGAAATGTGTATTTTGTAGGTACGATGTAGGTTCAAAAGACTGTTTTTATTTATTTTGCTAATGTCCATCTTTTTCAGGCGAATAGAGAATAACAAGATCACTAAAGTTCGAGCTAATGCGTTCGAAAACATGCACCTTCTAAAGAGAATGTAAGTAAACTGTATTTTGCATACACTTAATTCGTTTTTTATGTGTGTTATATTCACGTGTGTTCTGATAATAGGTCAATAAGTTGTTAATTTGGGAAAACTTGCTTAATGGTTCGGACTTATATGTATTTGTATAATAAATCTTCAGAAAAAAACTATTTTAGAAAATAAAATGCAGTTGAATGTCATCGACTGCTTGGACATTGCCATAAAATGTGAGTAAACCATAGAATGCTACGTACAGGACTTTAATCTAAGGAAGTATTGTTTACGTCTTTGATTTCTATTGTAGTGTGTACATAAACAATGCATTCGTTCGTTATATAGGAACTTGTTCTCACAATGCTTTTTGAACAACAGTTCGCTGTTTTGTACTTATGTCCCTGTCTATTTCATGATTATGGATGTTTGAAATAAAAATATTTATAAACCATCAAACGGTGTCATCTATAACAATGCTGTAGCGTAATTCTGGCGGCTATAGCTAACGATACAATTTTGCCCTGATCAGCCTTTCTTTTTTCTACCGTTTGTTTCGATTTATTATCATTTGAAGAAATGTTATTTGATGTTAGATTAATACAGTTTCGTCCGTTTTGATAAAAAGGTTGAACAAAGAAAAAGAAAGAAAGAAAGAAGACGGTAAGCTACTGGTCATACAATATGGCTAGCCACTTATCTTATAACTATATTACACCTGTCTGTCACTAGACCCACGAACTTAAGTCCAATTTACAATTGTGTTAATGTTTCAAATGCATAAAGAATATCTCCTTACCATAAAATTTACCTTTTCCTATTTCTTTCAGCACTAGTTAAGCTTTTTTCTAATTAAACAATTCCATTCTTAACCGCTGATAATCCCGTGACGCTACAACATAAATGTAAAGATACAACACTTCTTTTGATCTTCCCCCAAAACCTTCGGTGTAATGCTGTAAATACAAGAGTTCTGCTATAAAACGACGACAGCAGTGGTCGTGACCACTTATGGACCCTCTTCACAATTATGGCCCGAGCACTGGCCTTACAGTTGTTTTATACCACCCGTGTGGTGTTTATACATCATAACATGCATTACTGGGTCGTTACTCCAGCTCAACTACTTGTTGTTTACCCTTTGATCCCAACATACCGTACCGACAACAGTACAGTGGTACATACTACAAACACCAGCATATAAAAGCCAGAACTTTAGTCAAGTAGGACGCTAAGAATCGTTTTTCTATCATTAAATTCAATTGTTTTACGTTTTGTTTAGTTTATTTAGATGCTTTTTTTTTCTACAGCGGAGAAGACATTTTAAAATTTACATGTATCGTACTAAGAAACAACGGACTTTATACGTTATTGTTTATTTTCTCGAACGTGCTCACACCATGATGAGACATTTTAAAATGTCGGTCATGCAGATGTCCGTTGCGTCAACACACGGTCAAAATGACCTGTGTGAATGCCAATCTGATCACCTCGGCCTTTATGCTATGCAAGAGACCTCTGACATAATAAGGCGCCATCTTGGATCTACTTTGTGTGTCTTAGTTTTAATACTGGGTATTTAATGTTGACTTTTCAATTTTCCGTAAATCATATAGATTGTATTGATAAAAAAAATCGTTGTTATTGCAAGATATACTCAACTAAATGATATATATATAATTTGTTACTTTCTCGCGAACGGACACTGTTTCATAACTCAGGCGACGCACTTTGGTGTATTCTAGAGCTATGTACGAGGTGTATTTTACGAACCATACGGAAATACCCGAAGTTTTACGATTGGTGTGAATGCACTCAGTGTATTGTGGGTAAAGTAGTTCTTCAACATAGCTGTTATGAATACGGAAGTGATTGCTAAAATGAACAAAACAAGTACGAAGAGGTATACAACAGATTATTTTGGCATTTTTTACACATTCTAATAGTTAAAATATGTTTCATGCAAACATTTTGAACTAAATTTTGTAAACGGTCCAGACTTTAACGTAGTGACGTCACACGCTATGTATAGAATGGACATATTACTGTTTAACGAAAGCGAAAGTAGCAAAACTTGCTAATCGTATTTTTTTCCATTTGTCTATAAATATCAAGATTTTAAAAGTTTCTGGACATAGAATAAGGCCTTAGAATATGGTTGTTTATTCATTTATCTTAATTCAATGAATGTTATAATCGAACGAATTTCCTACGCGAAGCTATTTTTATGTAGGCCCAAATCTCAAATTTTGGGTGAGTTACGAGTCGTAGTATAGAGATGACTTTAACGTAGTGACGTCACACGCTATGTATAGAATGTGCAGATGTCTTCTCAACCACCGGTATTTTGACTTATAGACGGCATTACATTATTCCGAGTAAAAGATTTCCAGGACGACTGGTTAATAGTGAGTCGACTGAAAAGCCGCGATATATACTTTAATGAGATCATCAACGGTTTTTGTTGTTCAAAAGCAACTTTTGTTGTAAAGCAATTTTTGTTGTTCAAAGTAATTTTCGCTGCAGATCACTTCAGTATTATTAATGCAGTTTGTTTTGATAATTTGCACTAATTTCTGGAAGCGATGATCAAACAATGTTTGTTTTCTGATCAGGAACAAACTACGAACATCTACCTCTTGTGGCTCTTTGTGCTACTTAAGTGACTTTTCGGCCATTTCGCTTTTTGCAGAAGCATCTTTGTGGCTAATTACTTGTCCAATTATTCTGCAATTACCGTTTACATAAAACGGGTCTAATCAAACACGTCTCTTTAGAGACGTTTAAATTCATAAACCGTCTAATTTATACCCCGACTTTCTTCAACATTATTACCATCGTCATCTGGTCGTCATCGCTGGTTCTCGGCTTTCCCAATAGACACAGTAGTCTGGTTCCTGGCCCGCCATTTCATGATTCAATACTGTAAAATAGCTAAGAGACGACGGGACTTTGGATCTCAGCAATTGGCAGAAAAAACACCGATGATGTTAATTTGACGTGGAAGGAATGGTATAGAGATATAACCTAATATAGCGATGCGAATTAGTCGCTCAAATGTCACTAAGGAAATCTTTATTAGCGGCGGTCGTGTCTCCTCCGCCACTTCTTTCCCACTTTTGATACATCCCAAGGAGATCGGATGCGCGAATAATTTAATCAGGATTGTCAGAACGTAATTTGTTATTTTTCAATTCGATAAGTGCTTAAGGCATAGATGGGAATGTATTTTTTCTCTCTTCAAAGAGCAGCGGCCTTCTAGCGTATAGTGGGTAAAACTCGGCGCTTTCGGACTGGCTTATCTAAATTGTTTAAGACGACAAGTAAACAGGCGCGCTACGTAATCTTAGAATGGGTGCATGGAACAATTAGTCAATCATCTGAGGCGCGTGGGCTTCACGTGCACCGTAACAACAGATTTACAAATATAATCAGCCATACGAATGATACTAAAAATGTGTTTTGATAATGTGTCTGAATATTTGCCTAATCAGCAAATTATCCCAAATGGTTCAGATTGCATAGCTTTCGTAAGCAGAATGCTTACTTTTTTGAAATATTGGCCAATGTTATTGTTTGGTTGTTGTTGATGAAAATGTGAGGTTCTAAGAGAAAAAGGGCGTTGTTACAGGTGCTTATGATGCAGATGAATTAGATGCAGATAATGATGATGATGATGATGATGTAGATGATGATTATGATGATAATGTAGATGAGGCCGACGAGATAATGAATATGATGAGAATTATGTAGTTGTAGTGGTAGCAGTACTAGTAGAAGTTATTTTAGAAATTTTGTTGAAGATGTGAATAGGAGTGAGGATAAAGATGATGATGATAATGATGATGATAATAAAAAGGAGGAAGATGCTGCTTGTGATGATGGAAATGATGATATGAAGGTGTTATTTATCATGCTGGTGATAATGCCTATGCTGCTGCTGCTGCTGTAAATGATGATGATGTTTTCTTTCTCTTTTTCCTCCAGAGACATGAGCAACAACCAGATCATCTCATTGGATACCAAAGCTTTCTCCGGTCTTTCGTCCTTGGTGACGTTGTAAGTATATTGAACTCCAAATATACATGCATTTTTCTAGATATATCATTTGAATAAATCAATTAACGATGCTGTTATTAACTTCTGATCTTAAAAAGTACAAAATTACAAGTGATATAAGCATCATGCTGTACAATTTTTACGTTCTTTATTATATTATCTTCTAAATATTGTAAGATTATACTTTTGTTCAATTAAATAATTGAATGAAAACTGAAACTGCAATCCGAAATGGACAGCCTACATGAACAATGAAATTATAGTGAA
Organism: Sinonovacula constricta; assembly: GCA_007844125.1. NCBI lineage: Eukaryota > Metazoa > Mollusca > Bivalvia > Cardiida > Solecurtidae > Sinonovacula > Sinonovacula constricta. Next base: position 47,002,181 of record CM017569.1, on the reverse strand, counting down.
ACTTTGCATTTTTACACAAACAGATATTCTAAGAAGTGTCCTCGATCTCTTATTTATATATTATCTACGCTCTTGCCTATTCTTTGCATATTTGAATTCGTCGACAATCCTGAGAAACTCATTTCCTTAACTCGGGATGAGACGGTCATAGATTCTCAGTGTTTCAGTCTGTGTTGAAAACTAATTACTGTTTACGACATTGTCTACAAGCCACGTGACTTACGTTACAGAGTGATTTACGGTAACAAGATTACGGAGCTGCCACTGGGGGTGTTCTACGGCCTTAAATCCTTACAGCTGCTGTAAGTATTTTAAACTGTACGCTGTTCATCTCAAACAGTAATGAATTATAAGTCATGGGCTACTTTTTGACAGCAAGTCTTTGAAATAATTTTGAGGTTTAATTAGATTTATTTGTTGAAAATTTTAATTTATTGTAAAAGCTACGATGACATTAAATCAACTGCTGAAGTGGCCATAGTATTTATTATCTTATATTATCTAATATATTTAAAATATCTGCATTTTTAGTAATAAACTGTAATAAAGACATCGTTTTCATGGCCAAAAAGTTGCAGTCAGCTAATTTAACTGTTCTAAATGTTAAATAATGTTGTTTGCTGATGTTATTTTTTTATGAATTAGTACAATCGAGAATGTTGCATATTGTTGCTGTTGTTGTAAATAGATGACAAAATACTTAAGTTGAATAATAGTATATTGAAGCGAACATGTTGTCATCTCTAAGTGTTTAAATTAAACTTACTCATGGCTACAGCCAAAAAGAAACTACTTCTTAATTTAGCACAATTTATCAAAAAAGCTCTGTAGGATAGAAATAATTATTTAAATATGTTATGTACATAAATGTTCTGAACTTATCTAAATAATTGGGAAATAAGTATTACTCTCCAAAACTAATATGTTTGTTGACACATGTATGTTTACCACGTGTCAAAATGTTGACTGAGATGTGTTATTAGACAATGTATATTCTTACAAGTCTGAATAAAATTGGTTCTGTTCTGGTTCTAAGAGCAAGTGTGCAAGATGTCTTAGTCCGTCTTATGTTCCAACTGCTTGAATGTTGATTGTTGTTGCTGTTGCTAATGGTGTTCAATGTTGTTTGTTTTTGTTTCTACAGGTTATTAAACAGAAATAAGATTTCGTGCGTCCCCACGGAGACTTTCAGGGATATGCAGAAACTCAACTTGTTGTAAGTAGACCTTATCTGTCCTAAGGCATCCAGTGTTTTATACAAAAGTTAATGTAGACGATGACATGCTTTTCCATTTACTTACTTGCATATTTCTATTTTATTAAAAATGACTCCCATAGACCTGGTAACGCAATCGGTAGAGTGTCGCGCCAAGCCACGGGGTCCCTGGGTTCGATCCTGAGTCGCGACATACCAAAGTCGTTAAAATGGTAGTGGTATAGCTCCTTGCTAACGCTCGAGCAAATAAAAGGGTAGTTAGACGACTGGTTGGCCCGGTGTCAGGATTATGTAACTGCATGTGGTATCGTGCCAGGTGTTCATGGCATGCTCTTCACAGTGGAGGCAGCATTTTATCTGTTTTGAGTGGACACTGTCTCCAAGTAACTGAAATACTTTCAATGAGACAATAACCCAACAAACAAACAAACAAACAAACAAACAAACAAACAAACAAACTAAAATGACTATAAAGTTACCCACTTAAAGACAAGCGTTGGCCTGCAAAGATAAAATAGTTAAATGTATGATACTAGATCTAGAAAGCGTGTCACTAATTTCGAATATAACTGCTGATACTGTTTAAACTAGTTCATGTTAAATTAATTGTCGAATATATTGAATTGATGTTTCCCGTTCATATGCATTTGGACTCCAATATGTCCGTACTTAATCGGCTTTATGTTACACAATACCTGTCGTTCGTGTGTGGTTAATTAAAATTCATTTTTATGGCCACAAGCATGCTGGTAACCGCTGTCTCTTTTCTTTGTTTTTTTTTCCATTACTTACCACTTGTTCATGGTATAAAAGTGTGTTACGTTAAATAACATAGCCATTATTTATCATGACTTTCTATTATAAAAATGGATCTAGTGTTAATTTCATTTGTAAGAATGCTTGATTTTTCATGTGATTTGATTATATTTCACTCATTCATAGTTAAATAATGCTGAAAATAAAGATAATATACGTTGTTTGTAAAACGAAGACTTAAGTATAATTGAAACCTAATTGGTAACACTCATGTACTGTCTACTTCCTGGAGATGCTGTTATAATTTACTTTATTTTTTGTCGTTTTGCATAATAAGTACGTCGCGGATGCTTTTAAAGAACATTTCGTGAGTTGTAAAATTTATGAAGTAGTCTGAGTGAACATGTTTGTACACAAGTGAACGTGGGCCTGTGGCTACAACTGATAAATTGTTTGGGTTTTACTTAGAAAGGGTCATCAATTTAACTGCATTTTATATTAAATGAATTGAAAACTATGCAGCTTGTGCGTGCATTATTGCATTATTGTAAATTATCCGATTATTAAAACACAACGATATATAATAACACATTAAAGTTATATATATATATATATATATATTAACATCGCACATTCCATTTTTTAAATTATCAAATGCACATGACAACGAACTACGAATTCTTTTGATGTATGTATTTCGCAAATTACGCAATTAAAATGCAATTATGTTAGAATAATAACATGTAAATATAAAAAAAGACTAAATTTTAAATTAACAGTTGTTAAGACTTGTGCACCGAATGTCTGTTTTCACTGAAGTATTGCATTTGCATTTTTACGACGGAATCATGTACATAACATATAAGTAAACATTGAAAAGGAACATCTGTCAGAGTACAGACAGTCATTGCTAGCAGGGTTGGATCCAGTGGGTGGGGGGGGGGGGGGGAATGCATCCCCACCCCCACCAACCCAAAAGTAGAATTGTGAAAACACATACATGTAAGCTTAAGAAATACTAACCTTTTAAAGTAAAGTTTGTCTGTTGACTGTTTGGTTAGGGTCCCTTACTGCGTGTATATATGGTTAGGGTCCCTTACTGCGTGTATATATTTATTGCGATAAAGTTGAATGGATCAAGATTCAAAGCCCCCCCCCCCCCCCCAATATCAATTGTTTCTGGATCCGCCCCTGATTGCTGGTAAAGAATTTGAAGCTGTTATGATAAATTGTTACACCAGTCGTGTAATTAATCATGTTCGGATTGCTGCTTGAACGTAGGCAGGATCCAAGCAAACTGTTTTTAGGACTTAAAGGTGATATCTGATAGTTTGCTTATATATAATACATGCAATAATGTCTTACATCTATTCCGAGGAATTCATGCATTATTCTTGCATAAAACATATACTTTAGTTTAAGGAAAGGCTGGTTTTAACATAACCTAAATTGTGAAATAGTACAAATAGTGAAATATATCGCTTAAAGTGTCGTTATTTCTAAATCTATAAATAAGCACGATGGGGATTTTTGCTAAAAAAAGATATCTGTACGTAGGTCAGTGCTGATTAACCGGATGCTCATGTAACGTGATCTTCAAATTAAGTAGTCATGTTTTCTTTGTTTAAATTAGTTAACTGTGCTGTGTAACTCGGCTAGGAAATGTGATAGTGTTATTGTGCCGACACCGCCGACAATGCTGGCTATCTACCCCATCCACATCATCATTTTATACCCACCACACAAAACCCTCGGATTTTACTTCCCACTTTTTATTTTTATAATCTTATATCCTTGTTCGTCCTAGATACCAATTATCAGATGTAGGAGTGCCATTTTGTGATGGTATGTCCCGAAACTACTTTTATACGATGTGCGCTTGTAATTCCAAGTCATTGCGAATATTCGTAAATCCCGTATGAGCAACCGAGACATATGCCGTTGTAAGTCATTTGCATGACCCGAATTATTCTCGCTAGTACCCATTTATACACCTGGGTGGAATAGAACAAGTCGAGATTTATTTCTTGCTCAAGGAAATTAGCCGCGACCAGACAGAGGTTCGAACTACGAACCACGTGATCCGGAGTCGTCTTACCACTGGACTATCCCGCTCCCTTTAATACTATTACAGTTGTACGACGCTAGTATGTGGACCTTGATATGCCCCTACCCGTCTTTGAACACCACCACCCAAATGCCCTTACCACGGGGTATATAGGGTGCGCATTCCTTCCTCTGTTTTCATTCTCGATATTGTCGAGGTAATGTTTCTAAATGAACTCGACAAACCGAGGGATATATAAACAATTATTGAGATTAGACGCGACAATGAGTTTATAAGCAGATAACAACGACTTGTTACCCGGCCAACTGAGCTTGTTCGCAATCCTGCAGGTGTTAGTCCCCCCTTTTCATGCTTCAAGTTGGTAATAACCTATACCAATTCATAGTCAATTTCTTAAATTTGCACTAAAAGTTGTCTAAACATATTGCCATAGATTAAGAAGGAAACACGTGTAGTGTAAATGCTGATCACCAGCCCCATGTCCAAAGTCTGAAGACCTAGATCTACACTGTTCTGTTTAAACCTGATCAGGCTGTGCTACGCAGGTTCAGAGTTTAGGCAATAACAAAACAGGCTAAAAGCTTTGCCAGATTAAGCCGCCTAGCATAAATGTTTGGACTAATTAACATAAAATGATACAGAAAACTTTCCCTATTATGCCTGTTATGTCATCGGATATTTAGATAAGATTTCAGTGTTATGCGTAATATCTGAAATGAAACCTTGGCGGATTAATTACTTCATAATTTATATGGAACACACTTGTATCGACGATTTCAAACTTAATATTAGCTTTAATATTACTACTTTTGTCTGGAATTCCAGCTTAGAATTAGCCTTTCTCGTATGGCTGAATATCCGGTGTTTTTATCATAATTATGTAAATTACCTTATTAGGAATTTATGTCTGAATTCCTCGAAGATCAGCGGTATTCTATCCATAGAATATTTATAAAAATGTGTGTTATGTTGTTTTCTTATTCGAAGATGTTCCCCACACTCGTATCAAATTTGCCAAAGATTCATTTTTTTTAGGATTTCTTTTACTCACGATTTGATTTTATCCATTCCGCAAGGAATAAAACGAAATAATAACATCAAATTATAGGGCTTCAAGTTTTATAACAATCTCAAGATATTTGACTTTTACAAATTCGTCTTCAGCCATGTTAAATTAATGTTATTGTAATGATTTAGCATTGGTCGTTATTTTTTTTAAATCTAGAGGTGAATTGGACCGAGTATACGGTACGCCAAGCTCAGTTATATTATTACTGGGTGTTATGTTCTGTAACAGACTCGTTTATTAATATTACTGTCCAATATGTACCAGCGGGCGCCATGGGCCAAGCGGCTAGAATCACCGACTTGTAACTCCCCAGACCCTCAACGCGCCTGGTTCGAGTCCCGGTCTGGACGAGAACTTTCATATGGGGAGTTTTTCCAGCAAATCGGTGCGCCGGTGGTTCTCCTCAGACATAGTCTGGGATCTTCCTCCACCAATTATAAACTGGACGTCGCCAATATGGCAATTATTGTGTCGGTACGGTGTAACAATACACACACGCACACACACGCACGCACGCGCGCACACACAAACAACAAAAAACAATAAATTGTAATAAATTAAAAAAACAGCAATAATTAGCTGGACGTCACCAATGTTACCATAATTGTGTATAAACAACAACAACAACAAAAATGTATTGTACTGGTAATGTGTGTCTCTATTCACAGGTCCCTGTATGACAACAAGATCGAGTCCCTTGCCAATGGAACCTTTGATCCTATGGAGAGCCTTCAAACTCTGTAAGTAATCTCTGGACACAGTCGTCATGTTTTGATTTCATGTTGAAAGCACACATCATCAATCTTCAAGCCGATCATGGGAGCGGTATTTGATTTCGGGACTAAACCTTCCATTCACGACCCCGAAAGTGATCTTGCAAAGGACATCTGTGTGACTACAAACACTTTATTAATTTCCGATGATTACTCCCTGAGCATATTCTTATACAAACAACAACAATAACATGAAGATGACAAGGCAATACATATGTGCGCCGAAATTTGAGTTGAATGTGTGATAAAGAATCTTTAACGTTCTTATCTCCCCTTTCTTTGCAGCCACCTTGGTCGTAACCCGTTCATCTGCGACTGTAACCTGCAGTGGCTCTCCGACTACCTGGACAAGAATCCCATAGAAACCAGCGGTGCAAGATGCGAGCGTCCAAGGCGCCTGGAGAGGAGAAAACTAATGGGAGCAAATCCCACTAAGTTTAAATGTAAAGGTGATTTTAATACTAAGCACGTGTGTTGTCATCCCAGAGTTGCCTGCCCCTTCTGACTTGCCGGGTGTAGCCTCTTTCTGTTATAACCGTATAGTAGCCGACAATACGTGAAGCCGTCTTTTGTTTCTTCGCTTCATACTTATTAAATCTGTACACAGTTATATATTCTTTTTATATATTTGTATATTATTATATATTTTATATTCTTTCTATTAATCTATACCTACTTCTGGCAACCACTATGTAGAACTCAAATCCAGTATCCGTTCAAACTAAACTCAAATCTACTTTATTCCGCTTATTATTTCTCTTTGCAGTAGAATATCCGGTGTTTTTATCATAATTATGTAAATTACCTTATTAGGAATTTATGTCTGAATTCCTCGAAGATGTAGAACACTACATACAATGTAACAACAACAACAACAACAATACAATACTCCAATGAAAATAGCACTTTTCAAATAATTGATCTTGCTGCCTATTTAATTGATTAATATTTTCTTTTAAAATACCCAACGTTTCGGCAAAATACTTTAAACATAAACAGAAAAACAAATCAAAACACATTTCTTTCGGAAAACGTAGAAACTGTTCTACTCTTGAAAACGAAAATATCAAAAGTTCGCTATGGGAAATTTACAACATATACATGAATGTTGATTTATTTTGCTATCAGAATTTCGGCTTGCTTATAGCTAGATCTTAAATTAGTGCAGTTATTATGTTCCGCCATCTTGTTTCTCAGCTTCCTTGTTTGGTTGTATTATATTTTTAAATTGTATCATTATTTTTATTCCTGTCTTTCAGTATATTAACTTTTATTTTTCCATTATAATCATTTCACTATCTATAAAGTTAAAGTTATTTAATAAAGTTATTAGTTCAAATTTAACATCTAGTCCTACACTTCGTTTTACCTGAATCCATAGCAACCATTTTTCTGCATGGTTATCATAGTCTAACTTCCGGTATCTACATCTAACGTCACTGTAGCCACTATGTGACATGTACAATTTTGTATCTGATCTAATTATTTAGTGCATGTTCTAGTGTACTAATCTGGGCATTTACAATTTATTTAGTACATGTATATCATCGATATATTGCGTTTGTTTATTTACACTGTGCCGTTTTAAATGTTCTAACACACCATTGTTAGTTCATTATCTTTTCCTTTAAGTAACTCTGACTAAAATTGTTAAATTTTAATATTTAATTAACACCCTTTTAAAACTTAGCCTTGTGATTTGATAACCATAACTAAGATTCTTGCATGCTTTGATCTTTTGAATACTAAACTTATATCGTAAAGTGTTCCATGAGGAACTGTAGATTTTTTTTTTTCAAAAAAACACGCTCACACTCAAATGTTCAGGAAATTGCTTTTTTCTAGAGTTAAACACAAATAGTTGATGCTCGATATAAAGAGAGCAGTTGTTTGTGTTTAAATTCTGAAAAAGGCAATTTGCCGAAAACTGTAATGTGAGCTTTTTCAGAGTAAAAACCCCACTAAACTTATAATGAACCAATCATTATAATACTAATGCTTTTGGTTTATGTTTCATTTCACAAGTTCACCGATCGATATTTTCCATAAAACAGTCTTTTTTGTTTCATTTTCTCATTCACGTCAGTAAATAAGTGTTCTTTACCCGCTATACCTCACAGGTACCGAAGAATACCGAACACGTAATGCCGGAAGCTGCACGATCGACAACTCGTGTCCGTTGAAGTGCGATTGTGCCGGAAGTGTGGTAGACTGTTCGTCCCGGCGACTGACGTCCATTCCAACTAATCTACCGCCTTATATAACACAGTTGTGAGTACGAGGGACATGCGCCTGTCAAGCTAAGATTTCAATATCTTACAAACTCTGTACCTTATCTGTGAAACTTTACATTAACTATGTAAGTTTCCAATATTTAAAAGGCGGGAAATGTATAATATTTCAATGTATATAATATTTCAGATAAAATCAGTTCAGAAGCTTATGCAGCGAGACAAAGTTTAATATGTACTACCAGTAAATCGACAATCAATCACCGATCCATGAAACAAAGAAGTCAATTAATGAAGTGAAAAAAAACCAACTTACTAATAGTTTGCTTAAAAGCTCGCGGAGTAATACAAACCTTACATAGATATCTTGACTGGCCACTGTTTTGAAAATCAATGAACTGATACGAGAAAAAACCTCACAAAAAACGCACAACACAAAAAAAACGTAAGAAATAACAACGACATGCACAAACACAAATGCATTTGTTATTGTAGTTTGAAATGCACAAATCTATCTTGATTGTCTGCAACAATGCGTGGGGAAGAGCAGGATCGGTTCCAGAAGGAAAACGACAGATTGCATCATATTTACAACTTAAAGCCTGTTTCCTGGTTATATTTATCAACTTTACACATTAATTTATTATTATTATTTTACCATTTTAGCACCGCTTAAATCACATAGACAACGTCCTGTTATATAATCTTTCCCCAGATTTATTATTCATCGGAACACTGTTATTTATCATGATTGTGTTTTTATTCATGTTTATAACGGGTGTGCGTTTTTGTCTTAGTGCAGTTCCCCTCTAGAACATCCTGAAGGCATTTTTCTCCTTAACGATTCATTCATCCTGGTTTTTTGTTCATTATCTAGAGCGATTAAATTATATTTACAACATACGGGCATTTGTTGTTTCCGGATTCTATTTCCCAATTCACGGTATTTAATGAATGTATCATATGTGTGTAACTACCTTTCAAAGCATATTTTTAATATCTTCTCGCAACATACAACGTAAAACTAGTGTTCTGATTACATTTCCCAAGTTTAGACACCAATTTATCACGATTGTTTAATACTTTTCCAGGAAATTAAAAGATAACCAGATTAGTAGGATATCCGCTAATGGCGTGTTTGACGAACTCCCTAATCTACAAATATTGTAAGTATTATATTGCATCAATTTTAATCTAAACATTTACACACTTTATGCCGTAGTTCGATATAGTATCATCTAATTTGTTTGTTTTGTGTACAAATCATTTTGCATATAACATTTAGGTCAACAAATATTAAAGGTATGAACATGCAACTTGCAACATGCAACATGCATTGGTGGTGTTAGATTTTTATATGGTACCATCGCTGACATGTGTTGGTCCACCATTGATCTATCTTGCTCTATTATCTACAAATACTTCAGGAATATTATCGATCCAATCTAATTATCTAGAATTGTAAACAAATTGACTTTTTCTTCAGTGACAATTTTTTATGCATATTTAAAATAGTCATATTAAAAGCAGACCAGTTAACGGTGGATTAAAGAATTCCGCATACAACGTGTTGCCGCAAAAAGCATCGACTATTGATTTATATATTTATTCATTGTAATAACGGTTATATTGCAGCCATTCTTGATTATTCCTTACAATGTTTGTTTTTGTAAACAAATTGAATATCATATAGTTCCATGTTTATGCAAAAGTTTAAAGTAAGATCTTATACCGCCTAAACTTTTGAGTTGAGACCAGTCAGTGTGTTTTTTGTTGACAATTTATGTATAAATCATGAACTTGTTCTTTAGATGAATAAATTGTTGTTTTTTAAATCTGTGATATGCCTTGTTATATCTGTTGAATTGCAAACTGTGCTTTTATCTGCAAATCAAGTGCGGATAAGACCTCGAAATATCAACAATTTGATAAACAAAGTATAGGTTTATGTCGATGTCACTATTAAGCAACAGTTTTGCTTAGTGTGTATTTTTGTATTGTTTTTGTTATGTACAACTTAGATTGTATAAATATAGAACTTGTTACTTGAGAAATATTTTTTTTAAAAATTTTTCATCGTCATATCTAGAGATAAACAACTTGTTTATCTCTAGATATGACGATGAATATAAATAAATAAATATTATGTGTGTGTGTATGTGTGTGTGTGTGTGGGTGTGTGTGTGTGTGTGTGTGTGTGTGTGTGTGTGTGTGTGTGTGTGTGTGACACACTTTCGGAGATGAGTGGGTATATTGAATTGCAGATGTCGGTCGGTCGGTCGGTTTTTCTGTCGGTTTGTCGGTCGGTCGGTCTTCCTGTCTCTTAGTCAGTCCGTCAGCAAATCTGTTTGTCAGTCAGTTTGCCTGTCGTTCAGTCGATCTGTCGATCAGTGTCTAAGGAACACACGGGCCTACAATCTTCAACCTTATATGGGATATTGGTGACATGATGAGTACATAACACTATTGGTTTTAGGGTCAGTGGCGAAAAGAGCTAGGTCACAACGACCTTGAACGTTGGTTTAGATGTGGTTTTGTTGGCGTCCGTGGTTAAGTCTTCAAAACAATGGACTTAGATCGGAAGGTCTCGGTTTCGGACGCTGAAACTGAGTACGCGATGTTAGTTTGTTTTTGAGCAACACAATTTACTGCACATTGCTCCAGGTACTCGGTACCTAAGTACTGGTTCTACCCAGGAAGTGGGCAGTATTGAGGGATTAATATAAGTTGAAATGACTTGTTTCGATATTGATAATAAGTACCCAATTGACAGGTTTAAACTAAAGGTTGAGGATTTGGAGTCAGTTGGTGAAACCCTGCAGGTGTTATTGCACATATAAGGCAGCTTAGACCAAAAAAGGCGTCTAAAAATAGATAATATTGACATGCATAATCACAGTAAATAGGTAGTAGCAGCGTTGTAAATGGATTCGGGCTTGTGTTGTTGTTTTTTTTTGCTTATGAAGTTAACAGTAAGCTTAAACAGACTTTGTTTGAAAAAGTGCAAAATTAACCGCAACATCTCGATTCATTTTCTTCAAAATCAGAATAAGCCTTGAACGAACATTTTACAATAAAATTTTAAAGATTCGTTTTTAACGATAGTTGCAAGTTCACCAAGTGCATCAACGGCGAAATCAAATTCAATTCTAAATGAACAATCTGTAACATATGTCGCTAATATGGTATATATTATTAAAGATTTATTATTATGGTGTGATAGTCTCAAAATACAATTACATGTGAACATCTGCGTTATTTTACGTGCGGTTGCACGCCTTAATGAGATAAGATAACAGCAATTTTCAGTTTATTGCCCGTATACACTAAAACTGAGATTTATTTGCAGTTGTAAGATTTTAACGGTTTTAGAAAAGCAGTAAGTATGTGATGGGTACCTATAGCATGCTGAGGTAATCTATGTTTATTATTGTGATTTTAAACATGACAATTGCCAATTAGCGTGAGAAACTGTTATTTCATAAGAGCCACCAGCATTTTTAAGGTTTCCAGGATTAAAGTTACGGTTTGAGATGAGCAACAATATTTATTTGGCATGTAATTGTGGTATATCTCAGCGATAGAACTTAGGTTATCTGTCTTCAACCGCCGGCGCCTCGCTGGTCGGCTGGAAGATCCCCACAAAAGTGTTAAGGCCCGACCGGAACTCGAACCTATACGATGGGCCCCATGGGCACAGATGAGTTACAAGTCAGTGACTCGTCCCAAACGAAAGTGGTGTCCTTCACAACACTTTCAATTTCAAGCTTCTTTTAACTACGCATGTTTCTTGTTAATAAATTGCGATTTCACGAATTATACGATTTTACGAATGCATGGGTCGATCCGATTGACATTCGTTGTTTCGTGACTAGTACTTTTTTTTGCATGAAATAATGTTTGAAAATCCTCTGTTTAAACTTCGATTTTTATCTTTGCATTTTTTATCAATTCAGGGATCTCAGTGACAATCTGATTGAGATAATTGAAGACAGTGCATTCAAGTCACTTGGAAAGCTAATTGAACTGTAAGTGAAATAGTGAAATTGTTGTTGTTCATGATGGTGATGCTGCTGCTGCTGATGATGATGATGATGATGGTGATGATGATGATGATGATGATGATGATGATGATGATGATGATGACGTTCTTGATGATGTTGTTGTTGATGATGATGTTGTTGTTGATGGTGATGATGATGTTGTTGATGGTGATGGTGTTGATGTTGATGATGATGATGATGATGTTATTGTTGATCATTCCATGTATCTCTTCTTAATTGTCAGACTCTTAGAAAACAATATTTTCATCTGTCAAATCTTTTAAGAGCGAATCGCCGCATGACTGTCAGCATTTGTCTGACAATTATGCGATTTTCACGATAATGTAGAAACCACAGGTGTGAAGTTTCTTTATTTGAAGGCATGTTTCGATGATCCTATTAAATTGTTACATTCTATAAATCCTGCAAAAGATCACATATCGCTCTATCTTAGGATGATAAATTAAGAAGCATGTACATTTTAAAGGTGTAAATATTGCATTTAAATAACTATAACTGTTTTATGTCTTAGAAATGGAGTGCTTTAACTTAAACGATTTTTTTTTGCGATATGACATTAAATAAAATGAAAGATTACCTATGAGTGATCTCATAGTTTAAAATTAGCTGTTTAATTTCATTCCACTTAAAGAGTTTATGATAGGATCATTAATATGTGGTTACTGTAATGGCTTGGGCGAAAGTACATACATGTAATTCTAAGAGTGACTTTTTAAACTCCGCCATGTTATCATGTGATATTAAATTATTAATCTTAGAAATGGAATAATTATATTGTACAATGTATATTACTCATAATAGAAGTATGTCACATAATGGATTTTCTCAATTTATGTTTAACGTCTTTTTATGCAATCAGGCAAATATGGTCATTATGTTATATTTCATAATAGCGAATGTTTGGTCAAGAGACATTCTATATTGTTTTTTGTATTGTTGATTTCAGAAATCTCGCCAATAATCGACTGGACAAAGTTCAAGGCCGGATGCTTACAGGCCTTTCCAATGTTCAACATATGTACGTTTTGTATAACCATGCCCCGGTTTCACTAAACTCTCTAAATTCCCTCCTCATCTCAACTTTGCGATTTTCCTCAACTTTTTTGTAGATTTGCTAAACCTTTTGAGATTTTCTCAACTTTTTGAGATTTCCTCCACTTTCTGAGATTTTCTCAAATTCTTCTTTCACTAAACACTTTGAGGAGCATTTCTTTTGAGTTTTCCTCAAATATTTGAGGAACATTGCTTGTAGCCTCAAGCTGTTTCCTCAAATATTGGGCTAGCAAAAAGATTTTTTTCTCAGTTGAGGATTCTCAAAATTGAGTTGAGTGACTTTTGTGAAATGAACTTTTCAAGATTTCTCAGCTAAGTAGAATTTTGAGTTAATTAATTCCTCAGCTGTGGAAATTTAGTGAAACCGGGGCCTGACTCTCAACATCTGCTTATTGTAACCAAAAGTCTAACTACTTAAATATTCTTCTTAGCTGTCGAATCTCATTTTGACCTACTCATCAAAGTCTCGAACAGAAGCTCGAATGAATATCAGAGCGACTCGTGTCGGTAGAAATTCTTAGTAACACCATTTACCGTATTATTCACAAATTCTTAGTAACACAATTTACCGTATTACTCCCATTAAACGTCCCCAGGCGTGCCTTTTTGTTTTTTTTAAAAGGTGGTTATACAGGTCTTAAACGATCCTTAATTATTTCATACAGTATTGAATAACACACAAAAATCCAAATGATCCTGTTAATGTCTATTAAATGAGAACCTTAAATTAAGAGGCGCAAACGGTGCGAATGACTGGTGTCAAAATATATAATCTTTCCCTATCTCGGTTTTTAAAAGCTCCATTCTGAAAACAAGTCAAATAATTGTGTTGATTAATACCTTACAAGCACCAAATATCTTTTTAAAAGACATTTCTTGTTTCTTTTTATTTATGGTAATTCTTGTTTGATTTGTCGAGTCTCGCAGATCTATGCAGTTGTAGGATTATTTGTTAACTACCTACTTCAAGTTTTTTTCTCTGACATTCCCAGTGCACCTTGTTTCAAATATTATTTTAACAAAGAAGACCTGTCTGCCTAAACTGCTTTATAATTTTTTAATATGATTTACAGACAGCTTTAAACATGAAACCCAAACTTATTGGATTGTTTTGTTTTTTCTTGCTTCTTTTTGTTTTGGATGGTTGTGGGGAAGGGGGCGGAAGTTGCTGGGGGTGGAATCGGCGATGTAGCCTTTGCCAGACTATGGCTACATCTGTTATCACTATAGCAGTACATACCTTATTATTTGGCAACATTAAACTATGTATATTTGCTGATTTCCGTAAAATTTTACCGGTTGCAAACTGTTTAAAGAATCACCATTTCCTTGCGTGCGTTCATGTAAGACCGAACAATGTCCGAGGTTTTTCGATTACATTGTCGAAAACTCCTGACCGCCAGTTCAATGCTGCCAGGTTATACTAGCCTTTTCTGTAAACATTTTACATTACAAGTGATTTGTTCATGCATTTGCCGAACGTTCTCTGTTGTTTGTTTCAGCTCACTTACCGGAAACCGCCTTAGCTGTATCAGTAATAAAACCTTCCAGGAAACTACGAACCTTCGCAAATTGTAAGTCCTGACATGTTGTTCTAAGTATTTTTCCTTTAAGTTTTTACTTACTTTCTTTAATACAAACTGCAGGTGTTGCTTATTGGAAAAGAACCATAGTGTGGAAGCGGCACATTCGTATTGATACCGAAGACACGGTGTTCGAGCTTCATGCTTGTGCAAAGTTCAACGTTTTTGCCACGTTCATCAGAGACATTAGAGTCTAAAAGAATAAACAGAAACCAATGTCTGAGTTGCATTTTTACCTGTCTATGAAATACATGTACATGGCAGAGTCAAAATGCTGTTTATTAAAGCGACGACTAGCCGACTCAGTTGAGGATGATCCCTGAAAATGTCTGGGTAGAACCACGGACGCACAGCAGGTCAGCTGAAAGACCTACTCACATTAAGTCCTTCGCCACGACAGAGACTCGAACGCACGCGGAGGTTGTTTTTCTTTTTGTTAAATAGAACCATTGGTATTATAAGGTAAGTAAAGATGTTGTAAGTAGAAGCTTATATTAAAGTATAATGTTTTGTTTTTCATTATAATTAATTTTAGGGACCTATTCGACAACCAGATCGGCTGTGTCCAAGAAGGGGCGTTTGACAAGACACCACACCTGTCCTCATTGTAAGTAAATATTATTGTCCTTTCAACATGAAATTGTACTATTGTTATATTTGATTATAACCAGATCGGTAAGAACATGATTATCTTTAAAACTAAGTCAATTTCGATTTTCTGACATTTTATTTGTCATATATGTTTTTCAATAAGGAAATATGACACGGTCCAATTAGCATTGCAACATATACTAACATATTGAAAGGCACAGTACGAAGGTTTTCACGTGCAAGTCAATTGTAAAAGTAAGAACAATTATTTGACGAGCCTTTAAATAAAGAGAGCAAACCAGACAGTTACCGCCTTGGAACGGTCAGTCGGCAGTATGGGCCAACTGGGGTGCTTATACCGGTTTTACAAAGCTCTAACGTCGCATTTCCTGAGAGGTTTCTCAAATGCGAGCAATGAAAAGAAAATCGATTTATTAGAATAAAAACAATGTCCAAGCGCTGATGTTTTTTTTATATAAATTATGACATTGTTGAAAAAAACAAAACAAAACAGAACAGAACTTTATTGACCTAAAAAGTTCTGTTCTGTTCTGTTCAATTAAAAGAAAGTATTTACTTGACGAGACGTGTTTTAGAGCCTGTATGAAGCAATGAATATATGATTCATGTAAGGAGAAAGAAAAACTGAAATAAATATAAAAAAAGGAACGCAGAGTAACAAAATATAACAACAATGTTTTAACTGATATGTTTAAATCCACAAATTCGGTCTGTTATTTCAATAACTCAAAATTAAATTGTCAAATTGGATTGAAATCTTTTTGTAATTAATTTAATTTAAAATTTGAAATGTGTATGTAGTGGTATGATACATAACCGAAATCTGAGGAAAGAATACTGGAGGTCTGGAGGAAGGTAAAACGGAAATTGATGCGAAAACAATATTTCTATAAACAATTGACAAAATACATAACTGTTCAACTGCTTTATGTCCGTCAAATTTGCAATTTTATTGAATCAACCGTAAACCTACTTACAAAAGTATTATAGTTTTTTTCAGTGCTCAATTACCTTTAAAATTAATATCTTATAATTTAAATGATATCACGTCACCTATTGCTTTAAACGGTTTCGTATGGTTTATTTTAAAGAACTACTTTTAAATAAACTGATACGGTAGGAACATCTTTTTCAAAGTGAGTATGTTGTATTTGAACTTCGAGTTCTACTCAAGTAGAATTAGATACCTTTTCTGTTATAAGCCGTGGACAGCGCAACAATGTTTACTAGTTGTTGCCATTCGTGAAAATGATCAATAAGCATCCTCTATTTATTCTAAATACAGACCAAATGTTCTATTTTTTTTCTTCAGAAATCTGATGTCGAATCCGTTTTCTTGTAATTGTCACATAACTTGGTTTTCAAAATGGCTGAAGTCACGTGATGTTCTCGTGGGTAGTATCACGTGCTACTTCCCGCGTGCTCAGAGAGACAAACCGTTCCTTGAGGTGGATCCCGATACCATGATCTGTGAAGGTGGGTTAATAAATACAGTACAACAGTTAAATAGTTCAAGTTGCAGTTATTAAAGAGTATAATGTCTGAGATCAAAAAATCTAAAATTACTATTAATGCTTTATATTAGAATTAAATGTAAAACAGTGTGTAATATCATTTCAAGTCCTCCAAGTCCTAACATGGCGTTTCCGTGCACTAGATTGTTTGGTTTGGCATTTAACAACAATAAACATTTAATGAGTCGGGTAAATACTAAAAAACACAACATAGTTGACATTTGTTTATCATTGCTGGCGTTAAAGGGGGCAAGACTACAGATTTTCACGTGACGCTGTTTCTTTTGCAGAGAACAATGACATCGGCTGTAACGTCGGAATCCCGCCATGCTGCTCGGACCTTCCGCCGGATGGTAAGTCTAAAATGTTGAAACATACAATTTAACCGTCGTCATCGTGAGTGATCTCAGGTATTTCATCTTCACAGAAAATGTAATTACCTTCATCTTCACTGTTCTTTTTTATTTTAGTATATTTATTTTTTACATTAAAACAGTACATTCTGACAGGAAGTATAATCGATGACACTGACTGATTATTTTTTTATATTTTTTATAGTTAAAAAATTCACAGACAATGGTTAACAGCGTCCTTGTCACAGTTTTACATTTGATTACATTAAAATGTACGCAGTAAGAGCGCAGTGTTAAAGAATGAAGATGGTCCTGTTTTGTAAATGTCGAAATCGACCTGGTTATCATTTAGCGTATGTTCATGACAGAACAGAACTGAATTATACACACTTCTTGCCTATATAAATTATATCTTCACTATCAAGCCAACTTATGTACCGTTTGTAATTAATATCATGTTTACATATATCGAGTTATAAAATTTCACATTTGAATGAATTATTCATTTTGACTTAACACACTGTAAATCATAAGTATACTTTATCACCACAAATGTAAATTGATTGATTGTGACAACTCGCTTAAAGCATCCTGATGATGCAACTTGGTGTCCACACACCAATTAATAGAATTATAATTAATATACACATGGAACGTATTGTGTAATAACAGGTAATTCATTTATAACATGAATACATTATCACCAACATTTATTTTATGTATCCTATTAAACATAATTACAAAATAATTACAACGACTTTAAAGCGACTTCTGTAGTTTAAGCATTTCTCCTTCCCAAAGTTTGCTTAATCAACACAATCACTTTACGCGCTCTTTGCAAATAAAGGAAACAGTTGGAAATTGCACACAAAAAATAAAAGTGTGTGTTTTAGACAATACTCTCGCAAACTTGTATGTCGACACACTCAATTAAATGAATAAGCATTTATCATCTAGCCGTGTAATTGCATTTGTATAAAAACCAACATGTGTTTATTTACCTTGCAACAGGCGCTCCATTACGATACGGTAGATTTGCGTTCGACGCTAATCGTTCTAATTACTGGAAAACTTTTGATGTTGAAGTACCTTGGCAAACTTTGCGAAGAAGTGCCGATCGTAGAAAATGTATCCTTGTTATGATTAAGTGTAGAATAAAGTGCCAGGTATAGCTAAATCCAATCATTGCTATAACGCGAAATTTGAACCTTACCGTAACATTTACTGATTAATTAGTAATTTACTCAAATCTTCAATGAAAAATTATAGATTACACGCCGTAGTGATAGAAACGCGGCAGCAAATAGTGTAGATCCTAATTGGACAGCTTCCAGGAGGATCTGGCTGATCTAGTTCCTTGTTTGAAGCCTACGCAAGATGAATTCGTGACAAGCAGGTTAAACTTGCAAGATCCGAACTCTGGTAACTGTATCAGTTCCAGGAGTTAATTACTGAAATTAATTAAAAACTAATTACAACCTACTCATCTCTCAATGTACACATTCCAAGAAATCGTTACCTGTTATATTGAATTAAAGTTTATGATGTTTTTATGCGAATCTGTGTTTTGTACAATTAACTTGGTATTTAGTATCATAAATATTTCCCTCACAACTTATAGTTAAAACACTGATTTGTCCGGTGCAATTTGATCTTTTGTGATCGCCGTGTGAATGCCGAAGTACATTGAATGACCGCTGAGTGAACGTTGTATGAGCGCAGCCTGAACGCTAAACGAATGCTCAGTAAACGCCGAATTTTGGTCTGAACGAACGCTGTGTGAGCACTGAATGAGCGCTCACTGATCGAGAAGTGAACGCCGTGTGAAGGCATAGTGAGCGCAGAATAATTGATGAATGCGCACTTAATGGGCGCTGAGTGAACGCCGAGTAAACGCAGTGTGGACGGAGAGTTAACTCAGAATGAACGCTGAATGAGCGCTGTGTGAGCGCTAAATGAACGCCGAATGAACGTTAAATAGGTGCTGAGTGAACGCTAAATGAACACCGAATGAACACCGAGTAAACGCCGACTGAACGCTGACTGAAAACTGAATGAAGTCAAATGGGCGTTGAATGAACGCCGAATGAACGCCGAAAGGACGACGCACGGTGCAAGATAAGCGCTGAGTGACCGTTGAATGGGCGCGGAAAAAACGCATAATAGCTGCTTAAAATGTGAACGCATTCATCTCCGTGCATTTAAAATCAATTTACCAAAATAAGCTGATATTTTTGTGTGTTTCTAGACCTGCAGAGGAACTGTGATCCCCGGGTCCAATGCCCCGACAAGTGTTCCTGTACTGGCACCATAATCCGGTGTAGCCGACAGGATTTGAACCAGATACCGACCGGCATCCCGCTAGATACCACCGAACTGTAAGTAGTTGGATACTACAGTATGTGCAGTTTGTGTATAATGTTATGTTACTGTAATACTGATCACTGGTAGGAAGTACGTTTAGCAATAATGGAAATGTACATATGTTGCAATGATGCAATGATAGTAATAAGGAAAAATATTGAAGCTGTTCATAGCTGATAGTTGCATGTTGTTTTAAAGGAAAAGAAATAATGTGTACAATAAATAATTTTGGTAAACACAAGGGCTTAAAAAGCTCAGAAATAAACGAAACAAATGAAATAACACAAACAGGTATGAAAAAGTGCTTTCAAACATCTACTATTACAAAATGGGATTTGTTAAGATAATTACGAGGGACTTCTTACACGACCTTTGGGTCATTTAGATTGATAATGCGCTCTTACAAATAGTTATTCTAGAGTAATTGTCTCTTTTTGTAGATGATTTACATTTTTATTATAATTTGCATATATAAACCTGTCCTCTTAACTGATTTATGTACATATATAAACACTGCTTTGGGTCCAAATTTTGCATTAACTTTTGGGGTTTTGGGGAATTTATATGAGTGAAATACATTGGGAAAAATAATTGTATTATTATATTTTCTGTATAAAATAACATAATATCCGTTTAAATTATTTTGTGTGTTGTGTGCTGTATGTTTGGTTTGCCGGCTTCGTCTTTTTCCAGTCTCGCTGGTTGCGTTTTTGTTTAGTTGTTACCGTTGGATTTTACTTTAAAAGGTTCTATCCGCTACTGTATGAAACTATGACATAGCCATAAACATTTAAAAAAATGCAATCTAGACTTAATGATTAAAAATTTTAACAGACTAATGGTAAAAAGCAGAAACCATATCCCGGAATCTGCTGTAGCCATTAAAATGAAAGGTAGAAAGTATTCCTTTCTTTAATTACCTTCCTGTCGGTTTTATTTTTTTCCCCGGTTAATCTAGTTGCGCATAGAGCGAAGATATTTTGCAAGTTTTAACATTAATAAATCCTATAATATGCTTTACCGAGCATTGTAATGTATACCTAATAGGATCTTCTTGGACGCTTCACAATTTCAAGTAGTGTAATATTTATGAGTGCCCAAGAAACAGTGACTATATTTTGTGTGTAAAACTAATAATTGCTCAACTTGTGCATTTAGTGGCTCAGTCAAAACGCTATATATATACGGACTCCAATTTACTGGTGGGACGATAAACCCAATAAATATATTATATATAATTTGTTTCTTTTATACATACAATTTGTTTAAAATCATTAAACATTATCAGACGAGATAAGGATTTTTAAGATAAAATCAAGAAATATAAACTACTTTTGTAATTCATATCTTGTTGTTTTCCTCACCCAAGTACATGCTCGGATGTTTAGTAGTAATTAGAAAGGCGATCCAATTGAGTGTGTACAAATACGACTTCATCGTAGCGGATGCAACCTTTGAGTCCTGACCAAATATTTTATTTGACGACAACATGTTGCACTATTTTGTAGAGTATTAAAGGACCGAAAGAGAGAAGATCGATTTTATCCAATTAATCTCTGCTTTGTAACACATAACCGTAGAGTTAGATGGTCTGACGTCACTAATCATATATCTAAGGCTAAATTAGATAATTTATTAAAAGAAAACGAGTACTTGTATTAATAAAAAGGAAATTGCAACAAAAAACACACCACAAAACATGTGGTTGTTATTTTGTTTTTATTTGATCAAGAAAAACTATTTTTAAAAGAAAATACTCATTAAATTAAGTACATCTGTTTATACAGAAAGTCAAAGTTTGTCATTAAGATAGAATATTAATATTTTATAACTTTAGTCAGCATTTGGTCAGGGCATTGCTTTCATTACAAATGGTAGATTTTATTTTCGCTTTTTGACACTCGGTTATCTCCCTTATCTAGGTATCTTGATGCCAACGGCATTGATCACGTGGAAAGCACATCCGCTGACGTCATAAGTGAGATCGGTCGGCTGACACAACTAACGAAATTGTACGTGAAGATAAGTGCTTCGCGAACTTACTTAAGAATACCGGCTTTTCTTTTCTTTAGTTAAACTAAGACATTTGCCAAAATTTGGAAAGGTTTATCAACGCAATCGACCATTCTTAAGGTTAAACTGTTGAATATAAACTAAAGAAAAGTTATTATTTCTAAGAGATTTGAAAAAAAGAGAAATTTCTTAGTTTAGATGAGAAAAAAATCATCACATGTGTTTGTTATTGATTCGACATCTGTAAGCACTCTCAGTTTGTTTATAGATAGGTCAGTTTTATCTTGTCGTTGAAATCCAGAGAAAAAAAACAACAACATAATTTAAAATTGTGTTTTAGTCTAAATTTGTATGTTTGTTATCGACAAGAAAACAATGTCTCTCAATAAATAATTCTAATTTATTACCGCCATCTTTCTGGATATATACACCAGTATATTTATTTATTTTAAAATTACATACATTCCATAAATTACTATTTAAATTTACTATTTTGTCCTAGAATCATTTTTCCTGTTGTATAGCTTCATGTTTTTATGTTTTATTTTACGTTTCATCCTACATAAGTTTTGCGTTAAAATCCATTTACAAAAGTTGTACGCCATAGTCATTTTGCAGTTTTTATTAATATTTTGCTAGAAGTATACATGTAGCTGCTTATTTAGAAGCATAGAACCAGATTTGTTGGCGTATAAAACCGCTTTTCTTTGCTTTGTATTTTATATATGTTTATTATCGTAATGTACATTAACAGTGTTGGCATATTCGATACTTTTGCTATGTATCGTAAATGCATAAACTGTTATCGCATCTAAACTAATGCATTTACTTCTTTTGCTAAAAGATTTTGTTACCGTTTTCAGGGACCTGAGTAACAATCAGATTGTGAGTCTGCCGCCGATGCTTTTTGCAAACTTGACTCATCTTTCAACACTGTAAGTAGACGGGGAACAAATCTGCGAAACAAATCTGTAACTGTCTGCAGAATCAATCATTACCACCACCGTTAGACCCCACCATCATCACCACCATCATCACCATCAGCGTTAAAGCAGGAAATTTGGAGAAAAATAGTGCCCCGGGGTCATGCATGTCGTATGCAGGCACGGAGCAGTGGTGGCAGACATATTGCTCTGGGGGCTTGCAATTTGCCATTTTACTCAAGGGTCCTGCATTGCGCATGCAGGCATGGGGCGGCGATGGCAGACAAATTACTCCGGGGGCTTGTTGTTATAAGACTTCTGGAAAGCTGACGGTTCTAATTGGGCCTGCAACTAAAGGGAATTTGTAGTTTAAATGTATTTAAGCCTTTGTTGGAGTAAGTTCTAAATAAATGAAGCATGTTGCGGATCCAGCGTGAAAGTGAAAGTGAATTTCTTGTTAAAATGTCGTTAAGCCTTTTTAAGTAAGTTCTCAGTGAATGCAGCATATTGCGGTTTTGCATGAAAGTGAAAGATTGTAATTCAGGAGTTTGGTTAAGTTAATAGCCTTCCTTTCAATTGGTCCTGAATGCGTAAGCAAAGTTTATTTTTATTTAATCTAGGTGGTGAATAATAGTTGAATCGTAACAGCTTTCGTCAACATTTTAGTGAAAATAAGCAAATAACACCTTTTCTAGGTTCAGATAAGTATCCAACATTTAAGCTTTCAAATAGGTAAATAAGAAAAGGTCTGATTTCAGCTACCATTGCATCTATATAAAGCTTTTTCTAAAGCAAGTTGAGTACGGGTTTCGAGATCAGTGAGATCACTTTTAAGCTAAGTAAACGTTAGTAGAAATCTCCGAAGAAATACACCATAATTTAATGGCTAATCTCCACTTGGTTTAAGTCTAATGAATATGACGGTTTAAGCATCTCAATGTATCAACAACAACCCGGTGACAGCCGGCGATAAGAGGGGCTCGAGTTCTGTACTTATAATATTTTGACCGAAAGTGTCATCGCCTTGTTAGTCACTGAAAAGTTGTTACTAAGCTGTCAGATGATGCCAGCACGGCTAATGAGACGTTCTGGACGAATATTCGGTGTATTGTATATAATGCATTCTGCAGATGTTCACTTGCAATCCTCTGCATTTCATACGCCTGTCAGACACTTTAGGCATCAATCATAATCTATTTCCGAAATAAAAGATGTTGTTAGTTATCAGTCTTGCGGTTAATTGTTTTCATATACTTATTCTAAAAAGAAATATGATTAATTTTATTTTAAATCAGTCTTCCATCTCAGTGCTTGAGTAGTTTTTTTGATAACATCTCTCTCAAAATGAATCAGCTTCATATTCATGCTGCAGTCTGGCGAGTCCCTAATACTTATAAAAGAGCGAAGGGCAAGACTATTTTACACTTGATATAAACCAAATGCCTGCCTAAAGGGGAGTTACATGTAATGCAATGTAACTTAAATGGTTAAGAGTATCGTGTCGTTATAATCCAAAGGCAACTATAGTGGAGGAAGTTATATCCGCTCGAGTAGAATCTTAAGCACCACCGGAAAATATGGCAAACCTCACTGCACGGAGAGTTTCTCCAGAATCAGACAAAAACCGGGACTCCCATTGCCTAGAGGTAGGGTCACCTTGCCTAGAGGTAGGGTCACCTTGCCTAGAGGTAGGGTCAACTCTCCTAGAGGTAGGGTCACCTTGCCTAGAGGTAGGGTCACCTTGCCTAGAGGTAGGGTCACCTTGCCTAGAGGTAGGGTCAACTCTCCTAGAGGTAGGGTCACCTTGCCTAGAGGTAGGGTCACCTTGCCTAGAGGTAGGGTCACCGACTTGTAACTCCTCTGACTGCATTTCCTTTCATCGATTGAGATCTAGTCCCTGTCGGAGCGAAGGTCTTATTCGCCTGGTTCTTCCTCCAGCAACATAGGTAGGCGTCGCTTCATTCACCATAGTTGTATCGCTGCTATATATTTCAAAATTACAAAAACAAACAGCAAACTATTAACAGTTTGCAATACAAACAAACAAACCAAATGAAAACATAAATAGGATGAAACTTTGGTGCATACATGTACATTAACTTGTGCTGATTTGTGTTCTCATTGTTTTTTTTTTTTACAGATTATTTAAAATAAATCCAATAATTTTACAACCTTTCTTTTGTTTTAGAATTCTGAGCTACAATAAACTTCAGTGTTTATCCGATACGACGTTCAACGGCTTAAACAATCTTCGTATTTTGTAAGTATTGATACAGAATAAACCTCACTTTTACAAGTGCTGTCTTTCACAGTGTGTGCCTATGTGTTGACCTTTTCTATAAATATACGTACAATTATTTAAAAACAACTACTACAGGCGCTGTCTTTCACCATGTGTGCCTATGTGTTACAGGCGCTGTCTTTCACCTTGTGTGCCTATGTGTTAATCCTTTTCTAAATTAAGAAAATAAGTACCCTGAAATCCTAGCGTTATGTAACTAACTCCTCTAGTGAACTATAAAAAACTTCCATTTGGCTTATTTCAGTGTTTTGAAGTTACAGAATATGCTTAAATATCCACGAACTGTTGTATTTGCTTACACAATAATACAATTATCTCTATATATAATATGTAAAATAGGTCATACTTACAACGAAAACAAACATACAAGTTTAAAAATCTTCTTTTTAATCAGGCGATTGCATTGTATTGAAAATTACGATATACTTTAAGAAAACTTGTCACTGTTTATTTTAGGCAGATGACATATAGACCCATTCGATGCGCACTTATATTTATTTTAATTATTAGCGAATCAGTAGAAATGTTGTATAATTATGACGTATGTTAGCGCATGCGTAGTTCATGGCTTTTCCAGATTGTCGCCCTTCAGATTTGTAAATATAGAAATATGAATGAAATAAACTCCGTTGCAACACCCAATGTAATTCAGACACTTAAATTTTATGGCCCGCATTACATTAATGCCTTGTGAATCGTGAAACTGAGGTGAAATTGAAGTGTTTGCTCATTTCGATTTATCTTACATGTTTAACAGACCAAGTGCTTATTACCCATCCGGTATGATTTTAAACATGCTTGTAAGACCATGAGAAATAACAACGTAATAGTAGGCTTCAAAAGATAGTCATTTTTCTGTTTCTGTCTATTTCTCATTAACAAAAGTTTGACATCAAAAAGAGTCCAATGTAAAAACAGGATTGCGTTCCAACACCTCATAAAGGTGTTTCACTTAAACAGTTCCTCTTATGTCACGTGTTTTTCTACTTACTGTCCGATTGCGTTTTCTTCACCCTGTGGGGTGGCCTATTTACAAGCATTTAAAGTAAGAAACCAAGACTCTACATGAACGTGTCAGTTTCTTCAATGTATATAACATTTACGAGAGGTCATGACCTGATAGCGCAATCGGTAGAGCGCCGGCTCCAGGTGCGGAAGGCACCGGGTTTGATCCCGGGCCGCGACATACCAAAGTCATTAAAATGGTAGTTGTATAGCTCCCTTGCTAACACTCAAGCAAATGTAAGGGTAGTTCCACGACTGGTTGGCCAAGTGTCAGGATAATGTGACTGGGTGTGGTATCATGCCAGGTGTTCAAGGCATGCTAAACACCGCGAAGGCGGCACTATATCTGCTTCAAGTGGACACCGTCTCCAGATAACTGAAATACTGTTGGTGGGACGATAAACCCAATAAACAAGCATTTACAAGAGGCAGTGGAATGAACCTGGATGGTGTTTTTAGTTACAGTTAAGCGACAGCATTTTTCGTACCGATGCAAGCTGTTTAATTTTTGATTAAATATTTATAATAATTTTTTAAGTTAATAATTTATTATTATTTATATTTCAAATATGCTGAAGTGAAACAAAACAAAGATAATTCTGGCTAAAATGATTTTAGGAACAGTTTTTAAGCGCCATATACTGTGTTGCGTTTTACGAAACTTCGTACTATTGGTATAGCAAAAATGCAATTCTGTAACGTTTTCTACGGTTTCTTGAGAATTCGTTTAAGGTAAAGTAACATATCTACTCTAAGTTAATACTAGTCATTTCCTGACGTGTACATCTGTGACGAGAAGACGCAAGCAACATGTTATAGCGGCGAACCCATCACTATATCTGGTGATTATCATACGTTTTAGCAATGAGGTCACGACTTTTTGGAAGCTTCATCACCATCACCATAACCCACGTTTACTGACGATTCTATTGTTGATTTTTTCCCCACACAGATCCCTGCACGGCAACAACCTGTCGTCAATTCCAGTGGGCGCCTTCAAGAATCTAACATCACTCACTCACCTGTAAGCACCACAAAGTTTCCACCCTTAATGGCGGTATCCGCTAGTTTGGACCATTTTTTCTATCCTGCAACCAATTAAAATATTGTTACCTGAAAAGATCACGCACTATGCTGTTTATTCTTGCCCTAGTTCCGTTCGAAAAGTTAATCTTAACTCATCACTGTAAGTACAAAAGTATGTTTCCTTCCAGAGCCACGCTGCACAGTTAGCAATTAAAAAAAAGAAAACCACGTGACCACTTACCTTTGAAATAACTGTGCATGATTATCCGGGTAATCAGCTATGACGTCGATATTTATTTATAGCTGAAATCCACATCGTGTTTATTTATAGATTTGGAAATAATGTACGTTTCAAACGATATATTTTAGATAGGAAATACATGCTGGTAATAGCGAGTCTGATGTTATTTTTCACTTTTCACATAGATCTTGGATATAAAAGCAGAATTTAATGGCATCTTTTCGTGTATCAAACATTTATTTGCTTTGTTTAAAGGGAGAAACTTGGGCAGAACTGTCCCATACCACCGTTTACAGACAAAAACACGATATATTTGATAAAATGGTCTAATGATAAATATTTCAAAACATATCTAGGTTTTTAGAAGAACGAAAGGGACTTTGACTACGCAGCTCTGTTTTTTTATAGATTTACTTAACACTGTTAATTTTAATAAAACATCTCTGACAAGAAAGTGTCCCCAATAAAGCCGTTATGTAAAAAAGAGTGTGAACCATGCTGTGAACTATTATATCATTTATTACACTGTTTTCAAACTTTCGTGCCAAGAGTGAATTAATTTATTTTATGTTTAAAAAATCAAAAGTTGAGAATATACTTACTGTATGCTTACACGTCACCTTTCACCATAAGATCTTTGCTACGTGACGTTTATCAAAGAAATGAGGCGGCGGTGGTAGAGAGGTTACAGCCGCCGACTTGTAACGCCTTATCTCCAAACCGTGTGGGTTCGAGTCCCTGTCACGTGGGAAGGTCTTCCAGCTGACACGTGGCGCGACCGTGGTTGTACCCAGACTTATCTGTTGTCTTCTTCCACCAATTATTAGCTTTATGCCAATATGATCATACTTGTGTCGGTGTAATGTAAAAAACAAACAAAAAAACAACAACACACAAACAAGAAAAACATTACCATCAAAATGACCTTGACCTGTTACCTGTAACTCCAACCTATATGATTTTAGGGCTCTGGGTGGCAACCCGCTGTATTGCGACTGTGAACTCAAGTGGTTGGCTGACTGGATTAAGAAGGACTTCGTGGAGTCCGGCATTGCAGCGTGTGTAGGCCCTGAGAGCATGACCAACAAACTTCTGCTCACCACCCCGGCACACCATTTCCAATGTAAAGGTAAGAAGGGCAATGATGAAATGTATTTAACTTGCTTATGATGGAAATTTGTCCATTTAATACAAAGAAATAGGAAACGATTCAATTACTTCAAATGTGTATAAGCTTATGCTAAAAAAGTCAAGAAAAAATATCTGCTCACAAGCACGGTTCATTGTTTTCCAGTTATAACAGCGAAATTAGTTGCAATATAAAATGCTAAGAGGGGTGGGACTGGATGTGGGGATACATTTCTCCACCAACCAGGTAAAAATGTAGAGTTGTGAAAATAGATACATATAAGCTTAAACATAATAATAAGCTTTTTAAAGTAGATTTTGTCTTTTGACTGCTAAGGTCGATGTTGGGGTCCTTTCCTGTGTATATATATATATAGTATTTAGTGAGAAAAAGTTAATTGGATCTTGATTCATACACCCCCACCAAAATTTTCTGGATCCTCCCCTGCACTGGCCATATAAAACTTGCGATTAATACGACAAGAACGCTATGCACTGTGCATAAGACAAACACATACAGTTGACTTCCTGAAAATGCGGTTTAATCTTTATTAAATAAATATCCGTTTGTTAATTTATAGCGAAGTATATGATCGAACACATGCTCATATTGACTAATATCTGTCACTCCGTTTTCAGGTCAGCGTGACCCAGCTGTCATGTCAAAATGTAACGCATGCTACCAGAATCCTTGTGCTAATGGTGGTTCTTGTCAGGCTGAGGCATTCAAGGACTTCACGTGCAAGTGTGCTCTCGGTTTTCATGGCAAACGGTGCGATGAGGAGATCAACGCATGCTTCGGCAACCCATGTTATAATGGCGGTGTTTGTAAACTCAAGGACGAGAGGAATCTGTTTGGGAGCTTTATGTGAGTTCTTCATGTGAATAATTTATCTTTCCATAAGCATTGGTTACTTTGACATTTTTATGTCAAACAGAATACATAAAACAAACAAAAAACATACATTTGCAGTTGACGTTGACAATATTTGCATAGTAAATTTCAACAAGAAATTTCAACACTTCCAAATTAACACGACTATTTTTGTAACTTGTCAAATCGATACACTGGCTCAAACATTTGATGACAAAAACCCTGATCTTAGACACGAGGATGTTTGCAAGTTATTCCTACAATATTACTTTACCGAATCGAAAAAGTAAGGAAAGCAAACAACAACAAAAAAGAAACATCGCCATTTAGATCAGGCATGACCAAAACCAAATTTAAATTGCTGTACGACAATATTTGTAGATAACTTCTGGGATTAGCAGTGGCAGATTTTACTGATGTTGTGAAAGCGTTTAAACATTATTTCTAGTATTGTGAAGAAATAACATTACACCTTCAATCTTTGTAGGTGTGTCTGCGTGACGGGCTACGAGGGCGAGCGGTGCCAGACGAACATTGACGACTGTAAGCAGAACGAGTGTAAGAACGGGGCCACATGCAAAGATGGCGTACAGACGTACACGTGCTCGTGTCCTACGGGCTTTTCGGGCAAACTGTGCGAGGAGAGGATCAAATACTGCCTGGGAGATTACAACTTCTGCCAGAGAGGCACTTGTGTGGATCTGAAGACTGATTATAGGTGAGTAAGCAGTTTATGCTTTCCAATCCGGGGTTTGGGGTGGATGGCACTTTAGCCTAGTGTTAACTCTCTTTCGTCGACTCGTAACTCCTCTGACTGCTTTGTCATGTCCAGACATTTGTCTGGGGTCTTCCTCCGCTAAAAGGCTGGACGTGGCTGTAATGTCCTTCACTATGTCGCTGTGATATAGTTTTAAAAGCAAAACAACTACAACAAAGCAGCAGCAAACAAATAACAATAACATTTAAATATTGATGGCCGCCCTGGTCTGTTTATGTTTCTTTTCTATTATGTTAATATTTGCGGTATGCGTGATGTATAAATATTGCTGACCTATGTCTTACCATAATGCTGACGTTGCAATACTGGGGGATGAAACCGGAGACACATAATCTTCAATTACATATTTATATTACGTATAAGATATATGTCGACACGAAGGACGCACTATATTTCATCTAGAATATAACTTCGAAATAAAGTATTTGCATCTATTGGGAATCAAACACACAAGCGTTTTAACCATATCGCTTGTATGTTTGTTGACATATGCAGTTCATAAAGTGTATAATTTGTGTGATTGAACAACACCTCACACTCCGAATGCCTGAACCAATCTTAAAGGTACGTTTAACCGAATTTCTTGCATTTTCTTGTTTAAATTATGAGTTTCCCTCGGTTTTTACCTCAGATGTGACTGCCCTGCTGGATTTGAAGGCAAGAACTGCAGTACGAACATCGACGACTGCGCCGACAACACTTGTCAAAACGGTGAGTGCGTGGACGGTATAGACACATACACCTGCCATTGTGTTCGAGGCTATACCGGCAAGTACTGCGAGATCCCACCGGTCGTCGTTGACGGCGGACAACTCATCAAGACCGGGCTATGTGAATCGCACGACTGCCAGAACAACGGCGTGTGCTACGAGGAGAGTGACTCCATCGACTACATGTGCAAGTGTGCCGCTGGATTTGTGGGCAAGAAGTGCGAAAAATTGGCCAGCCTATCCTTTATGGCTATCGATTCTTACATCCAACTGCCCAAGTTCAACTTCCAAACTACCTCCAATATCACAATCGTGATCAAAACGAACTCCAGTTCCGGTCTGATTATCTACACAGGAACCGAGGAGCATCTTGCCATCGAGCTGTACAAGGGGCGGGTGGCTGTGAGTTTCTACACTGGCAAGCAGCATGAGCCGTCCCAGTTTAGTTACATCTTCAGCTTTACGAAGGTTGATGATGATAAGTTCCACACCATTGAGTTATTGGTTCATCAGCGGAACTTCACGATGCGGGTGGATAACGGCATCCCAAGGACCGTGATCAACGAGGGGAGTCACCATTACTTAGATGTGGAAGATGACATGTTTCTTGGAGGCGTGCCCAGGCATATCAGCGACAGGGCAACTAGGAAGTTCCATATCAGAGACGGATCAAGCTTCAAAGGTATTCAAACTATTAATTTCCTTTGTATAGAACATTTTCCTTTTTTAGAATCTAAGTTGTTGGTTTATGTACTGCACATATTGTTAACTGCTTTCTATTTAGTATTACTTATTTAAGGTTCATACACATGTCGTAAAGATGCATATACAGGAAGTAAAAGTAAATATTTATCATTGCGACATGTGTACAAATGCCAATGTTAGAGACAAAATATTATTGACATAAATATACACCCGGCCTGATTGAACCTATAAGTCATCAAATATATGAACAATATACATTAATTATGCATGTAAATACGCGAACAGTTAATTTATACAATACAGTGGTTTAGGAATAAAGAGCTGATCGCCTTTTTTTAGAAAGACTTTACTGATAAATCTTGCTTACTGTCACCGGCCGCAATAGCTCAGGTGGTAGAGCGTCGGCTTGCCGATCGGAGGTCGCGGGTTCGAACCCCAGCCGGGTCAAGCCAAAGACTTTAAAATAGATAGTAGTGGCTTCCTTCCTAACGCTCGGGTCAAAGGGGACAACATTACGCCTGACTTTGTCGGTGTCAGTATTATGGACCGGCCGGGGTCAGTCCTTGGGCACCTCATAAGTGCCCCTGTGCTATGATGATTTCTTAAACATTAATATTTGATACTAATTTTAATTTACATTGTGCAATTTCCATGCAGGTTGCTTTTCACAAGTATTGATCAACGGCAAGCCTCTTGACTTCATGGTGTCTAAACGGAACCACAAGATGACCCCTGGATGTTCAAAGCCCGATCCCTGCCGGGAGCACAAATGTCAGAACGACGGTAAATGCAAAGCTCGCCAGGACGGCGAAAAATATGACTGCCGTTGCCGTAACGGGTACAGTGGACAATATTGTGAAATAGGTGAATATGCCTCTGATAGTGGGAATAGTAAGTTGTGATTTATTTTGTTTTGCAAATTTAGTGTAGTGCTCCCATGCGGTTTTAAAGAAAGGCCGATGGCGGGAAAGTGAAAAGATGGCGTAATTTTACAAGTGCCGACTTTTTGGAATTTAAATCAATAAAAAATGGTTAAAACTTCTATTTACTATTTACTTATTTGTATAATATACCAATGACTGTTTGGCATTGTTATTTGTGAACAGTAATTGGTAATTCATGCAATTACTATTTAGACATTCATACGCCATCTTTTCACCTGTGACAATGTGTTACTGACACGTGTCATGTCTTTTGCTTTTTGTGATGGTTTCGCAGATTTCAATGACATTATGTTTGCATAAATTAGTAATCTGTAGATACATATTTTACGTAACTTACATAGTTAAATTGTAATTTCTTGTAAAACAAAGAATTTGTATCTTTCTAACTTGAGTAAATTTTGGCTTTTTCAAAGTGAAATGTTAATTATGATAATAACTTAACTGAGCAAATATTATTTATAAGCATTATTTAAAATCGCCCAATTATTAAACACCCATTTATTAAAAATTGATGAAAAATATTTAAAAACTATTTACTATTGTTAACTGATGAGAAAATATGACACTCTTATCAAATCCACTGTATGAAACATTAGTAAACACGCACTGTAGGCTTTTGCTACACGATTTTGCTATACTTTATTGCTACACATTTTTGCTTCAGATTTTTGCTTCACACATTTCTTTTACTGCACTACTGCTTTTTCTAATGCACACTATTTTTTTGGCGATGCCTGTAATATAGTTATTTCAATTATCTGTAAAATTGTTAAATTGTTAAACAAAATGTTGATCAATATCTTTTAACATCTAAAATTTGCCATGTAAATCTTATTTTGTCGTACAGTATATAGTAGAATATTTTATCTTTATATATGGGAAAAGAAAAACAACTGTTTAATTTATTGATTTGATGTTTTAACTGTTAATACGTATTCTCAACGCAAGTTTAATATTCATTTTTGGATCGGAGTGTCAAATACCTTTGATAATATTCCGTGTATTCTTTTAAAAATTCCTCACATAAACACATACTTGAAAAAAATAGAGCTTCATATTGCATTTTAAACGAATTGTTTTCGGAAAATACAAAACTTTATCCCGCGAAAGTGATTCAACTCTTACATGCATCTCTCCATTGTCTTACAGCGCCAAGCTGTCGGGGCACAGTCTTTTCGGATATTTATGAAGATCCGAAGACCAACTGTCGGACACGTCGGCGAGTCAAGTATCGGCGGTGCGAGGGCAGCTGTGGCAAGCACTGCTGCCAACCGAAGAAAATCAAAAACCGAAAAGTTAGACTCTATTGTGCGGATAACACAAGTTACATTTACGACTTGCCCATCATACGAAAGTGCGGCTGCAAGCGGTGTCATATCTGATCATAGCTCCGTACGGTTTGTTCCGAAGCATTTATTTTTCAACTCATGAAGACATGAACACTATATTGCATATATTTGACACTCTTATCACGAGAAATAAAAAAAAATGTAACTTTAATTTTGAAAATGGCACATTTACAGAACATTATTGACTCACGTTGGAGAAAGTATGTAGGTGTTTCGCTTAAGTGACGTCACGCGAACTTATTACAGTTTAGATGGGAGAAAAAAGTGACCCGTGTTTATTGCATTGGTATTGTTCTACATGTAGATAAACAATGGCAAGATCTAAATCGCCAGCGTTTGAAAATAAACAATCAAATCTCGCGATAGTTGCCTGTTCTCGTTTTTACCGAGAAGTGTTGAAATCACGTGACTGTAACGTAGAGTGGATCTGCTGGATTCGCGTATGGGATATTTGTCTGGGTGACTCCGAACTAGCAGATGACATTGGTTGTGTTATGTTCGCGTTTTAGGATTTGAGAAAGGCGTTAATTTATGACGAAAGTGGATGCAGAGAACGTTTTCTACTATATCTGTGAGCGATGCACCAATTATATCGTGTATAGTGTTTCCTTTTAGCAATAGATCACTTGTGCATGGTGACACCTTTTTGTTTAGAATTATTGAGAACAAAGATTGTGCCCATCATATTCTTTTTTTCTAGTTAATTCTTGTAATATATTATGTATGATTTATTGTTTGAATGTTTGGTAAAAAAGGTTCTTTGTTACCATATCACGTGACAATATCACGTGGTATATCATGACGTAAGTTGTGTGTCACGTCTTTTATAATGCCTTACCTCGTTTTTAATCTACAAGAAATGTAATACGTCGTTAAGGCGTTTTAATTTATTTGTTTGTTTATTTTTTTCCCACATTTCACTAAATTACGGTAAATATTCTAACGTCTTAGATAAAAGAAGATGTGTTTTTGTTTATTATGAAGATAAAGCTAAAACTTATTAAATAACATGTTTCACATATGTCGGAATTTGAAACTCAAACTCACATTCATTAAACATTGACATTAGCAAGTTATTTAACACGTCTTATAAGTTGGTTGTGTTCAGAACAATAATTTGCCTGCCGGCCTAAGTCATATAAGATATAACTTATTAGATACATTTATATTGCTTGTTATAAGCGTAAAGCAAATATGAAAGCGACCTGGTCATAGTTTAGTGAAGGTACACCGTAAATGAAACATAAAAACCACCCATCCACATTCCATAAGTATTTAAAAAATTGCACCACTATCAAGCTAATAATCATATTTTTGACTGATTTATACATGTAACGTAAAATACCACATGTGCAGTTTGTAGATATGTTAGGTTAAGACGCTACAATGGCTGATACAAGTTGAAAAGCGTCGAGACGTTGTTTTTAACTTCCCAATTTCCAGATAACACAACATTTTGAAGATTCGCTGATAAACATATAATCTATCAGAAAGAAATAATATCAGTTTGTAGATATGTTAGGTTAAGACGCTACAATGGCTGATACAAGTTGAAAAGCGTCGTGACGATTTTTTTTTAAATTTCCCAATCTAAAGATAACACAATATTGTGATGATTCGCTGTTAAACATATAATCTATCAGAAAGAAATAATATGTTATTTCATATTTCCTTGTGGTAAAACAGCAGTTTGCTTGTTTAAACAAAAATAATACAAAAAGTAAATTTGACCAACTGTGACCAAGTCGCTTTAATCTCACTAGTACTACTGATGTGATGACAAAGGCAGTTTATGTATGTATTTGGCCAGTCAATTGAAAATAAACCATTGCAACACCTTCTTTATATCCCATGTCCTATGTGTATATTATATCCATTACTCCATTTGTCTATCTTTATAGAAAAGATACGTTATAAATACAAACCGTGTAGCACAAAACTTCTCTTGATTTTTCATCCATTTCCAGCGTCTCTTATGATCGGGGCTTCGTAAAAGGCGCTGGACAGTGCGGTACACTGCATTCGAAGCAAATGGTAGCACTCCACTAAAATTGACTTACGCGCCCCATAGTATCGTCAATGCGCAAACATAAATTACTTTATACTGTCATATAAAGCACCCTTTTACAAGAGCATTTTTCTTCGACCCATCCGCCATTTTTAACTGCAGTTTTTTGTGTATCCATAAATCTCGCAGGTTCTTTGTTGATTTTCTTTTCTGTTTTTTATATATATAAATTGACGTTAATCCAATAAGGATCAATTGATTCATTGTGCATTACATACTCGTATATTTTTGCTGTTTATACTAGATATTGGAACTAATATATCAGACATTTTGGATACAGTTGAACCTCTCAATGACGCTTCTTGTGCTTTTCAACGTTTAGTAAAATTTTGTGATTCTGAAAGGTAATGTCCCTAATTGTTTCTTGCATTTTAAGGTCAATGTGACTTCGTATATTCTTATTCATATGCCTTTTATTTTTAAACCTGTTTTAATATAATTAATTTCTGTAAAGCAACAAAAGAAATATTAGCATTATCCTTGATTAGAGACGTCTTTGAAGTGCGGAAACCGAGTCAGTTTTTCTGTAGAAAAGTTAAAAGGAGAGATTTATCAATTTAATCGAATAACAATACATTTTCACTAAAGAAGAAAATTTAAAATACGCTAACATTTTATGGTGTAGTGAATCGCACACATCAATATTAAGAATTTTTACAACCCTGTAACTAAGACAATTATTTTAGCATATACTTTCTTAGCACTTGATATGTCCCCTGCATTTGAACACCCGTAGTCTGTCCCGTGTAGTATTCTGTAGTTATTGTCACACCCCAACAAGTTCTTGGAACATTGATGACACCATATTTATATTTTCCTGTTTCCTCGCCTAAATTCATTTAAAAAGTATAAAACGAAAAAAAAACTAACTAGCATCATAACATTTCAGTACCATCTAAGTTCCAGAACGCAATTAAATGTAGTCACTGTAAATGTGGGGGACTTCTGGCCGTCGGGCTTATTCTATGCCCGGTCGACAATGTAGTTCGTCTGTCAATAAAGTACTTACTGTTGACTTAAGAGTTTTTAACAATCTCGAATGTGTGTTTAAGATGTTCACGTTCTGATATGATTAACATGTTAGCTTAAGTCTGAGACTATGTTCAAGAATCTGATTGGTCAAATTCAAAATAACAAAGCCTCCGACTTGTCAAATTAGACAGAACAAAGCCTCTGATTGGTCAGATTAAAAAGAACAAAGACTCTGATTGGTCAGATATAAAAGAGCAAATCCTTTGACTGGCCAAATTAGAAAAAGAAAGCCCCTGACTGGTCAGATAAGAAATAATAAAGCATCTGATTGGTCAGAGAAGACTTTCTTTTAATCTATCCGTTCTGATGAAAAATCGTCACAGACACTAGCATAAAGGTTTATAATGCCGGATTTAAATGTTTCCGGTTTGTTTTTATATGACGCTGTTTCTTTGCACTCTGTTCATCATTTACTGAATGCCTCTCGCATATTAGCATGATGAGACATTTATGGAAATCATGTATTGACTAAACATGTTAAATATTAATGGATAAATCTATGAGGATCAATATTTCATAGCTTCTGTTTTGCAATATAACTATTTAATATAGTTGTTCATTTTCTGACCCAACTCTGCATACTATAAAAGATTTTAAAGCATGGACTTTCTAGGCTCTGACAGCCTCATACCAATTTATTCTTATATTTTAAAGTTGTTGTTTTTTAAATGATATAAGGATTTGTTTAACATTTTATGGATTAAATACCCGATGTTGCATCGTTTATAACTCGTACTATATTACGAAAATCAATTAAAATCTGTTAATGAACGTTTATTTTTATATTTATCTTTTGTATTTTTGTAATTTATTGTATAGTTCTAAAATTGTTTATTTCAGTGTTGAAATGCTTGACTTTACTTAATGTCAGTTCATCTCAGTCAAACATTTCTGTCCTTTTATTGTTTATGTACTTTTAGCTAAACAATGTAACGTTATTCTGTTTACTTCTTTATATTAAATTTAATAAAATAATAAATATGGACATTATACAGAGAAGACTGTTTAAAATACTAATTTTGATAACGTCATGTGACACATCCATCATTTTTCTACAAAACATGAAAAAACATCATAATTAACGATAATGGGTAAAATATGGACAATTAATATATTTTCATAGTTTAGGATAAGGAATTAAAACCTAATAATGTTAAACAAGCAAACGGGTTATTTTCCCAGAACATTTTTTTCAATTTAATTTTCATATTTCGGTTATTATCCCGCGATATGTTATGAATTTCGTACAAAGTATGTATATACGTTGTATGAATGACAGTTTATGTACAATTAAATAAAAACAAATACTTTATCTTCAGCAAATACTTTATTGTTGTTTATATTCTCCATTTCCACCCTTTAACATAAGAAACATGTTTGTTTAGACTAAAAAATAATTGGAAATATAATAATCCAAAACAACAAAACAGGAAATGTGTTTTCGGAGCTACAGGAATGGGTAAAGGCCCTTGGTTAAAATCCAGGTCTCGACGAACTGCACTCGTTAAATTGACGGTGTCAACGTTATCTTAAAGGTGATATCCGACAGTTTGTGTACATCAAATGCACGTAATAAAATAGTTTTTCCAATGTTTTGGGGAATTTAGGTATAATTTCTGCATAAACTCGTACTTTGGTCTAAATAAATACGATTTTGAACACTACCTGTATTTTAAGCTTCTATATATTGCACCAAAAAAAAACCTCTTAATATTCATTTTTCTATAAATAAGCTCGATAATGATCTATTCTAAAAATAGATATCGACGTCAGAGCGGCCTACATGGACAATTAATATAACTCGTTCTCAAAAGTAAGATGTCACGTGGTTTTCTTAGTTATAAATAGCTATCTATGTATCATGGCTCAGATGGGAAATACCTATGACGAGTCTAGACTATTCACAAAGATTTAGGGCATCAATAAACAGCATTTTGCGGGACCCTTTAGGTAACAATTACTGATTTGGTTATTTGAGAAAAAAATTGGTCTAAACTTGGTACAGTCTTTAAGAACGCTCCTGAAAGCAGTTCCACGACTGATCGCAATGATAACAACAGAATGCTATCACAGCAAAGGCAGTATTATACATATACCTGCTTCAAAAACGTACACCGTCTTTTGTGGACTGTAACAGTATTGGCAGTTTTTTTTTTAAACAACACTCCTTCCGACTTAAAATAATCGTTCAGAATTATATATATGTGTGTGTGTGTGTGTGTGTGTGTGTGTGTGTGTGTGTGTGTGTGTGTGTGTGTGTGTGTGTGTGTGTGTGTGTGTGTGTGTGTGTGTGTGTGTGTGTGTGTGTGTGTGCCTGGGTAGAACCACTGTGTAGATATTTCTGCTGGTGGACGAACCTAGATAGAGCCATGTGCCTGGGTAGAACCACTGTGTAGATATTTCTACTGGTGCACGACCCTAGATATATCCATGTGCCTGAGTAGAACCACTGTGTAGCTATTTCTACTGGTGCACGGCCCTAGATATATCCATGTGCCTGAGTAGAACCACGGTATAGCTATTTCTACTGGTGGACGAACCTAGATAGAGCCATGTGCCTGGGTAGAGCCAGTGTGTAGATATTTCTACTGGTGGACGAACCTAGATAGAGCCATGTGCCTGGGTAGAACCACTGTGTAGATATTTCTACTGGTGCACGACCCTAGATATATCCATGTACCTGAGTAGAACCACTGTGTAGCTATTTCTACTGGTGCACGGCCCTAGATATATCCATGTGTCTGAGTAGAACCACGGTATAGCTATTTCTACTGGTGCACGGCCCTAGATATATCCATGTGCCTGAGTAGAACCACGGTTGAGCTATTTCTACTGGTGCACGGCCCTAGATATATCCATGTGCCTGGGTAGAACCACTGTCTAGCTATTGCTCCTGGTGGACTACCCTAGATATATCCATGTGCCTGGTTAGAACCACTGTCTAGCTATTGCTCCTGGTGGACTACCCTAAATAGATCCATGTGCCTGGGTAGAACCACTGTTCCAGCTATTACTGCTGGTGGACGTCCCTAGATAGATCCATGTGCCTGTGTAGAACCACTGTTCTAGCTGTTACTGCTGGTGGACGTCCCCCTGGTGGACGTCCCTAGATAGATCCATGTGCCTGTGTAGAACCACTGTTCTAGCTATTACTGCTGGTAGACGTCCCTAGATAGATCTATGTGTATAGATCTATAGTTACATCACCATTAAAGTCTTCATTAAAGTAACATTTAAATCTTAAAGTAGTTTGTCGACAACGATTAACTCTCCAAACAAAGCCGAGGAAAATGTAAAAAGGCGGCGATAAATGGCGTCCAACATGTAAAATGACAGGTGACTATGGCAATCTGAACGGGTTTGGTTTAGAACTACATTTTAGGACAATGTTTTGTAGCTTATAAAAAGTCTCATTTTGTAAGTATCATTGAGCCTACTGATACATTCCCAGGGATGATATATCCGTAGGCGGAATTAACCGAGGATTCCGTTTAGCAGTAGTTTCTATCTTTTTTTTCTGTTTTGTTGTTGTTGTTGTTGTATTGTTGTTGCATCTCACAGACACAACTATATGGTCATATTGGGTCCATCTAATTATTGGAAGAGGAAGAACCCAGACTTATTCCTGGGTAGAACCACCGGCGCACCGTACGGTCACGGTGTCCCCGCCAGTAGTGTCACTTAGGAATATGGCCGAGGTGATCCTACTACCTTATACATCTGAGAGATGATTTGTGAATTATCCGAGATGTTCTGAATGGTGACTGGTGAAGAGAGGAGCTATGCACGTGCTGCACAGGCTGTTTACGGCAAGACAAGGTGTCGAGTTTAAAAGTACACTAATGTGAATGTGCTCTGTGAAAATGTAAACAGTGTGTATTAGATATTTTCAATCCCGAGATTTTATATAATGTATCTAGTAAGAAAAAATACTTCTATGGAGACAGATGGAGACAGCTGTCTAACGTCGTTGGATGTGAAACAGTTTTTAGTTTTTACTTTTCAAGATTGTGAGAAGAACTTGGTGTTTAGAGGGACAAATTAACTTTTTTTCGTTGGGATTTTTAAGTGATAATTTTACGAAGCCTGCTTTGTGACGCTCAATATGTGGTGAGTTCATTTTACCGTTACATTTTACCGTATCTTTGTATTATATAATTTGTATTAGGTAAAGTTTTGCTGAAGTACAACATTTGTACTTGACATCTGATTATAAGGGGAACTACAAAGTCACAATATCACTTACTGCTGGAATACATTTAACTGCATGCTTTGTTTTGTGTTCCTTTGACAATACTATTTGTCAAATGTATGATGCAGGTACATATTGTTCAGCTATAGAACATAATTTATCGGTACTGAATATTTTAAAACTCCCACCAGAGTTTGCAGGTAGTATTAAATGTTGTATATTATGTATAAAATTGTACTACATAGGATTTTTGGTAATTGAGTGGTGTATTTCTTTTTGCTTTACAACGCACTTATACATTTTCCGTTTGCGGAAACTTCCGTAATTTCGCCCTGTGTCTTAATTTTAACAAGAAACACAGACCGCAATAGTGAGGTAAAGTGATGGTGAACCCTTTTCACACGGCATTCTGCTTGACAGGATTCGTCAAGAACTTTGAAGAAATGTTGATGCTTTATTTCATTTACACATTTGGGAATAATTATGTGACAGAAAAATTACATATTGGGGAAAACTTTCTTATTATGCGAGGAGAAGACACCTTTTAAGGGCATCTGTTGTTAAGAAAAGAAAACACCATGCGCGTCATGAGGAAGACTGTATGTACATGTGTTGTTTCAATACAGGTGCTGACTGTGTGTACTTTTTATCTAATGATGTATTCTTTGAAATACTTCTACATGTAACATGTATACATATAACATCGTATAACATGGTAAACCATAGTAAAACATGATATCACATGTATAACATGGTATCACATGTATAACTTGGTATTACGTGTATAACATGATATCACATGTATAGCATGATATCACATGTATAAAATAGTATCAAATGTATAACTTGGAAAAACATTTTAACATGTTACCACGTTTATAACCTGGTATTGCATGATTAACATGATATCAAAAGTATAACATATCACATTCATAACATGTATCACATGTATAACTTAGTATAACATGTATAACATGTATAACCGGGTATAACATGTAAAAGATGATATCAATGTATAACTTGGTATAACATGTAAAACATGATATCACATGTATAATAGACCGGACTTGGTAGCGAAATCGGTAGAGCGTCGGCTCCAGGTACGGGAGGCCCCTGGTTCGATTCCGGGCCGCGACATACCAAAGTCGTTAAAAATTGTAGTGGTATAGCTTCTTTGCTAACGCTCAAGCAAATATAAGGGTAGTTCCACGACTGGTTGTCCCGGTGTCAGGATAATGTGACTGGGTGTGGTATCATGCCAGGTGTTTACGGCATGCTATACACAGTGAAGGCAGCACTATATCTGCTTCAAGTGGACACCGTCTCCAAATATCTGAAATACTGTTGGTGGGACGATAAACCCAATAAACAAACATGTATAACATGGTATCACATGTATAGCTGGGATTTTTTTTCCAAAGTAATTCGAAAGAATGAGGTTTTTTTTACATATTCGCAAACAACCCACCTCTACTCCAAAAATCTCACACACAGCAACAATACTACATCTAATGAGTTTGCGTAGTACTTTTTAATAATAAAAACTTTTTCATATATATTATATTATGTTATGTTATGTTATATATCATCATTGCATAATCAACCTGTCATGTTATACACAGACAAATAGACACACATCAACTTAAAAAAAGACAGAAAAAGTAGATAATGGCGTAAAAATCTCAGGAAACTATCAAGAGGCAGGCTGAGACAAAGAGAAGGTGACGTTAAGAAGACTGAAGAACGACAGAAATGACTAAAATCAGAAACAAACCAGACTGATAGAAAATTATTGTGAAAACTAAAGCGGAGCAAAAAGCAGAGACAGAAATAGAACGTAAAGTTAATGCATGGTCATGTGGTACTACAAGAACTAGTGAAAATGAATTGTTTACTTTTTATTTTTATTTTTTT
Source organism: Sinonovacula constricta (assembly GCA_007844125.1). Classification (NCBI taxonomy): domain Eukaryota; kingdom Metazoa; phylum Mollusca; class Bivalvia; order Cardiida; family Solecurtidae; genus Sinonovacula; species Sinonovacula constricta. Next base: position 46,959,321 of record CM017569.1, on the reverse strand, counting down.
TGTGTGTATGTGGGGTGAGGGGGTGAGGTGGCTTAGTATAGAAAAGCAACATGTAGTACGTGGGAATACAGCGGCTAAAACAGAAAAAGCAACATGTAGTGTCTGAGAATACAGCGGCTAAAACAGAAGAGCAAAATGTAGTGTGTGAGAATACAGCGGCTAAAACAGAAGAGCAATATGTAGTGTGTGAGAATACAGCGGCTAAAACAGAAAAGCAACATGTAGTGTGTGAGAATACAGCGGCTAAAACAGAAGAGCAACATGCAGTGTGAGAGAATACCGCGGCTAAAACAGAAGAGCAATATGTAGTGTGTGAGAATACAGCGGCTAAAACAGAAAAGCAACATGTAGTGTGTGAGAATACAGCGGCTAAAACAGAAGAGCAATATGTAGTGTGTGAGAATACAGCGGCTAAAACAGAAGAGCAATATGTAGTGTGAGAGAATACAGCGGCTAAAACAGACGAGCAACATGTAGTGTGTGAGAATACAGCGGCTAAAACAGAAAAGCAACATGTAGTGTGTGAGAATACAGCGGCTAAAACAGAAAAGCAACATGTAGTGTGTGAGAATACAGTGGCTAAAACAGAAAAGCAACATGTAGTGTGTGAGAATACAGCGGCTAAAACAGAAAAAGCAACATGTAGTGTGTGAGAATACAGCGGCTAAAACAGAAAAAGCAACATGTAGTGTGTGAGAATACAGCGACTAAAACAGAAAAGCAACATGTAGTGTGTGAGAATACAGCGGCTAAAACAGAAAAAGCAACATGTAGTGTGTGAGAATACAGCGACTAAAACAGAAGAGCAACATGTAGTGTGTGAGAATACAGCGGCTAAAACAGAAAAAGCAACATGTAGTGTGTGAGAATACAGCGACTAAAACAGAAAAGCAACATGTAGTGTGTGAGAATACAGCGGCTAAAACAGAAAAAAGCAACATGTAGTGTGTGAGAATACAGCGGCTAAAACAGAAAAGCAACATGTAGTGTGTGAGAATACAGCGGCTAAAACAGAAAAGCAACATGTAGTGTGTGAGAATACAGCGGCTAAAACAGAAAAGCAACATGTAGTGTGTGAGAATACAGCGGCTAAAACAGAAAAGCAACATGTAGTGTGTGAGAATACAGCGGCTAAAACAGAAAAACAACATGTAGTGTGTGAGAATACAGCGGCTAAAACAGAAAAGCAACATGTAGTGTGTGAGAATATAGCGGCTAAAACAGAAAAGCAACATGTAGTGTGTGAGAATACAGCGGCTAAAACAGAAAAGCAACATGTAGTGTGTGAGAATACAGCGGCTAAAACATAAGAGCGACATGTAGTGTGTGAGAATACAGCGGCTAAAACAGAAAAGCAACATGTAGTGTGTGAGAATATAGCGGCTAAAACAGAAAAGCAACATGTAGTGTGTGAGAATACAGCGGCTAAAACAGAAAAGCAACATGTAGTGTGTGAGAATACAGCGACTAAAACAGAAAAGCAACATGTAGTGTGTGAGAATACAGCGGCTAAAACAGAAGAGCAACATGCAGTGTGAGAGAATACCGCGGCTAAAACAAAAGATCAACATATAGTGTGTGAGAATATAACGGCTAAAACAGAAGAGCAACATGTAGTGTGTGAGAATACAGCGGCTAAAACAGAAAAGCAACATGTAGTGTGTGAGAATACAGCGGCTAAAACAGAAAAGCAACATGTAGTGTGTGAGAATACAGCGGCTAAAACAGAAAAGCAACATGTAGTGTGTGAGAATATAGCGGCTAATACAGAAAAGCAACATGAAATGTGCAAGAAAACAACAGATAAAAGAAATGATAGAGAAAATTGAAAGAAACTATAGGAGTGTCAAAACAGGGGCAGCTGTGGTGTCTGAATTCAATACCGCCAACCAAGGAAAGGATTGATGTGTGACTGACTCGGGAATAAGGGTAGAAGACGTTTAGAAGACAGCTATAAACAAGGACAAGCAGAGGAGATGTTGAGAAAGTTTTAGAAGCACTTTTACAATACAGAGCTGAAGAATTCTACCAGACTGAATTATGAGTCAGCCAAGAATTTCGAATAATTGAGAAAACAATCAGAACAGAAAAAATGAAATGATAACAGAGCAGATGATTGCAGAAAGACAAATAAAGGGAAACTGACAAGTCAATAGCAAACGACAAAAAGACGTAAACAAACGAATGACTATGATTAAAGCAATATTGGATAGAATGAAGAAAAAAAATGAAATTTGAAAGACAACAGTAATATCATAGACAGCAAAGTGAGTACAATGCAGAGGGCAATAGAGGTGAAGGCAGGCAAAAGTGTCAACAGAGAATTCCTCCGTCTCCAGATAACTGAAATAAGTTTGGTGGGACGATAAACCCTATAAACAGAGAAATCCGAGGATAGGGTTTCGGTAGAGGATATAGAAATAGATATAGAAAGTTATTACAACCTGAAAGGTTAATTGGATACAAAAGAGGAAACAAGTTAGGCTCAGATCAAAAACATGCAAGATAAGACGAAAAAAAAAAGACCGAACAAGAGAAAAGCCAAAAAGTGAAAGAAATATAAAGGTTTCAGAAGAAAGAGACAAACTAGCATTATTGATTCAGAAGAGAAGATGATCACGGAAAACGACGAAGTGTTAAAAACCAGATAAGCAAACGCAAACAGGTGCTTTAAATGAACTCTCATTCGAGGGGCAGAGTTATAATAAACCGAACCGCCCCAACAAGAACTTGTGGAACTACTGATAGATACAGACAATGTTAAAGAAGTTGTTGTTGAAGGGAAACCGGTCCAGGCCTTAAAAGATTAAAGTTCCATGATAACGTTGATATATGTCGATTTCTACAACAATACGAAGCGTAAACATACGCGGAAACACCTTAAGGAATTGACACATCAAATGAAAAAGAGCTTGCCAAGCTTTGATTTCACTGAACCCTGATTATCAGAGAAGCATTTTGACGTCCCCTTTATACTTCAATGTATAGCCAAACTTTGTACATCTGTTATGGCACATACCAACCTCATTAGAATGAAGTGCAATGAGACGTTCTGCGAAACAGAAGGTGATGCTTAAAATGCTATTCATGAAACATGGGATGTAGCTCTTCGAGTAATCGAAAACAGTATTGGAGTTGTTGTGAGATCAACCCAGAGCTTAAAACTATCCAAAACAGGAACAACGGTATGTCGTGTTTGTAAAGTAAAGTCTCTTTCAACAGCAGCAGTGAAATGTGTTCAGCAGGTCATTGTTCCTCTCAGTTACTGCATGACCTCGAGTTGTTTCACTTGACCACAGTGGAAAGACCGCACGAATACCAATATTCAATACGTCAAAGCAGTGTCAGTACCAAGCAAACCAAACGTGTATCAGTTAAACAAAGAGATACGTTTTACGATTGATCGCAATATGTGAGAACAATGAAGAAACAGATTCACTTAAAAGTAACATGAGAATAACTCATCAACAAGCAATCGACTTCTTTATCTGCGTCACAATCATATGGTATGATACTTAGTCGCATTTTGTTAGAATAACTAAGACTCACGACAAATGTGAGAGTAAATCATCAATAAACAGTCGGCTTTTTATCCTAGTCACAGCCATATGGTGTGAACCTTGACAACAAGTCTGTAAATTATTGTCCAAGTGAGATCACGTCTTTTCATAAGGACCTACTGACTTGGGCTACTCAGACCTCATGGAACGCGGATTACATCTTTCTAATAGCAAACCTTCAAAGATGCTCCTAGACATATATCTATTATGATATAAGAATTAAAGGACTATGTTTCGAGGAAATGTTGGAGTGTGGAAATATATATGACCATCTTCGAGTCCTTTCTCATTAAAATCTGTATTTTCTGCAAGTAAGACAAGTTCATTATATTATGCTTAGACTGCAGAAAGCTTAACCAGACAGAGAATTATCAAATAATGTATATTCAATTCCAAAGATCGAAAATACACTGCATTTGCTATGTTGGTATAAGTACTTCTCCACTCTTGACCTGAGAGCAAGTTATTGTCAAGTGACTGTAAAAGAGGAAGATAAGCAGGACTTAACAAATGCGCCTGCCACATTTCCAGCGCCTCGTGGAGTCATTTATGTGTGAATTAAATCTGACGTCCCCTACTTTCTTGACGACATAATCATATATTCCCAGTACTTTGATTAGCATACTGATCGTCTGGATTTCTCTCGACTTGCTTAGCACTATTAAAATCATTTACCCAGCAAATGCGAATTGTTCAAGAACCATATCAAGTACATTGGACATATTGTCTCCTACTAATTCATCCCGACGGATCCTAACAAGACTGCTGACCTATGTCTAGGAAAAATTAGCATTTTAGACGATTACCTTTTTATCGGATTGAGACCAATGTTGCTTTTGTTAAATTCAAGGACGTTCTAACACAGCCGCCAATCTTAGCATATGCCTTCTACCAGCTACCTTTTATTGTCCTTACCCATACACCTGGGATTGGCCTTGGCGCCGTTCTGTACCGGCAGCTTTGAAGTGTCAGTAAGGCGATGCTAGCAGAAGTTTGAAGCCGACTGAGAAAAAGTATCAAGCACATAAACTGGAGTTTCTGGATCTCAAGTACGTTGTCACTGAAAGGTTAAGTCATTACCTCTTTTACTTTAATGTTCTGGTAATGACCGACACTCACTCGCCTTGCTTACGTCCAAACAAGGGCAGGGTTGGAAGCAACATGCCAAATGTGGATGGTGTCCCATGCAAGCACCCCAGTCGGTTTCTTTTGCTGACTGGCCTTTCCAAGGCGGACTGCTGGTTTTTCTTTGTGTATGTTATGTCTTCCTCTGTGTTTTCGGTCACTTTTATATTTACCATGTTTGACTTTGTCTAGAGGTAGTTCAGATTTAAATATCTGTGGTAATTATTATAGGAACTTTTCTTACTTACCTATTGATTTTCAAATCAAATAACGAGGTGGGTTAGGAAACGATGATGTCGATTGTGTATCGCAAAAAATGCATTAAATCAATTATAATTGAAGCGACCCAATTTTATAGGTGATCTACAACATACTTCCGATTATGTGACAACGACGCGTCCGTGCATTTACTTCGAAAGAGCACAATGTAACTTCGAACAGACACTTCATGTCGAGACTGGGACTTTGTATCATCAAATCATGCTAATGATGTAGTCAGTGAAGAGGGTCTTCCAAATAATTCCAACGGCACACAATAATTCCGAGAAGTAAAGACTTTGAATCTAACTGTTTCTATAGAAAAATAATCAAAGGGTTCTATGAGAAAAACCGGTTAATAAAATTTGAGCCACCACTAGACAAAGGCATACAGGGTAAATGAAGCAATCGACAAAATAGATTACATGCACGGGGAGGCTTTTCACGACCGCCACACCCAACAAGCAACATTGTGTTGATAATGGATTAAATCGGAACTATCACAGTCAAAAAAATACAGCGTAAATGTAAAATCCTGATAGGATGAATTAGACAACATAGAATACATGCACGGGAGATTTTTCGATTGCATACAGAGTGAATGTAACAAAAGTCAAGAGTGGTCATTTCCACCTGCATCGTTAGATACCCACGATCAACTTTTCCGTTATACTACATTCGTCGATCGTTGGTTTATTGGGGTTTTATGTCGTCTTATCGAACTTATTAGAACAAGAATTGGCCAATCATAATACTGCTTACAAAATACACACTCTCCAGTGTGGAGACTTGAAGTATAACAATGACGTCGCCATTTTGACAAGTCTGGCAAAACAATGAGAGAATGAGCTTTATCAATAGACTAAAATATTTATTGAATTATGAAGGGACCGGTGGAATATCATTACCAGAAACGGCCAAAAGTGAACTAAATATCCCACGGGCAATGAATGGAGAGTAACGGAATGAATCGGTCGTGGGTGTCCGACGATGACTCCACTGGTGCCATAATTCAATGTTACATTTGAAAAGATAACTGGAAGTAAAAACTGATGTTTCTTCATATGCAGAGATGATACGTGATAAGATTACATTTTTATTTTAAATGGACATCATTATTACAGTTACATTGCATTTTCAATACATTTTATAAACTTAATTTTAATACATATTTATTATACATTCACACTTATCCAGTTCATTTTCTTATGTTTTCCTTAATTTTTGTCAATCACTTCGCCCATATTTAATTATTTAATCCGATGTTGTTAAACAGTTTTTAGAATTTTTAAACAGCTTAACATTTCAATTCTATTGACGGCTTGACTGTTCTTTCACTCACGTTCATTCGTCTCGAGCGTATGTCCGTTTAGTATAATTTCATCCAGTAATATGATAATGAAAAGACTGATATGGTAAAAGTCGAGGACGAACGTTTCAAGGGAGCGGCTGCGAAGGGTTTAAGTTCCCCTTTAAAGGTGGTAACCGATAGTTTGCTTATATGTTATAAAATAACACAAAATAATACATAACACACGTCTATAAAAGTAATAACTGAGGTACATTATCAGTTCAAATTAAATGTGTTAAATACACGAGCGCTAGTAATATATTTACTCGAATCCGTCTGTTTGGATTCATTTGATTCGGACAAACCTACATCGCAAATTGTATTTAAATAAGGTTATGTAGTTTAATGGAATGCATGTATATAGAGTAGGGCTAAGTTAAAATTGCCCAACTTCATCAGCAATTGTTTGCCAACTGTTAAAGTTCATTTAATCATGGGTGGTAACAACCCTAACATCAAGGTATCTGAAGTGATCGTAGCAAATAATTGTAAATAGAACAAAATAGTGCAAAATAGTGTAATTCATTGAGCCAGTCTATCGATATTACAAACACTCCCTGTATTGTTTTGCTGAGTGTATCAATTTGGAAAGAATTAAACAAAAATAATACTGTACAATGTCCTTCCAGGATGTCTTATAGCTAATTTAATAAAAGCAGAAAAACTTATAAATTTATCCAAAATATAAACAAGTACACGTACCAATTAAAGGTAGTCTATTAGGAAAGTCCAATATCCATTAGATACATATGCCTTTATATTTTTTTTTCTATTGATTATATTAAATGTTAAGATTGTTTGCAAAAATCATTACAAACATCATACACATGTTGTAGTTTCCATTTATTTGAACAATGATTTCGGTTTCGTTCGGTTAATTTCCATTTCTTTTTGTTTGCATGTTTCAGCAATACTTTTAAACTACCTTTGTCATTCAATAGCCGGACCGTCTCCAAATCACTGAAATACTGTTGGTGGGATGATAAACCCAAATAAACAAAAGCATTACCTGTACTGGCACTATCTGCTACATCGTCGAAAACTACTATGCACGCATGTAATGAAAGCGAGATAACTCTTTTATAAATAGGTTGAACCTTACTATACTGGTGACGTCCCCTATACGAATATGTTGTTTGAATTACATGACTTCGTTAAGTTTCTTCCTAAAAGCCCAATTCGTCTCTTTACCTTAGAATACATGTAGATAAACGCTAGCAGGGTTTACAGTCAACCATAGATGCCGGTGTTCTCAAATGTTGAGGATTACCTGTCGTGTAATAAACATCATCAATCAGCTATCATCAATAATATTTGACATTTATACGAAATATTTTCAAAATAATGTTGTTGTTTTTTTCTTAACTGTTTAATCTCCCTATTGTCATGCTGCTTCCGAACTCCTCCCGAATCCGTTTTTTTTTTAAACCCAGTCTGATTAAAATCATATCATGAAAACCGCTCCGTTATCAGGATCTAACGACGAGTCAATAAAGCCCTCTCAACCAATCAGATTGTCGCCTACACAATCGCAAAAGTAATTCCTTATTTTGTCAAACGCTTTTCTTCTGCATCATCGATAGCAGCCATTTTGCGACTCTTACCCAAGACGTTATGTATTACGATCTCTGATTGGCTGTTATAAAAATATTAATCGGGGAAGCCCATTCTTGTTTATAGACGGTATTTGCGGGAAGTCATCAGATCTTACATTTTGTTGGATCTGACTTTAGTGAAACTGTTTTTAACCCTTTTTCGTGTCGTAAGTTACTCCGTCAAATAGCCATCAGTATTAAGGAACTAGAAATAATAGACAGAAAAACAGAAAGGAACAGACTATTCACTCTTAGAGATAATAAGGAGACAAGAATTAAATAAAATTTGGCATAGGTAAATGTAAGATGTTAAAATTAGATCAAACGACAAAATGGACGCATAAATTGGAAAAGCCACGGAGAATACTACGTTAGTGCTGAACAAAGAAAATGTTATCACATGAGACTGACACAATTATAAATCGCGGGGCTTGACGAGCGATTTAGTTTTGTCGTGCTGACTCTGATAAAATTTTCTTCGTTCGACAATTCCCTAGTATTCTATTTATCCTACCATCTGTTTAATAAACAAGTGTTCTTTTGTTTAGATCTATTTTGTTTTTCGAAAATAGAATTCGTATTATCAAATTCAAACTGAACCATGGATGAGTGGGGAGCAGAGTCTGCAGATTTCAGTTTCGATATACCATTGAATTGAGTCTCCTTTAACACTGTTCGCAACCGAAATCGAGAAAAACTAATACAATTTTGCATATCTATTGTAGAATTATGTTTAGTCTAAATTTCAAATATACATGTTTGCCTTTTTATATGAATAAATGTGTTTTCAAAGAAGCTCACGCCACTACATGTGACGCCATAAAAATCAAAACAACAGAAAAGGGATTTAAACCCTTCTAAACAAATCTACTATGGTTATAAGCTGTTGCGGCTCTCAAAATCGTTTTTTTACGAATTGACGACGTTTAAAAGGTCGTACGACCCGTGCGGCAAACATAACAATTGAGTCATGGAATTTAAGTTTTTAAAAGTTAGTGCGTCCGTACGCGCATAATTAGTTTAACACACTGGTGTTGGATATAGCAAATGTTATTACACGGGACTTTATACGCGCGTGACAGGTTTTACTCACTGGTGTTGGATATAGCAAATGTTATTTCAGGGGGGCTTTTTACGCGCGTGACAGGTTTTACACACTAGTGTTGGATATAGCGAATGTTATTACACGGGACTTTATACGCGCGTGACAGGTTTTACATACTGGTGTTGGATATAGCGAATGTTATTACACGGGACTTTATACGCGCGTGACAGGTTTTACATACTGGTGTTGGATATAGCGAATGTTATTACACGGGACTTTATACGCGCGTGACAGGTTTTACACACTGGTGTTGGATATAGCGAATGTTATTACACGGGACTTTATACGCGTGTGACAGGTTTTACTCACTGGTGTTGGATATAGCAAATGTTATTTCAGGGGGCTTTTTACGCGCGTGACAGGTTTTACACACTGGTGTTGGATATAGCAAATGTTATTACACGGGACTTTATACGCGCGTGACAGGTTTTACACACTGGTGTTGGATATAGCAAATGCTATTACACGGGGCTTTATACGCGCATGACAGGTTTTACATACTGGTGTTGGATATAGCAAATGTTATCACACGGGGCTTTATACGCGCGTGACAGGTTTTACACACTGGTGTTGGATATAGCAAATGCTATTACACGGGGCTTTATACGCGCATGACAGGTTTTACATACTGGTGTTAGATATAGCAAATGTTATCACACGGTACTTTATACACGCGCGCAACAGGTTTTACACACTGGTGTTGGATATAGCAAATGTTATTACACGGGACTCTATACACGCGCGTAACAGGTTTTACACACTGGTGTTGGATATAGCGAATGTTATTACACGGGACTTTATACGCGCGTGACAGGTTTTACATACTGGTGTTGGATATAGCAAATGTTATCACACAAGACTTTATACGCGCGTGACAGGTTTTACACACTAGTGTTGGATATAGCAAATGTTATCACACGGGACTTAATACGTGCGTGACAGGTTTTACATACTGGTGTTGGATATAGCAAATGTTATCACACAAGACTTTATACGCGCGTGACAGGTTTTACACACTGGTGTTATATATAGCAAATGTTATCACACGGGACTTTATACGCGCGTGACATGTTTTACACACTGGTGTTGGATATAGCGAATGTTATTACACGGGACTTTATACGCGCGTGACATGTTTTACACACTGGTGTTGGATATAGCGAATGTTATTACACGGGGCTTTATACGCGCATGACAGGTTTTACATACTGGTGTTATATATAGCAAATGTTATCACACGGGACTTTATACGCGCGTGTCATGTTTTACACACTGGTGTTGGATATAGCGAATGTTATTACACGGGACTTTATACGCGCGTGACAGGTTTTACATACTGGTGTTGGATATAGCAAATGTTATCACACAAGACTTTATACGCGCGTGACAGGTTTTACACACTGGTGTTGGATATAGCAAATGTTATCACACGGGACTTTATACGCGCGTGACAGGTTTTACACACTGGTGTTGGATATAGCAAATGTTATTACACGGGGCTTTATACGCGCATAACAGGTTTTACATACTGGTGTTGGATATAGCAAATGTTAGCACACAAGACTTTATACGCGCGTGACAGGTTTTACACACTGGTGTTGGATATAGCAAATGTTATCACACGGGGCTTTATACGCGCGTGACAGGTTTTACACACTGGTGTTGGATATAGCGAATGTTATTACACGGGACTTTATACGCGCGTGACAGGTTTTACACACTGGTGTTGGATATAGCAAATGTTATCACACGGGACTTTATACGCGCGTGACAGGTTTTACACACTGGTGTTGGATATAGCGAATGTTATTACACGGGGCTTTATACGCGCGTGACAGGTTTTACACACTGGTGTTGGATATTGCAAATGTTATCACACAAGACTTTATACGCGCGTGACAGGTTTTACACACTGGTGTTGGATATAGCAAATGTTATCACACGGGACTTTATACGCGCGTGACAGGTTTTACACACTGGTGTTGGATATAGCAAATGTTATCACACGGGACTTTATCTTTCACAAAATTAGAAAATATGATGGTGAAATAATAAAACAGCCAAGTGAAGTCATATCGGAGGTTACAGACAGTTTTATTAGAAATTATACAGCAGAAGAGAAGCAGGCTCAACTGATGAAAGCTATTTCCTATTATGATCAATAAATTATGGCTTTATGGATGTGAATTATCAGTTCCACAAAAACAAGGAATCATAAGTTGCATATCAAAAGGTAATTAAAAAAAAAACACTTAATAAATTGGAGGCCGTTTCCCTGTTGACGCGTTCTAATGTTGAACTGGTGTTTTGCGGTGTGCATTTTACATTAGAGAATTGCGCCTCTAGATTAGTAACTTGTAAATTAGATTCTAGAAATGTAAAATGTAATCGTGATTTTCGCCCCGCGACTTGTAACTTGTAAATTGTATATGCTGGAAATGTGAAATTGTTCAAATGTAATGTTAAAATGTGAACATTTTCATGCGATATATAAAAGCTAGGATGTAATTAGATAGCGGTATTTAGCATGCGCTGTGTTGCAATTTACAAATTGACATTTGAAGTGACAAATCCGAGTATTGAAAGTTAGAAATAGCAACTAGAATCTTGGCGGATATCCCCTTCCATATGTATCAATAGTGTATATACACAAAGGATAGCATATTCACCATCCTTATTTTATGGACATAAGAAACATTATTTGATTCTTTGCTTAACACAGCAAATTGTAAATAAGGTAGCGAAACAGTATTTAGCGCGGGGAAGGAGATTGAACTTAACATTTATTCTCTACAGTGTCGTTACGGGAGCTAAACGGCAAACTTCTTCACAAACTACCATTTTTGACTAGTGGTTGTGAACTTCTAAACTTACTACTTAAAACGTTTGAATGTGTTTCACAAACATATAAACCGAATCTATACTGTCGAATCATTTTATGCATCCATTCTGTTTATACCAATGTAGAAGTGTAACACAACACAACCAGATGTGGATATTTCGTCTTATATTTTACAAACAAGTTTCATCTTGTCACCACAGCCATTGTCATTCCAGCGCGTTCCAAACCGCCCTCCTGCATGCATACAATCCTCGGAATTTTTGTGATTATCAGGCTGCCCAGGGTGCCAGTTCCTCTCACTGACAGGGTCACCATTTAACCACCTCCAGTACCCTTCCACTTTCCTGTCTGTTGCACCAAGCCAGAAGTATGCAGCACCAAATTTGGAAACAATGAACTCTAATTCTCCCTTCTCATATCCTTGTACAAGTGATGATCCTAGAGCTTCACATGTTTTCTGTGCATCGTCGAAACTCATTTTATCCGTAAAGTATTTGTACCAAGAGTGACCATTCCGTACCCATCCAGAATGAACCAGGACAAGATTCCGCATGTTGTTTTCAAGCTGAACGTAATCTACGCTATTCCGGTTGATTGTTTCAAAAGTTTGATCCCGTTTCTCTTTGAACTGTTCAAAAGACTGCGATAGCTTGTCTATCTTGGCCATGTTTTGAGATTCCGAATCGGCGACTTGCGTCAAAACCTGTCTTTCAACACTGATAATTTTGGCGGTCATGTCGGAAACGTACCTATCTATTTTTTTGCTTTCATCTTTACAGAACAGGTCTAGGGTGGCTACGTCGTGAATCGTCTGATTTAATTTAGACAGAATCTGAGCAGCCTCGTCCTGTATCTGTTGTGACATAGCGTCTGTTCTCTCCCTCAGCGTCGCTTTCTCTGCACTAAAGCCGCTAGTGAGAATGTCCATCCGTCGCTCTATCTTGGATAGTGATTCTTTTATGGCCTTTCTATTAAAAACTGTAGCCTCTCCATCACCGACTGAGTTTATTGGTCCGGACTTTTCTGCTTCAAATTTAACAGCACGTCTTCTCCACTGGTAAAGGCTGTCAATTTCCTCGCGGAACTCTGCTGCAAGATTTCGTAAAGTATCCACGTCTTGTCGTAACTGTATCAGACTTCTTTGGTTCACCGCCTCCGCTCCGTACACTAATAAACCCTTATCGATAATGCATGGGCACAGCATGAAAGCAAGAAATGCGGAGACTTTCAAGATATTTGCCATATTATCAGGTTAACAGTTGGTTCGTTTATAAGAACTGAACACAAAATGCACGTAAGCACACAAAATTGCGGTCTGCACTGAACACTAGTTAAAAGTTTGTTTCCTGTTTTCATTTGAACGGAAAGATAGTCATTAATGAAGGACTTCGTTAAAACTTTTCTGGGAAAAAAACACTCAAGACACTTTAAAGTTTCCTGTTTTCTCTTCAGTTGAGTTTTTCTGGCTGTAGTCAGATATTATTATGAAACCAAGTTGATAGTGATTTCACTTAACAAAGTGATGTACGGTGGGTTTTTTATAAGATGCAAATCAACTTACCTAACACGGGATTAGAGTGACTTTGTTGTACAAAGGCGAACAAAACTACAGCCTCCACTCACGAGAAATTAAGAGCCGGTTTCCTATTAACATATGAAGGGAATTCTGTAATGAAGTACTTCGTTAAAACTTTTGAGGAGAGAAGCACTCAAGACACTTTGAAGTTTCCTGTTTTCTCTTCAATTGAACTTTGCTGACTGTATTATTATGGTTTCAATGTGGCATTAAATATGATTTCACCCAAATAAACATGTACAGTGATTGTTGTATTAAATGTAAACCAACTTGCCTTTCAACAGGATTAGAGTGACCCTGTTTTGCACTATCATTGGCGACGCGCTTGAGCGCGCCGCCTATACAAGTATATGGAATGCTGAAAAATGTTGCACATGCGAGCGGGTGTCTTCGGACATTTTCGTTCTAGCTAGTGAATAATCGAGGGAAAATGGACAAGTCGTTCCGAATTCCGGAAGTTTCGCGATTTACACATTCCCAACGTTTGGGTCCTATTTCAGTAAATGACTAATTATATATAAGCGAGTATGCAGTATTATTATATGTTAAGTTGTTCTTTGTATTATATGTTTATCAATCTTATGAAAAATAGTGGTTATTCGTTCAAAATGTGTTATTTTTTATGTTTCTAAAAAACAGATCGATAGCGCCTCTAGTGGCACGTTATACAAAATATCCATTTTACTCACAAACAGATGACAATCGTGGAATAGCGCAGTGGTTATGGACTTATTCTGGTGTTAACTGTGTCCAGAGATCGAGTCCCGTCGCAGTAAAAAATATCCGTTACTTTTTTCTTCCTTGTTTTTTTACAATAAATATAACAAACGAAACATTTCAACAGACAAAAAATATTGATCAATAACAAATGTTAATAATTTTTATTATTGATTAGGATCATTTTTTCAGTTATTGGCGACGTTATAAAAATGCACTTTCGAGCGGATCTCCTCGGCCATTCTCGTTCTCGCCAGCGAATAGGCGAGCGGTAATGGGGGAGGTGTTCCGAATTTCGGAAGTTCCGCTATTTACACGTTCTCAACATACGGGACCTAATTCGGTAAATGGTGTTTTCTTTTTATATTTATTGTATTTATTCTTTGTTTGTAACTTCCACGCAAACAAGGTATTTTTACTTTTTCAATTTTAAACTTTTAAAACATCGTACAATGTATCATCGTAAACAACATTTTAATTGAACAACAATTTAAACTAACAGAATCGAATCGAATCCAAAATGTTAGCATACATAAATTTGTCCCTGTAGAGAATCCCGTATGTACACATGTAATTTACAGTTTTGTCTTAGCTTATTTATCCTATTAACTTTAATGATAAAACCATGACAATATTTGTTAAAATACATGATGTTGTTCCCTTTTCTAAAGACAATGTCGTTGGGTTTCTGTTGGCTCGTTTCCATTTCTGTCTGTCCACATTACTCCGACTAAGCTGTTTAGCTGTCTTTGTCATTGAATAGCCGTATCATCGCATTCTGCTACATCGTCCGAAAATATATGCACATAATTAAAGCGAGACAACTCTTTCATGTACAGGTTAAACCGCACTGATCTGGTTAAGTTCCCTTGGTTTATCTCCGCGTTTCAATTGAATGCCATCTGAAAGCTTCATTCGGCTTATTTTATTACTTTTGAATAGATAAATACTGCTAAAGTTTACATTTAATAAATAATTTCGGCCTTCCGTAAGGTTGGAAATTACCATTCGTGTAATATACATGCCAGATCATTTTTTATGTACAATCAAGACTTGCGTGTGAGTGATCTTACGCCAAATATATCACGGTTTCGAGTTCATATGCGTATGAATTCGATCGCGAAGACCGTAGGCCTGAGTGATGCAATTTACTTATCTGAACGAGAAACCGTGATATATTGGACGTTAGAACTCGCAAACTTAACATCTATTTCCATTCTACAAATTCTACAAGAAATTTTGAATTATAAGGGACACAAATTCGAACTACAATGCTAACTACAATTTACGCATTGTTGTTAGGTTGTTTTCCTTATTTGGCTGTTCTATTTCACCCCCGCGTACTTCCTCGCTATTTTTTAAAGAATATTTACAAACGACGATATTGCATATTTTATTTATGTTTTTTATCATAATTTAACACTTAAGTTATTATTAAAGCAAAACCGTTACTTCTCAAGAGGGGTGAAGTTTCAGGCGATGACCATGTGAACGAAAAGAACAACTAATCACAAGATGTCAGTTTGGTCAACAGTACGAAAATGGGTAGGGGAAGTAAAGCAAAGAGCTATTATATTGCAGTAAAATAGTCAAAATTTATGCCGTGATATATCGTTCATTTTATCACGGCAGAATGCTTCTTTGTTTATTGAGGTAAAATATTGATAGGGTTAGAAACCATTTTTGACCCTAAATAATACATGTATCCCAACAATTGTCACTAAAATCAAACTAAATATATTTGACATTTATAAAGTTTAAAAAATAATCTCATTTTCTTATTTTATCTTTACCATTTAATCGCCCTACGTTAATGCATCTTCCGAACTCCACCCATATCTGTCGTTGATTGTTTGCTTGATTGTTAACTCTTCTTTACATCATATTTAAATTT
The DNA here is from genome assembly GCA_007844125.1 of Sinonovacula constricta. Taxonomy (NCBI): domain Eukaryota; kingdom Metazoa; phylum Mollusca; class Bivalvia; order Cardiida; family Solecurtidae; genus Sinonovacula; species Sinonovacula constricta. Next base: position 46,943,298 of record CM017569.1, on the reverse strand, counting down.
ACTACTTCAGCTGTCGTCCTTGAAGTAGCAAATAGAAATAATAGACAGAAAGGAGACATGTAGAACATTCACTGTTAGATATTTAATTAAGTTAAATTTGAGATCAGCAAATAGCAGGTGTTAAAATTAGATCAAGAGTTTTGGAGGCAGAGATCCTTATAAATGAATACTGTTGCTGGGCAGATAAACCCAAAACAAACAAATTTGCAGGTCAGTTTATGCTGCTGTCTGTAATTTTCAGTATTTAGTTCTTCGTGTCAACAGACTTGATCGAATCAGATTAGCCTTTTTCGAAAGATGTTTTCGGGTCTTACTTCGCATTTTGTTATGTAGAAAATATAACACACTCTGAGCAAAAATATGCAGGTCGAAGAGAAGACAATATTTAAAGAACGTCTACTCGATACAGGGATATGCAAAAATAATTTGTTAAATGATGCTGTTTCTATTCTAACATATAATGGATTTGTAAATATTAGGGATGTCAACGATTACTCGAGTACTCGTTCAGAAAGATTATACTCGAGCATCAAAATCACCATTCAAGTACTTGATTAAAAGGGGAAGTAGAAAAAAAAGCAACAAGAACACAGTTAGCTGTATTCTCCTTAAACTGGACAACCTAGCCAATCGCTGCCTGTAGCATGACCCAGTTCCTAACTATCACCTGATTGCCTTGTCGTGGATGGTTAATATATACTTAATATACTGTCCAAGCAGACACCCCTTTGTGTGTCACTTAATAAACTGAAAATCTGGTCCCTTCTTCCTAAATAGTCCCTGTCAACGCAGTCCCCCCTCCCCCCATTTCTCTATACAGTTTGTAACATGTTAATTATACGTTGATTGGCGTGTCTCAGCACCGCCCACTATTCCAAAGCACGACCATATAAAAAAGCACTCATTGCTTATATAACATTACAATAGCTTCGAATAAAAATACATCACAGAAAATAGGTGGCAATTTATGTTCTACGAAAAATAAAAAATAGCATTGGTATTTGTTCCTTGTGTAATAAAGAAACAGGAACAAAAAGAACGATTTTATTTTTGTTCTTTATGTTTTGTGTAAGTGTATCTGTTGCTGTTTTTGTTTTTTGTCTGTAAATTACTGACTCTATATCTTCTACTCACTTAAAGAAAAACGACAACACTTGTTGTTGTTGTTGTTTTTTAATTTATAGCTGAATTGTGGGTCTGTGTCATTGCATTTTAGTTAGTGTAACGCATGTTATGTTTTGTCTTATTTTCTTAAAATTTAGTTTATTTTTTCTGTCTTTTGTTTTATTTTGCGTGTTTTTGTTTTGTTTACTTCTTGAGGATTCTGGCTTTTAATTGCTTAATTAATTATAACTTCACTTAAAATTATTCAAATAATTTATAAAAGTCAAAACCTTAGATCTTAGAAATCATTCAAAATTTTAACCAGTCTTCAGACTCATCATGATGATTATGATTGTGCAAGACACGCCATTAGATGTGCCTTTATGATTTCTGTTAGAGGATAGAAGATACATACTTTGATGTGAAGCTATAGTTATAAGAACCCTAGTATTTAATTCATAGAACTTATAAGAAGTCTAGTCCAAGGTCGTTATTTTTTATTGAAATGTCAACATTTTAAAGTCTAAAGTTGTCTGAGTTTTTTCAATAAGAAGAATCACTTCTGTTCCTTTCTTACAAGGCAATAACTGAAAGTTTAAAGTTCTCTGCATTTAACAATATGGACACAATTCTTTTTCTCCTTAGATATTCCATCTTATTACAAATAATAAGTATACGCACGATTTCAAAAACAAATATATAGAATAGTCAAGTTAATAATTGTTAAAGTACTAGTGGGCACCTTATATGTATCATCTAAACTGTTAAATATAACATCATTTGTTAAATAACAACATAGAATGCTTAAGTAGTAACAACTATGTCCCAATATGAAGCGTTAAGACCAGCGTATATATATACAGATTTTTTTCTGTCAGTGTTGAAATCCCCATGCCTTGCCTTTTCTTTATGCGTGTTAACCAGAAATAAAAGTAAATTATATTTATTGCATTGCTCAAGAACTTTGCAGAGTGAGCTTGCACTAGTGTGACCTATTCTTACGCCTTCTTGGGATTCGTCGAGTTTGTTATTAATCTTAACCCATTTATAATGTATATCATGAAAAATCAATTAAATATTTCAAGTGCTGACAAAACACTCACTAAAGGTGATTTGATGCCTTGTCCTGTCTCAACCAATTGACATTTTCGATATAAAATAAGGAATAAAGCGTAGTGTTATCTCCACAAACCAGGTTTAAGCACCTCAGTCGGTCCTTTTGACCGCTGTTCCAACTCGGTATTTCATTATCACAACAGTGTTACTTGTGCAGTGTGGCGGTCGTAAAAATCTCTACGTGCATGTTATCTATGTTGTCATCTAATTCATTCTATAAGGATTGTTATCTCCACATACGAGGTTTAAGCACTCCAGTCGGTCTTTTTGCCGACTGACCGTTCCAAGACGGTAACTGCTGTTGTTGTTTTCTTTTGTGTGTCATGCCACGTCTCTGTCTTTTTGTCACATTTATATTGACCCTTGTTGCCTTTGTCTAGAGATAAATTAGATTTAAATATCTGTGGTAATTTGTATTGGATCATTTTCTTAGTTACTTATTGGATTTATCCAATGTGTGTAAGTATTATCATGCACTTTATTCAAGCAGTATTACAATTGTGTGATAATTTCTCTAATTGACAGATAATTTCACGATGATATTTGTTATTTATTTTGTACCACAATGTGAAATTTAATGTGAATGTTGTAGTCTGAAGGTTCTCAGTAGTAGAAGAGGGTCGTGAGGCACAACATCGCCCACCTAAGTATCATAGACAGTAAGTAATAATGAGCAAGGAATATAACTATAACTATAATTATAATATATAATCATTATAACAGAATTGTTGAAACTTTCATGAAAGAATATTAGTTTCCATTTTATCCAGGATTATTGATCTGACAAGATTTTTGTACTAAAACATATGTGGAGAACACTTATGCACCCAGAATATGTTTTGGCTGACCATTTTAACAATATTGATAGTGGTCCATCATAGAAAGATGACCATTTAATTTAAAAGCTCAATCTTTTAAAGTTTCTGACAAGACGATCTTTCTATTCAGACACAAATTGACATGGCACCGCATCAAGCCGACGTGTTTTTGGCGGACCGTTCAGAATTTTCTGAAAAGTTTTCCTTTCTCTATTGATAATGATTTTTGGGCCAGTGGTTTTAGAGGAGATGTAGTTTTAAGAATACTGGCGGACGCCAGACGCCGGGCGCCGAATGATCACAATAACTATAATTTGAACCCACTTGATTTTTTACAGACTTTTACCGTAGGCCTGCACACACTAATATGTACTGAAATGTACAAACTAGAATGCCATAAAATAAAGCATTAAATGACTGAAATATTTCGATGACCTTAAAAGATGGAAAAGTATACTCACTATTAAAAATATGTAACTGTAGGTAATGTATTTTAATAGCATCATGGTTCATTTAATTATAAGTGTGCTGTACTTATTGCAACGAAGCGGATATCCATGTATCATTAGTGTAAATATGCAAATGATGGTATATTCACAATCTTTATTTTATGGATACAAGAAACATTGTTAGAGTTTTTGCAATTTGCAAACAAGGTAGCCAAATTGTATTTAGCTCGGGGAGGAGTTGGTTGAAAAGACACAATATTTAAAGAAACATTCATTTACAGGGAACTTTAATGCTAAATTTAAAACACTGAACAAAACATGTATTATCTACAGAGTCGTTAGGCTAGCCGAACGGCAAAACCTCTTCACAAACTACCATTTCTGACGAGTGGTTGTGAACTTCTTAACTTACTTTTAAACTGACTTTAAAACGTTTAAATGAGTTTCACAAACATATAAACCGATTCTATACTGTCGAATCACGTTATGCATATATTCTGTATATACAATTTTGAAGTGTAACGCCCCTATACTAGAAGTGACATTTCGTCTTATATTTTACACACGAAATATTTTGTGTAACTACAGACGCAGTCATTCCATCGTGTTCCATGCTCCCCTCCCGCCAACATACAATCTTCGCTATTTTTGTAGTTGTCAGGCTGCCCGTGGTCCCAGTTCCTCTCTCTGACAGGGTCATCATTTAACCACCTCCAGGACCCTTCCACTTTCCTGTCTGTTGCACCAAGCCAGAAGAATGCAGCACCAAATTTGGAAACAATGAACTCTAATTCTCCCTTCTCATATCCTTGTATAAGTGATGATCCTAGAGCTTCACATGTCTTCTGTGCTGAGTCGAAACTCATTTTATCCGTAAAGTATTTGTACCAAGAGTGACCATTCCGTATCCATCCAGAATGAACCAGGACAAGATTCCGCATGTTGTTTTCAAGCTGAAAAGTTTGGTCCAGTCTCTCTTTGATCTGTTCAAAAGACTGTGATAGCTTGTCTATCTTGGCCATGTTTTGTGAGTCCAAATCGGCGGCGTGCGTCAACACCCGACTTTCAACACTGATAATTTTGGCGGTCATGTCGGAAACGTACCTATCTATTTTTTTGCTTTCATCTTTACAAAACAGGTCTAGGGTGGCTACGTCGTGAATCGTCTGATTTAATTTAGACAGAATCTGTGCAGCCTCGTCCTGTATCTGTTGTGACATGGCGTCTGTTCTCTCCCTCAGAGTCGCTTTCTCTGCACTAAAGCCGCTAGTGAGAATGTCCATCCGTCGCTCTATCTTGGATAGTGATTCTTCTATGGCCGTTCGATTAAAAACTGTAGCCTCTCCATCACCGACTGAGTTTTTTGGTCCGGCCATTTCTGCTTCATATTCAACAACACGACTTCTCCACTGGTAAAGACTGTCAATTTCCTCGCGGAACTCTGCTGCAAGATTTCGCAAAGAATCCACGTCTTGTCGTAACTGTATCAGACTTCTTCGGTTCACCGCCATCGCACCGTACACTAATATACCCTTATCGATAATGCATGGGCACAGCATGAAAGCAAGAAATGCGAAGACTTTTAACATGCTTGCCATGATGACTGCTTAACAAATGGTTTGAATATAATGACTCGGCCACAAAATGTACGTAAGCGAACAAAACTGCAGCCTCCACTCACGAGAAGTTGAGAGCTGGTATCCTGTTTACATCTGCACGGAATAAAATTCGGCAATGAAGTACTTCGTTAAAATCTTTGAGGGGAGAAGCACTCAAGACACTCCAAAGTTTCCTGTTTTCTCTTCAATTGAGCTTTTCTGACTGTCTTCGGACATTCTAATGGAACCAATCAGCTAATAATTATGATTTCACCCAAATAAACATGTACAGCGATTGCTATATTAGATGTACACCAGCTTGCCTTGCCACGGAATTAGAGTGACCCTGTTATGCACTATTATAGTACTACTGTTATATATATTTTTACTAACGTATACACGAGACTTATATTTCGGTAAGTTCAGTTCGGAAATATACATAGTCTTTGATAATAATTTGATTTTGCTTCTGCCGGCACAAAAGCAACTTAATATTTTAATGCAATTATGTTAACATATATTGAGTGATAACAGAAAATATTAAATCTATTCATAGCAAACACCAACACCATCCATGTAAATATGAAGTTTTAATCATTAATAAAATGAGGAAATATCCTCATAATACACTATTAACGTCCAGAGTGAACACTCGCGCAGTACCAGATGACCAGCTGTTAGTAATTCGATTTAAAGTTTGCATCCGACAGTTTGCGGATCGGGAGGTCGTGGGTTCGATCCCCGGCCGGGTCATACCAAAGACTTTAAAGTTGGTAGTAGTGGCTTCCCACCTAACGCTCGGGGCTAAGGGGACAGCATTACGCCTGACTCGTCGGTGTCAGTATAATGGACCGGCCGTGTTCAGTCCCTGGGCACCTCATAAGTGCCCCTGTGCTATAATGATAGAAATGTCGCTGCGCAGTATCGGCCAAAATGCCGGCTAATCCCTAATCCCATCCGACAGTTTTGGCCTCTCTTTTCTCACAAACAACCAATAATTTATTGTTGCCGGAAAATAGCTTGTTGTTTATTGTTGTCCGACATCTCTGTGAAAAGTGAAGCAAAACAGTCCACACGTATCTTCATACATCTATTGCGTATCTAATTCAAGTTGAACAGCTTGCTCTAACCTTCACCATCAGCACTTACATCCAGATTCTCTAAAATAATGGAGATATATATTTATATGTATATAACTTAGACAATCGGTCTGATAGCACCTTTAAGTGTTTAAGGTTGTCCCTAGGTGGTAATAGAGCAATTGATGTTTTTCTTGAAGACACGTTCTCTAGTTTGAATTGTTACAATTATTTATATAAAATGCAACATAATTAAAATTAAGCATTTGTGTATTCAATGCATAGGAAATACACAGATTTATTGTCCTCCTTCCTCATTGGAGCAAGAACTTTTCTGTGAACTAAATTGAGCGGAATATATACTTTTTTTCTTTGGTGCAGGTTTCCAGCTGATTTTTTTTGCGCCGATGGTTCTACCAAACCAATTTATACTTTGTTTTATACTTAACTTAAGTTAAACTGCAATCATATAGAAAGTATTGAACGTTTAATTGAATATATTCTATTATCGGATGTAAGTGACTCTGTTCTGTCCAAATTAATTAAAATCTTTATTTTAGAAGATATGCATTTTGCAGCTGAAGACTTGCCTGCTTTCCAATGCATTGTACATTTGATATACCACGGACAATTTTTGAACATTATTTGCACACCTTTAATCGCCTACAGGGTTAAACTGAGTCCGTTTCAACAGCGCTTTTCAGCGCTTTGATTTAGTCACTACCTTGGCAGTGAATACAATGTTACCTTTCAGGGAAAAAGCTGTTGACAGAGTTTAACTTTTCCTAGCGTGACAAAAATAGTTCCACGCATTTCCATTGTAGGATTTGAAATAGTTCCGATCCAGTTATCAGTACAAACTCTTCAAATATCAGTATGCAGTATGTCCAGCCAGTTTTTTTTAAACCAGATGTAACCGACTATTTAAGACAACACAAAAAGAACTACATATATATACATAAACCACAGTGAAGAACATCATGGGAAACGCTACACGTGTTATGTGACCAGCACGGGTGATACTGATAGAGTTCACCTCTCTCGGTCTTTGTCCTCGACCCTTAACTTTCTGCTTGTCATATATCCACAACATCAAGCGCATATTTGTTTAGTTCAAGAAGCGAGGCTTTTTCTGCTTACTGGCCTACAGGATTCACCTGGCACTCATAAGTTTCCGTCGATGTTCGCCGTTACACTCGGGTGTTTCCGATGTATTTCGCGAAGCTTGTGCAGTCGACTCTATACTTATGTGTAGGCAATGCCATTTTCAAATTCAGTGGCTGGCATGACTGTCAACATAGTATTAATTAACTGCTAACACAATCATGGAAAAAAGTAATTTAAAGTATTTAATTCTGTTGTTTAAGTTTGTTAAATAATGGAAGAGTTATATTCCATTAATTAAACATGCTAAGAAAAATTATTCTACATCATTGCTCATTATAACAAATGCGTATCAACGAATGAAGAATATGTATGAACCGCATTTAGTTTTAAACAACATGGTACTTGTTGAAATTTCACTTAGTAAGATCTGTGCACACTACCATTCCCGTGACCAATTTTGTCCCCTTATATGAATAGATCTCCCTAAGTTCTGCCACATTAATCAGGGCAATATAACTTCGTGGGGTCCATAAGTTAAGTGGCATTTTTATTAGATGAAATTGTAAAACAAATACATAATAGCTCACAATTATAATGTTTTAGTCTACTAAACGCAAACAAGGTACAACCACAAACAGCCAGTTATGTTCTGTAAACTGATCTTATAAATTACATTGATATGCAAAGGAGGCATTTTCAAAAGAACAAGATGCAAGTGATACTGGATCGATAGTGAGACAATTAGGCAAAAGGGATCCATAAGTTAAGTGTCATATGGTAACCGACCGATTGTCTTATCACTACGCTACCAATGCGGCCATTGACTCAATGGCTTTATGGCTTCTTTACTTGTCAGCAATGGACTCGGTTTTAAGGTGACTGAAACAAGTGCGTTTAAAAATACATGTATGTATAATTATATTAATGTCACATGGATATTGTTTTTGCAAAAAGTGTTTCATGTATTTTAAATGACACGCTCAATCGCATGTTTTAGGAAAACATGTTGATTGTAATAAAATACCTAATTGAAAATGAAATGAGGAAAGGTCCTACCAAAATTTGCACAGATATTATATTAATTTAGCAGCCCATACAATGTGTATACTAAATATTTGAGTTCGAGTCTCGCAATGGGTATTTTTGTACATGATTAACATTAAATTTTAACATGCATAGTTTTTACACGTCTATGCTAATTTACACGCAATTAATTGGTCAACATAAACTTTAATGTCTTTTTGTTACGTGTTGTATTTCGTACAATAACATTTACAGTTTAAAGACTTGTTCCGTAAATAATTACTTATTTGTATTAACATATGGCTTGTTAAATTAAAGGAGTTACTTACGCTCCTGTTAATGTTTATGTATTGTTTTAAACGTAAATTAATTAGACATATCGTAATTTTATTAGATGAAATTGTAAAATAAATACAAAATAGCTCACAATTATAATATTTTTTTTCTACTAACCGCAAGCAATTTACAACCACAAACAGTCAGTTATGTTCTGTGAACTAATCTTATAAATTACATTAACTTGCAAAGGAGGCATTTTCAAAAGAAAAAGATGCAGGTGATACTGGATCGATAGTAAGACAATTTGGAAAAAAACGTAGGTTTTATTTAAGGAAATCTCTCATGTGTAAAGCCAATTAACAGTCTTGATTTGTTGGTGGTGGTATTGACGTTAAATTGTATTTGGCTGAATATCGCTAAGAGTGTCGCACGGACGTTAATCCGAAGCCATAACATGTCCACCTTCACTTGTACCATAGCATCATTCTGATGGTAGAACCCCACTAGTAAACATCCTTGTTATTATCTAATTAATAAATATAGTCTTTGGACACTTTGTTGTATTTATATGGTTTTCCCCACACCAAAACATGGTGTCAGAAAATAGAGGAATGTGTTATTGACTACATTCTAAAGAGGAAAAAGTAAAGTATCATCATTCCGTGGGACTATGTTACTGACAACATTCTAAAGGAGGAAATGGTTGTATCATCATTCTTGTGAAGCGATGGATTTAACGGGCGTCCCAATACCCAGAATGAACTGGTATAGTACAAACAAGGAGTAAAGGAGAAATTCCGGCAGCATGTTGAGCTCATTTTGACAGGAGCTTTATCAGAGAAGACTGAAGAAGTCAATGTAACTTACCTCCTACTTTGGGTGGGAGAAAAAGGACGAGAGATCTATAACACTTCGACTCTCTCAGAGGATGAAGAAAATCAACAAGATTAATTTGTGACGCATTCCAGAAACATCTGCAGACAAAATCGAATAATATTTTTAGCAGATTTAAATTCCACAATCAAAAGCAAGATAATGACAGTGTTGAAACGTTTGTAACCAGGCTCAAAACCTTAACCAGAGATTGTGCATATGGCGATGATTACACAGATGAACTCATTAGGGATAAATTAGTGTTTGGAATCAGGTCGGACAAAATTAGGGAAAAGCTAATAACAAAGGGGGACGCATTTACATTACAAAAAGCTATTCAAATTGGTCAGTCTTATGAACATCCACAAAAACAATTAACAGAAATGAAAAGTGACAGTAAGGTAGAAAGCGTCAGAGCCAAAATGAAAACGAACTGAAAGCCACGTCCAGCATCATCATCAGCAGCAGTCGCAACAAAGGCAGTGCCGACAGCAACTCGCCGACGACATCAACCGCCGGGAGGGATTCGTCACGGGAACCAGGGCTTCACCGATCGACAGTCCAATAGAAGAGAGGCTTCGGCGGGGACATGCAAAACTGTGCAGGCATACGTCGTAAGGGGAAGTGTCCAGTGCATGGTAGACAGTGTCGTTTGTGCAGAAAATGGAACTACTTTGCATCTGTCTGCCGGTCGAGAAATGACATACACAATGTCGACTTTGATCAAAGAGGAATAGGTAAATAAGAAAAGGTCCTATCACAATGTTCACAGATATTAAAATTTTATCTACCAGTAGACAAAGACAAACAAGAAATGCAAATGTGACAAAAACACAGAGACGAGACATAACACACATAAAGAAAAACCATCAGTTACCGCCTTGGAACGGTCAATTGGCAAAAGTGCCAACTGGGGTGCTTAAACAAGTTCACCGTGTGAAAGTGTTTTCATCAACAGTGTTGAAACAGAAATTAAGAATAGCCAAGCTTTCACATAAAATGGGGTTGGTCCAGAAAGGGTTCCAAGTGAAATTCAATATTTACACAGGTTCTCAGGTAAATATTTTGCCATTTTCTGTTTTTCAAAGGGTTGGTACCAAGGGAGCACTCAAATGCTCAAACCTCCAACTTAGAACAAACAATGGCACACTATTAGCAATTGAGGGCATCATAAGCTTACACTGGTCACTGACACAAACTAAATGCAAAAAAATATGTAGAATTTTACATTGTTAAAACAAATTCACAACCATTGCTAAGTCTGCAAACATCACTTAATTTTGGACTGATACAACTGTGCTCAGTAGATGCAGAAAATGTAGCTACCCCCATGACTAATGAGTCTGTAATCAGAGATTTCCCAAAGCTATTTCAAGGAATAGGAAATATGCCAGGAGAATGTAACATGCATTTAGTGCCAAACTGTAAGCCTGTCGTCCACCCCCTCGTAGAATACCTGTTGCCCTTCAAGCTAGGTGTAAAGCAGAGCTGGCCAATATGGAAAGATTAGGTGTCATAACCAAAGGTGATGAGCCAACTGAATGGGTTAACTCAATGTTTTTTTGTAGAAAAGGGCCAAGGGAATTTAAGGGTATGTTCAGACCCCACTTACCTGAACAAATGCATTCAGCGTCCACACTAACCTATGAGAACACTTGACGACATTTTGCCATCTCTTAATGGGGCAAAATACTTCACAAAACTTGATGCCAGATCAGGTTACTTGGGCTGTAAAACTCAGCAAGGAATCGACATACTTGACTTGTTTCAGTACTATATTTGGCAGATATAGGTACCTGAGGCTACCATTGGGGTTATGCATGAGTGGAGATGAATTCATGAAGCGTATGGTCAATGGTTTGAAGGGCTGAAAGGTGTAGTCACCATTGTAGATGCCATTTTAGTCTATGGTCAAACCAGAGAAGAGCGTGACAGCAACCTTAAAGCAGTGCTTGAAAGGGCGCTCGTCAAAGGAATTATCCTAAATGAAGATAAAATTGAGGTACGCATGACAGAGGTTAAGTACTTTAGTCACCTTCTGCCTGCCGATGGTCTTAAGCCGGATCCAGCAAAAGTCGCTGCGATCAAAGACATGCCACCTCCATGCAACAAAAGTGAGCTGCAAACCATATTAGGTATGATTAATTATTTGTCTCAGTTTGCACCCAACTTGTCTGAGGTCACCAGTCCCTTAAGAGAACTTTTAAGCAAATATGTAGAATATATGTGGGAAAAAAAACACAGATCAAAGCCTTTGACAAGGCCAAGGACATATTGACACAACCAGGTCACGTGTTAGGCTACTTTGATCCAAATAGGACGCTTACATTGCAGACAGACAGTTCACGGTCTGGTCTAGGAGCTACGCTATTGCAAGACGGCAAGACTGGCTATAGCGTACGCCAGCAAGTCACTCACAAGTAGTCAAAAGAACTACGCAATGATCGAACTTGAATGTCTAGGGATTTTGTTTTTGTCATAAGCGCTATCACCAATGGGTGTATTGCAGAAAAGTCACAGTGCAAATTATTTGCCACTAGTCTCCGTTTTTTAACCCAGCTAGGTTACAGCGCATGCTATTGCACATGCAGCCTTAAGATATTGAGGTTAAACACATTCCAGGCAAAGATATACCCTTAACAGACACACTATCTAGGAAGCCGTTACCGTAAACAGGTCCAGATCAAACAGATCAAACAGATCAATATGGTCATGACTAGTTTGCCTGTATATAGCAGGAAAATGCAGGAAATTAGTTCTGAGACCGAGAAAGAGGAAAGTCTTTCGGTACTCAAACACACAATTGTTTCTGGTTGGCCTGATCAAAAGGTTTCATGCCCATCTCAAATCCTTGATTTCTGGAATTATAGGAATGAACTGACAGTTATTGATGGCATTATCATGAAAGGCTTCAAGATTGTTATCCCAAACTCACTTCAACCCCGGATGTTAGAAATTATCCACGCATGTCACATAGGTATTGAGCAATGTTTGGTAAGAGCTAGGGACATTATATTCTGGCCTCGCATTTCAGCAGATATTAGGCAGATGGTTCTTAATTGCTCTGTTTGTCTAGAGCATCAAAGCCTTAATGTCAAAGAATCCCTACAGTCCCACGAAATCCCACTCTACCCCTGGCAGTGTGATGGCACGGATGTGTTTACATTCAATGGTCAAGATTATGTAAAAGTCTGTGACTACTAATCCAATTACTTTGAGCTAGGCAAATTAACCATAACAAATAGCTTGTCAGTGATAAATAATAACTGACCAATGATCCAAATTAATAAAAAAAATAATTAACATTTGTTATTGATCAATATTTTTGTCTGTTTAAATGTTTCGTTTGTTATATTCATTGTAAAAACAAACAAAAAAGTCACAGAAAAAAACAACAATACTTTAACTTCGACGGGATTCTATCTCTGGTCCATAACCACTGCGCTATTCCAGAGTGTCATCTGTGTGCGAGTAAAATTGATATTTTGTATAATGTGCCACTACAGACGCTATCTATCTATTTTTAGAAATAGAGAAAATAGTAAATTTTAAACGAATAACCAAAAGTTTTCTTAATATTTATAAACATATTAATACAAAGAACAACTTTACCTATAATAAAATAATACTCATACTCACTATAGTTATATATAAAATAAAAAACATAATTTACCGAAATAGGACCAGTACGTTAGGAATGTGTAAATCGCGAAACTTCCGGAATTCGGAACGCCTTGTCCATTTTTCCTCGATCATTCTCTAGCTAGAACGAGAATGTCCGAGGACATCCGCTCGCATGTGCAAATTTGTTCAGCATTCCATGTATAGATGGCGCGCTCCAGTGCGTCGCCAATCACTTGACAGCACGGTTTTCACAGCATGGGATCCCAGAGAAACTAGTTTCAGATTATGCTAGCTACTATTGCTCACAGGAGTTCCAAAACTTTCTAACAGAATGGGACATTCATCATGTACGCACATCACCTAATTACCCTCAATCAAATGGTCTTGCTGAATAGTGTGTCAAACGCGCAAAATACTTGCTAATGAAAGCAAAACAATCTGGCCAAGATATACAGATAGCATTGTTAGAATACCGCGCTACCCCCCTCCAATCAGGCTATTCCCCAGCAAATTACTTATGGGTAGGAAAATAAGGTCATGTTTGCCATTGACACAGGATAAACTAGTTCGACGCAATATCAACCATAAACAGATCAGAGATCATTTCAAAATGCAAAAAGACAAGCAGAAACAAAAATATGACCAACACTCTAAGTCTCTAGAACCTTTTCAAATTAATCAGTCAGTAAGGTTTCAGAAACAGGATAAAGGCAAATAGAAACCAGCCACAGTCACACATATTCACGGTAACAGATCATATACAGTTACAACACCAGATGGAACATCATACAGACGCAATAGGCGTCACATCATGAAAACAAATGAATGCATTCCTGAGGTACCAGTCATTGAATGGAAGACACTGGCAGAGGGTAACATTGGGAACCAAAGTGTAAATCCTACTGGTCCTAAACCCTTACAACAGCAGGAACATAACACAGCATCTCCAGTGTCTGTGAAAGTAAAGCCAGCTGTTATCAAGATAACCAGCAGAATGGTTACATAACAATATCTGGCCGCTGTCTTAAAGGCATCTCGAAAGGAATGTGGTATCACACTGAGCCAGGCCCCCCACATGCTATGACCAGACCTGCATATTGCTGGTCATCACTGCAGGGAGTCTTTAGCCAGCATAGTACTAATCTGTCACAGTAAAACCTCTGATGGGTTAATGCAAAACTAAATTACCTGCTAGTATGGATGTGAGACAGTAGGCTAGTTTTACACAAAGCCACAAACATTATTGTTAGTGATAATGTGGGTTGTTTACTATATGATCCTTACTAATTTTTTATTGCATTAATTACTAGGTGTCAATTTTGTAACTGCAAGATTATGTATTTATTTTATAGCTAAATATTTGATTTTGAAAATACATGAGAGATACAAGTTTTAGTATTCAAAATGACTTAAAATGAGTCTGAAGGACATTATTCTGACAATGAATGACTTTTTAAATTGCTTTTGTTAGAAACGTTTTCTTGCATTTTCAAAATAAAATATAACTTAAAATATATATGAGAACTAAAAGAATGAAAGAAATAACAAAATGTATAAGAAATAACAAAATCAACCAACAAAGTAAGAAAGAAAACAAATAAAGATTTATATATATGTATATATATAGCATACATACACTTGGATCTTGAACAATACCTGTGTGACAGACACATCGTTACAGACCGTGGCAGCCTGGCTTATCAATAAACAGATGCCCTCACATGCTGGGTAGGGCAATAAATGGGGGGGGGGGGGAGGGGGGGTTCACTTATATAGGGGTTTTGAGATGCCTTTAAGCCTGTACAAAGACTGGGCATCTGATCGTATCTGGGTATTCCAACATTAGTTAATGAGGCAGACTAACAGCTTCATGGTTGTTTGGATAAAGTGAGAACTCTTATCAGTTAATTAGTTGTTTATTGTGTACCCTAACAGGGGCGTGCCTAGACGACTTTTGTCTATACGCACTGCTGCAAGGGGGGTCCAGGGGCATGCTCCCCCGGAATTTTTTTTTACTACATAACGCCGTAGGTGCATTCTGGGGCGTTTTTAAACATAAAAAATTGCCAATAACTATCATTTGAAATAAAAAAAAAATACGTCATACTTTTTCAGGTGTCTTTATAAAGCTTCATGATGTATACAAAACATTTTTTTCCTGAAAACAAGTAATAGAAGTAAAATTAAGACTATATATGTATATAGTCAAACAAGAAAAAGATGGGTGTAAGTTAGACATTTGTAATTAAACCGTGATCAAATATCTAAATTAATGGTAGTTACATAAGTAGAACAATAGACATGTTTAGCATGAACAGCGATGAAAAAAGTTTCAAACGTATGTACATATATACACGCACTCATGGATGCGAAATTATAAAAACACTGTCAAGATTCAAAAATGAATACATGCAGGTCAAAGGCGAACGCGTAATTATACGCAATAAAATCTATACATTAAAAATCAACGATAGCCGCCTCTCCTTTCTGCGGGCAAACACGTCAACTACATGTTCAAAGGGCGATCGCCAGAAAACACGTCACAGTAGGGAACATCGCGATCATCGCTACAGACTGAGTTTGACGCCATTTTAATGGCTACAACAAACACAGGGGAAGCAACCGCACAAAACAGATTTCTCCTCATTGTGACGTCTCCCTGTCTCAGTGCACAGAACGGTTTTACAGCATAAGACCAAAATACCTCATTGATTAAAGAAGTTGTACAAAATCTTAAATTATAATATTTATTTGAATGATGAAAACCACTAGATCTTACAGGTAGTGCCTAACCCGGGTTAGGCGACGATTTTTATTCGCTTTTTGGCGTTTTTATTTTTTCAATTTCTGGAAGCCACTGTACGCACGTGCGTAAGTGCGTAACGGCAAGCACGCCCCTGCCTAAAACTAAAAAGGGGAGATGTTCCAATATCCTATGCATATGTATGACCAATCAGAAAGGGGCCCAAGACCCAATCTATACTCAGCCAAAAAAGAAACCTTACAGTGTATGTTTTTTCTTTTTTTTCAGTAACCAGATATCCGAATCTGGAAATGATTGTTGGACATGTTAAAGACATGCATATTCAACACAGATAGCATTTTGTTTTTATTGGTTATGTTTTAAATTTGTTTAAATACTGTTTTTTTCATTCATAGGTGTCAAAATTAAATTTATCAGTTTTTAATTGGTGACATTGAAACATTTTATGACGGATGCCGATCATTTCATTTGCATTTGAATCATGTTTGAGTATTCTGTTTTTGAAATCAATATCTGTTATGTCCACCGTTTGCTCTAATCAGTGTATCTACCCGTCGACGCATCGAATTGACGTAACGTTGTACGAGCCTATTGGGAAGGTTGTCCCATTCAATGATCAAGGCATTTGTCAACTGCTGGATATTTTGTGGAGCATGTATACTGCGAACGTTTCTGCCAAGCACGTCCCAGATATGCTCAATCGGATTCATATCTGGAGACATTGCTGGCCATTGCATGACGTTGACGTTGGATGCTGCCAAGTGAGCGCGTGTAATTCTTGCAGTGTGAGGACGGGCATTATCATGTTGAAAAACAGCTGGAGCATTTCTCCTCAAGAAAGGAATAGCTTCTGCGTTTAGGACATTGTTGATGTATCTCTGGGCGTTTAAGTTGCCAGGCAGAACAATAAGCCTGGTTTTCTGTCCCCCCATTATCCCGCCCCAAACCATAACACCCCCGCCGCCAAACGGTCATGTTGTCTTACACAGACTGGAGCGAACCGTTCACCTTTACTACGATAAACGCGTACACGGCCGTCGGCATGGCTTAGATTAAACCGTGACTCGTCCGAAAACAAGACAGTGTTCCAGTCACGTCGACGCCAGTTGCGGTGCGCACGTGCCCATCCAAGGCGGGCGCGGCGATGGCGTAACGTAAGTAAACCACCAGTATATGGACGTCGCGCTCTAATTGGGCGCCTTTGTGTGCGCAACCGATTGCGAATTGTCTGAGCACAGACGTTATACGCCGGTGCCGTCAACGTCGCGGGTGTGAACCTGTTACGTAAGTGCAATAGGACAATGGCGCGATCGTCCCTTTGGCTAGTTGCTCTTGGTCTACCATACCTTGGACGATCGTGAACATCACCTGTATGCCTAAAACGCCTAACAAGATCATGAATTGTGGTACGGCTGCAATTAAACGTCCTACTAACGTCAACAACGAAAACTCCACCCTGGATCATTCCAATAGCCCGATTTCTCTCGGCCTCTGACAATCGCTGCATTGTAAAACCTGTCAATTTGAGATGTGAATTTATCTGTGCGCTTACTGAAGACATGTACAGTGTTTTGTAACAATGACTATCGGTTACCATACCGCGTGCACGAGGTTCAAGTGCAAAAACTGAATTTTTACGCTCGCTTGAATACCACTGATACCATGAGTGCAATATGGTTAACGTGTAGAGAGAATCGATAGTAAAATGTTCTGACACATACATGTTTTGATTTAAATAAGATATATTGAAAATATCTTAATATTAAAAGTGTAAGACATTTAGCACCAACATTCATGTGTACAGAAGACTTTTTTTAAAGTGGTGATTAGGTTCGACAGAGGCTATTAGGGAACGGGTCAAAGAGCCTGCGGATAAATACACTGTTAAAAAGTAGTTCTCACACATTCAAACCACTCAACCCATTACTCAAACGAATATTAAGTAGGTAGTGAATAAAGCTTAAATCATGTAAAAGAGTTGGTAAACATGTTGGCTTTGACACCTCATGTAATTTTATTTACAAGATAAACTATACCGGCCCCTTATGCATGGCCATAACGTAAAAAAGGTACTATGTTTAAGTCACACAAATTTACATTCGAATCATCTTCGGTCCTGTCCGCACACGTTTGGAAAATAACCTCGAAGGTAAGACAATTGGCACACTGGCATTCTCGGTACGTGCTTCGGTCTTCCTACATCGAGTCGGTATGGGTGAATGGCTTTGTACATGTATAAGTTGAACTTGAGATTGACATTTTTGCACCCAAAATTTCATTATCTACTAGGCAAATAGTTTCGATGTATATGTTGTGTTTGTTTTTTGTATACATCGCAGCGACCATTTATGATAACTATAGCAACGTTCAGCTTTTTTGATGGAGGAAGACTCCAGACAATTGTGCGGATAGACCCACCAGCGCACCGCAGGTTAACTGGAAGAGCTTCCCATAGTTTGTGACTGTGCATAGATTTCGGGAAAAAAGCTCTGCGAAAAACAAACCCGATAGAAATCTCTCGATCCCTCTGTTTCCTTCATTTTTGTAATATTTTGCTGTAACAATGGCATTGAACAACATGTTATGACTACATGTTCTGTAATATGGTCTTTCGGGATTGGCTGCGATCGTGCTGGGGCTACTTTCCCCCAAATATTACCTACGAGGCCTATTTCTGAAAGTAAAATAGTCGAGGTGATCCGAGTAACACGTTCATCGAACCGTTGCGAATGGCCGCTGTGGGCATGCGCAAGCAGATAGCCTAAATTCTACCTAAGCTTCATCAAGTATCTTGGCTGCATTCTATACGGACAGGATGAAAGGAGTCATTGTGTTAATTTTGTTTACCGGTACGTGTAATTCTCTAATGTTTTCTGTGCGTGTTTGCCATGGATGCATGTTTTATTCTGATTGTTTCAGCTAAGATATTACTTGCAAGATTATTCACACAAGCATGGTTAAACATTTTGATGAGATCAGTTCTGACGTCTTAAAGCTTATGTAGATAAACAGTCAATTAAAAGAACAGAATTAATGTATGTTTGTATTTTAACATTATCTTAAGTTGTCTTTTTAATGAAAACATTGAAGAAAAGAGTACGTAAATGTTTTAAAGATATGTTAAAACACTCCTCCAAAGCTATTCAGGAGCACGTTTCATGCTTTTTTTCATCAATAGGATCTCAGTTAAACAAACATACCCGGTTGTGACAAGACAAATATGCCAAAGAATGTTTGCTGTTAAAATTAAAGCAACTGGGTGTCTGGACAAATATGATCACAAAATCTTATGCAAAAGCCAAATTTAGGGACAAACTTATGCAAATTGGGAATTAGTGCTTGACTATGTAACTAATGCGGAATTAATATTTTCTACTCATTGTTTGAATTATTGAAAATGGATGTTCTACACATTATGCGGCTTAATTTTTGAAATCAATACATTAGAAACAATTTGTAAATTATTTAGGGAAAGAATAATTTCGACAATGTGATAAACTGTTTTTTCGGAATGATTATATTTGACAAAGATTTTCTCTTGTCAGTGGTTGTTGATTGTAAAGACGGCATTACCGGGACGTTAATAATGCTTTAAACGGTTGCTTAGCTTAGATAAATGCTTCGTGCACGAAACCAACAGTCACTCACAAATCTTACGTTATGTTTCAATTTTATCTATGAGTTATTTTTTTTAGTTATTTGTTTTGCGTCTAGCGCTTGCTCATTGGTCGAAAAGAGCAGAATCACTTGAAGTGGGTTGAGTAAATACAATATTTAGAGGGCATAGCATGCAACTCAAATAAATGCAACCGGGGCGGAAACAACATTTAAAACTCACCTTTCCTTAGTAAACATATAGAAGATAAACGTGACAAGACATACAGACACCTTTCAAGGCGAACATTTCTATGTAAGCCTTTTAGATTTGTAAACACGTGTTTATTAACTATTAATGGCATAGTGATACAAATATCATAAAACATAATTGATGTTAAATACCATAATCCTCTCAACAAACAACAATTCGCGTATTCAGGTGACAGTACTTTTATTTGGTTTCTTCAGCAACAAAATTTTGAAATAAACAGTCGGTTACCACCTTCAAAACAGACCCTGGCTTATTGGGAAAAGTGGACTTATTTTCCGACTGTATTAGTGTGTGCTGAAATAAAAAAAGCTTGATAAATTGTATCGTCAAAACCATGAAGTCTACTGCTTTTCCACGATGTTATTATATATATTAATTATTTTCTTTCTCTTCTGGGGTGCCCGTGGCGTAGTGGTAGAGTTGCCGATTTGTAACTCTTCTGGCTGCTTAGCATCTCATCGCGTGGGTTCGAATCCCGGACGGGGCGAAGGACTCAATGTGGAAAGGTCTTTCATCTGACTTGTGGTGCGCCGGTGGTTCTACCCAGACATGTGTCTGGGGTCTTCCGCCACCAAATAGCTGGACGTCGTTATAACGATCATAATTGGTCGATGCAATGTATTTAAAAATATTTTCTACTTATTTACACATAATATAATTTACAATGCTGTAAATTGTTCCATAGGGAGCTATAGATTTTTTTTCTTCTATAAATGCGTACACTGAAATTTTCGACAAATTGCCTTTTACAAGAGTTAATCTCAAACAATTTTTCTCTTAATAAATTTGCAAACGTTCATTGGCGCTGCCATATTAGAAAAGCCTTGGAAAAAAAAGGTCCTGCAAAATACTGATAGGCGGTGTCCTAGATCTGTGCAAAAATATATCCCCACTCGTCAGTGGGAACAGGTGTGTCCTAGATGAGCCACGCTACAGAGATGGCTTTTTTTAACTTTAAACTATTTACAGAAAACCACGTAGCAACTAACTTTTGAGATGCTATATCGTCACGCGGGTAGTGCGACCTGATGTCGTTATCTATTTTAAGCAGAGGTCACTATTGTAAAAGCCTTATATAAAGTTTAAGCCTCCTTTTCATCCAAACAGTGAAAAGATTTTGTTACATGCATTAGATATAGGCAAATTGTCGGATACCACCTTTAACGTTGTTGAGAGAATAAAGCAAGTATACTTTACAAGGACGAGTCCATTCTTTTTTATGATCTACAAAGTATATAAATCAGCTAAACATGAACAGGCAAACTTTGTTTTGTGTGTTATAGACGAGGCGCTGTTTAATATTTACAAATAGATGCATTATTACCCTTGTAAGTAAACGGAGTTAAACTGTGTTAAATGTTATCACATAGTGTACAATGTTTTGGTGTTTTGGTTCTTACATTTGTTAAAGCAACCGATCAATTATTTTATTGACTCACATTTTGGTTTAATATACGAAGCACTGACAAGACCACTTCACGTTTCAAAGTGTCACCAATGCAGCAACTTACTGTGAACCATTTATTATATTTATTACAGGTGATAATTATGGCGAAAATAAGCCACCATGAAAAATAACTTATATTCAAACCAGATGGCGTGAGCTGCCTACCTGTCTTATGTCAAATTAAATAGACATGAGGTTTCCCCATATCCGCGAGTCGGTATGGGTGAATGGCTTTGTACATGTTTTAGCTGAACGTGAGATTTACATTTTACACCCAAAAATTCATAATCTACTAGGCAAATAGTTTCGATGAAGACCTTCCTTTATTACGTCCCCCGCGATACGCACACACTCTCAAACTAGCTAATTAAATCAGTACTATTATTAATATTGTCATTATTATTATCGTTATTATTTTTACTATTATTATTATTATTATTATTATTATTATTATTATTATTATTATTATTATTATTAATTTTATTATTATTATTATTATTATTATTATTATTATTATTATTATTATTATTATTATTATTTACATAGATCGGCTACGGGTAGCTCATTTTAAGCGGGTAAGATTCTCAGCCGGTGCGAGAGATTCAAAGCGGGCGAAAGAGATTCTAAGCGGGTGTGAGAGATTCTAAGTAGGTGCAAGAGATTCTAGGTGGGTGCTAGAGATTAAAGGCGGATGCCAGAGATTCTAAGTGGGCGCCAGAGATTCTAAGCGGGTGTGAGAAATTCTAAGTAGGTGCAAGAGATTCTAGGTGGGCGCCAGAGATTAAAGGCGGATGCCAGAGATTCTAAGCGGGTGCCAGAGATTCTAAGCGGATGCCAGAGATTCTAAGCGAGTGCCAGAGATTCTAAGCGGGTGTGAGAAATTCTAAGTAGGTGCAAGAGATTCTAGGTGGGCGCCAGAGATTAAAGGCGGATGCCAGAGATTCTAAGCGGGTGCCAGAGATTCTAAGCGGGTGCCAGAGATTCTAAGCGGGTGCCAGAGGTGGGTGCCAGAGATTCTAAGCACGTGCCAGATATTCTAAGTGGGTGCCAGAGATTCTAAGTGGGTGCCAGATATTCTAAGTGGGTGCCAGAGATTCTAAGTGGGTGCCAGAGATTGTAAGCGGGTGCCAGAGATTCTAAGCGGGTACCAGAGATTCTAAGAGGGTGAGAGAGATTCTAAGAGGGCGCCAGAGATTAAAGACGGGTGCCAGAGATTCTAAGTGGGTGCCAGAGATTCTAAGCGGATTCCAGAGATTGCAAGTGGGTGCTAGAGAGTCTAAGCGGGTACCAGAGATTCTAAGTGGGCGCCAGATATTCTAAGCGGATGCGAGAGATTCTAAGTGGGCGCCAGAGATTAAAGGCGGGTGCCAAAGATTCTAAGTGGGTGCCAGAGATTCTAAGCGGATGCCACAGATTCTAAGTGGGTGCCACAGATTCTAAGTGGGTGCCAGAGATTCTAAGTGGGTGCCAGAGATTCTAAGTGGGTGAAATTTTAAGCGGGTCGCCAGAGATTCAAAGTGGCTGTCAGAGATTCTAAGTGGGTACCAGAGATTCTGAGCGGGTGTCAGAGATTCTAAGCGGATGCGAGAGATTCTAAGTGGGTGCCAGAGATTCTAAGTGGGTGCCAGAGATTCTAAGTGGGTGCCAGAGATTCTAAGTGGGTGCCAGAGATTCTAAGCGGATGCGAGAGATTCTAAGTGGGCGCCAGAGATTAAAGGCGGGTGCCAGATATTTTAAGTGGGTGCCACAGATTCTAAGTGGGTGCCACAGATTCTAAGTGGGTGCCACAGATTCTAAGTTGGTGAAATTTTTAGCGGGTCGCCAGAGATTCAAAGTGGGTGCCAGAGATTCTAAGTGGGTACCAGAGATTCTGAGCGGGTGTCAGAGATTCTAAGCGGATGCGAGAGATTCTAAGTGGGTGCCAGATATTCTAAGCGGATGCGAGAGATTCTAAGTGGGCGCCAGAGATTAAAGGCGGGTGCTAGAGATTCTAAGTGGGTGCCAGAGATTCTAAGTGGGTGCCAGAGATTCTAAGTGGGTGAAATTTTTAGCGGGTCGCCAGAGATTCAAAGTTGGTGCCAGAGATTCTAAGTGGGTACCAGAGATTCTGAGCGGGTGTCAGAGATTCTAAGTGGGTGCGAGGGATTTTAAGCGGGTACCAGATATTCTAAGCGGGTGCCAAAAATTTTAAGCGGGTGCCAGAGATTCTAATTGGGTGCCAGAGATTCTAAGCGGGTGCCAGAGATTCTAAGCGGGTGAACTATGAACTTTGCGATCGAATCGCATTATAGAATAATATCTTCACTTAAACCTGTTTCTGTATTATTCGTACCAATTAGGCAAGATAAACAACATTTTTATTTCAATTAACAAAGTTGTTTACACATTTAAATTGGACACTTTATACTAGTTTATGTTTCTTAATGATGCTCAGCAGCAGGCCATGTTTCATTAAACGTGGTATCCGACAGTGCGGACCAGATTTTTCCCCTAAAACAACCATGAAATTATTTGTTACCTCAAAATATCACAAAAAAATGCTGTCTAGTGATGTCCTTAACCTATGTGAAAAGTTCAGCGTAACAGCCCCACTGTTCATTACAAACATGTATTTCCTATCTGAGCCACGCTGCATAGTTAGTTATTTTTAAACTAAGAAAACGACGTGACCGTTTCCTTTTGAGATCACTTTTTACATCATTTGGGTGACCCGCTCTGACATCGGTATCTATTTTTAGCAGAAATCCTCATCGTGAAAGATATTACATTAAACAGGTTTTAGACATATATAGAAACTTAAAACGTTCAGTTTAAAAACATAACGCTTCAACGAGCTCTAGATACAAACCCAAATATACTTATTCTAGGCGGCTTAAATAAAAAACCTCCCAAATAAAACAAACCACCAATATAAAAATGTCATTATGATTTATACTTCAATAAATATGATAGATAAAATCACACGAGTCAGAACTCAATCCGCAACACTTAATTAATTCTAATTAAAGACCGCCGTCTTTAACACTCCTTTAGTTCGGTTGTTCCAAAGTTGACAGCAGTATTAGTGATCATACAGCTACATTTACATTTGCGTTTTAATAACACATCGAGTACCAGTAGAAAAGTTTGGTTGTATAAGAGGGCAAATCATAACGAATTAACCTAAATGATATCGTCATGCAACTACCGGACCTGGCAGCGCAATCGATAGAGCGTCGGCTCCAGATTCGATCCTGGGCCGCAACATACCAAAGTCGTTGAAATGGGAGTGGTATGGCTCCCTTGCTAACGCTCAGTCAAATATAAGTGTAGTTTTACGACTGGCTGACTCGATGTTAGGATAATGTGACTGGGTGAGGTATCATGCCTGGTGTTCACGGCATGCTATACACAGTGAAGGCAGCATTATATCTGCTTCAAATGGACACCGTCTCCAGATAACTGAAATACTGTTGGTGGGACAATAAAACCAATAAACAAACAAACATCATCATGCAGCTAGGATTGTATAACCAACTTATACGTGGGCGAAGCATGTGAACAATTCACACAAAAATACTCCATTTATATCAGAATGCATACCTTCTAAAACTGTTACCAGAAGGCTAAACGATAAGCCATGGTATGATTCTGAAATAAGGCGTCATACAACATATGGAGACCGACTCAGACAAATTAGGTTAATAAATCCAAATAGTATTAGCTTGCTCAAATACAAACAACTAAAAAAAACAACAGATGAATAATTTAAACAGTTTGCAAAGCGTCCGTTCTTTTACAAATATAGAAAATACAGTAGAAGAAAAAAGAAAAGCATTAAGCTTGATTCTTTATTTCTTTCAGACAGGAGATAACGTACGTACATTACACGTAACAACTTAAAAAAATCTTACAAATAGGCAATTGGTTCGTGGGAATTGAAACTTAATATATGTTGTTGTATAAGAGTAAGCAAAGAGTGCACCATCGTGAATCAATTTCTCGCAAACAGATTTCATATTGGTAATAAAAAAAACTTTAAGTCGAGATTTAGACCTTCTTGTACTAGTAAGAAGAGAGGACAATGAGAGCAACCACTAGTGGAAATAAAGAATCTGATGGCGTCTGGAGAGGCGCTTTTGTTCAAGCAAGAGCATTCTACATGTTGGTTAATTCGTTGTGCTGATCACACACGCACTAAAACAACAACAAAGACAGACACATAGCTATTACTGTCGAAAATGAAGCCATGTTCGATATGTCCGAGTCTTTCTGAGTTCTCAAAAGATGTTCTAATGTTGAAAAACAGGTTTAAATCACTGATTCAGAAAAAGCAAACTGTTTAAACGACTATTTTGTTCATTTTTGTTCAGTTTATAGCTTAGATGATACCAATACTACTTTGCCCTTAGACATACAGCCGTAGGTCAAGATACTTTATCTAATAGACGTAGAAAAAGCACAAAGAGCGCTATTTCACTACCCTTTTCTCTGCTTATTAACAAGTCATTGACTACGGAAGTCGAACCTGTTAAATTGAAATTACCGTCCTTTTTCTCTTTCAATTTGTCTTAGTGAACTTATGGAATGCTATCTTTTCAAACACAAGTGTCATTTGTTTATCAATTAATTGACATATACACATCAAGTTGCAAGCTCGTTTCACTTTAGAACTCATTCTTGTTTATTTTTATTTATTTATTTATTTATTTATTTATTTATTTATTTATTTATTTATTTATTTATTTATTATTCATTCATTCATTCATTCATTCATTCATTCATCCATTCATCCATTCATCCATCCATCCATCCATCCATTCATTCATTCATTCATTCATTCATTTTGCGATATTTCTAAAGCATTTGACCGTGAATAGCATAAAGGTCTAATATTCAAACTTCGCCAGTGTGGGTTTGAAAGTAATTTACTCAAATGGTTTTAAGCTACTTAAGTAACAGGGAACAACGAGTTATTATTGGTCACTTACACTCTTGTGCAAAAAGCGTGGTCGCTGGAGTTCCACAAAGGTCTGTCCTCTGTCCTCTATTATTTTTATATATTCTTATGATCTTACTGAACAAGTTAGATTGTTTACTGAAGACACATATGTGACTTTTACATCTTAAAACATCTCAGGGCTGCAGGACATTCTAAACCATGACATGAGGGTATTTACAACATGGTCTAGACAATGTGTAGTAACATTTAAACCCTAAGTTATTTATTTCGGTAATCAAGCTCCTCCGATTCTTACTTTCAACAATACGGCTCTTTTCGTATCCAATCCACATCATCCCACCGTCAGTATTTCAGTTATCTGGAGACTGTGTCCCCTTGAAGCAGATATAGTGCTGCCTTCACTATGCATAACATGCCGTAAACACCTGGCATGATAGCACAGCCAGTCACATTATCCTGACACCGGGTCAACCAGTCGTGGAACTACCCTTATATTGGCTTGAGCGTTAGCAAGGTATCTTTACCACTATCATTTTAATGACTTTGGTATGCCGCGGCCCAGGATCGAACCCGGGGCCTTCCGTAGCTTGGGTCAATTACCGCTTGCACTACCAGGTCCAGTAAACAATATAATGTCACAGTAGTCGGCGGAGGTCGAAAGAAAGACTGAGCCAATCTGTAGCTGAATACGAAACTCGAGAAATTCACTCTTTTAATAAATTCTAACTCAAATATGGGTTCTTTTTATCATCCAATAAAATCTGTTTTTGCTCAGTAGGAAAAATATTTGCGTCTTCATGCAACTCTGTAACTATCTAGAGGGTTATTGAAAATAACCAATGGGCGTTACTTTATAAATGCCCGTCAAGTTATATGATACATTTAGATATTTGCCGTGCCTCACTCTCTTTATATGGCATTTTTATTCAAGCTACTGGTTCTTTTATAAGTGGACTATGGCAGAGAGGGTAAATTCAATGACAAACTGTACTATTTACACTTCCTGAAATAAAAAAAAGATTCTCATTTCATTTCATACACCTCTTACAGATTGTTCCAGATTTGCGAAAACCAACTGTGAGTTTTTGATACTTGACACAACACAAAAAATGGTCATATCGGCAACGCCGTGCTATGTATGGTGAAAGAACACCCCAGACAGATGGCTCGGTAAAACCACCGGCGCCGCGCAGGTCAGCTAGAATACCTGCTCATATGAATACTTTCGCACTGTCAGGGACTCGAACCCACGCGGTAAGAGAATGACGAGTTTCAAGTCGTCGACTCAAACCGCTCGATCATGGGCATCGCTACAATATACCGTTTATATAAGATATAGCTAACACATTCGTTTTGTTTTTGTTTTTGAGATTCTGCACGGCGATAAGTTACGGTCATTATAGCCTAGTGCGGCTACTGGAAATGGACAAATTTCTTGGAAGAACCACTGACGCACCACAGGTCAGCTGATAGACCTTCCCACTATTTGTCCTTCACCCCGGCAGGGACTCGAACCCACGCATTGAGAGCATGAGCTTTCAGAGGAGTTACAAGTCGGCGACTACCATTAGACCACCGGCGCCCCCGTTAATGACATGTAAAATATCTTATCCGTAGCATACAGATAAAATTCATAATTGGCAAAATATAGCTAAAACGTAAATATATAGCTACGCACAAAAGATATAGCTTTGGAGAAGAAAATAGCTAACATATTAAATGCAGCTTGCACGTGAAATAGCTTAAAATATAGGTATCTGCATGATAAAGTACAACATTCACGTTAATTGTGGCAAACATGTTAAAACACATATAACTAACCTGGGAGATATGGCTACGTGGTAAATCATCTAGATGCATGTAAAATTTAGCTAACATTGAAAACACAGCCTACATTAAAGGTATGAAGTCTTACAATTCATTGTCTGTTGTGCGCCGCACTATACAAGAACAGCATCTAGCCTTTCCATTTTATCTAGGTCTGATATATGAGAAAGGCAAATCGGCGGTCCTGTCACCTTTCTTCCCATTGCGCTCACGACCTCATTAAAGTATTTCGTGAGTTCATTTCGCTTATGCAAACAGCACTTGGTATACACTTTGCGAACACGGTCGGAGATCTAGTGCTCAAAATAAAAAGCAAGCATTCGTTAGTTTGTTCTTCGTTTGCATGCATCAGTGACCGCATAAACCCCATGAAGACCGATTTACATTAGTTGTTTACTTAGCTGTATATGTTGTTTGTTTTCTGTATGAAATTTTCTTCATGTCCGCGTGTTTTCTTTTCATTTACGTTTTTTTTCTATTACTTTTAAAATGATCAATTAAAATTAATTTGTTTATGATGTGATTTCCCCATGTATGGGATATTCTCTTAAGTTTAAGGTGGTTTCCACAAAAGGCAACTTAAAACTAGTTTAACCCTGCTCGTCCCGGCAGAGTATGGATGTCCTATATTAGGTCAAGGGGTTGTCATTTAATACCAAAAACGCAGGATTTTAACTGGATGAACCCGATTAATGTATTCGCACTTCATTTTTAGAAACTACCTACATTTGCACGACACCAAAGACAACCAACGCTGTTGTTGTCAAGTTTAAATTCGGGTTATTCAAACAAGACAATGATGCGCAATAATGAATTGGCCACAAAATATGTTCCAAAACTGTGTCAACGAAAAAGAAGATTCGTTATCAATTTCAAAGGACTTTTCCATCGCGTAACAAAATTGACTAGGAATTTAGTTTGTATGTTTATTCAAATTCAATCATGCGTTCGACCCATGCGGCAAACAAATTGATACAAACAGTACAAAACATTTGAGTATTCGATATGTTAATTTTGTACTGTTGTTACCTTTGAGGTAATAATAAAATAGCCTTAAAGATGACATCCGAAAGTATAAGTTTACTTCTATCTCTCAACGAACCAATAAATTATTACCTGAAATATCCCGCAAAATGCAGTTTATTGATGTCCTACATCAACGTGAAAAGTGAAGGACAACACACCATTCGTCATTACAAACATGTATATACTCTCTGAGACACACTGCACAGTAAACTATTTTAAACGCAGAAAACCACCCGACAGTTACTAAGCTAATGTTAAATCATCATCCGGGTGATCCGCTTTAAAGTCGATGTTTATTTTATACAAAGAATACAATCTATTATCAATAGATATGGGAAGACTGAACATTTATGCAATTAATTTCTCGACGTTCTTACATTGAGGCAGTGTTTAAAATTATGTTTTCTTAAACTTAATTATGCAGCAGTTATACCCGAATTCCTGAAAGCAAGGGTAAGCAATTGTTCCATGTATTAGATAAAGGCAAACTGTCGGATACCGCCTTAAAAGATAAACATGAATACAGAGGCACTCGTGGCTTAGAGGAAGAGTCACTGACTTGCAAGTCCTCTGATTGCTTATACTCCTGGGTTCGAGTCCCATCCCGGACGAGGGGCGTAATGTGGGAAATTTTTCCAGCTGGCCTGCGGTGCGCCGGTAGTTTTTCATTTTATATTTGTCTGGGGTTTTCCTATACCAAAATGCCACTGCAATGCACCGTTCCACGTCCTTAGTAACCGTTGCTACTGGCTCACTAGCTTACTCTCTTAACGGATATACTTTGATTGCAAAATCTATTTTAGCAAATATCTACTTTGTAAATAAAAAAAACAGTGACTCAAGTTTATATGCATGCACACGTAGATCTGTTGTTTCAATCTTCTTTCCTTTCAACGCCATGTATACGTTACAGGCTGGAGTTTTTCAAAACTTTTTGCGAGAAAGCGGCAGAAACTTTTTAGTTTCTTTATATATAGTCCAGAAATTGTGCCAATTTCTAAACTTGTGCCCTTTTTTACAAATTATGCAGATGTGTACAAATAATGCCGATTTCTTCAATTGTGCCGATTTTTACAACAGAATCGATTTCTACAATTGTACCTATTTCTTGCTACGCTGTTTGTGCTTTGATCCTATATTTTTGTCTCTTTGCTGCCAGGATCCCCTTCCTATTTTCTTTCTTTGGGTCGCCGAGAACGGTGGAGAACGGCGACGCTATATTTATAATTGGTTTTGGAAATGCCATTGGGATGACGTCAAAGCGATCATATTTTTAAACGGAAATTATTATTCTACTTCATCTGTATAGAAACACAGTGTTACATTTTGACTTAACTGTTCTGTTTCTTTTGTGTTTTCTAAAGAACTATAA
Source organism: Sinonovacula constricta (assembly GCA_007844125.1). Lineage (NCBI taxonomy): Eukaryota > Metazoa > Mollusca > Bivalvia > Cardiida > Solecurtidae > Sinonovacula > Sinonovacula constricta. The sequence continues at coordinate 46,912,982 of CM017569.1, read as the reverse complement.
CACAAACAATAAAAATTCACATAAGAACTATGAAATAGTAACTAGTAAACCTTCGTTTATCGATTGTCTAATTCTTATTTTCAAATTGAAGGGCTGCACTAATTCAGCCGCCATCTCTTCAGTGCCATAATCATGGTTTATCATTCAGTGCCATATTCATGGTTAAACATTTCTTCGTATAAAAGATTTATTGTTTTCTTTTTTAACAATCAGTAACAGCAGTTTTCGTCATTATTGCAATCCAAAAAAATAACTTTTGGAGGCGATCATCGCCCAATGTAAAACTCGGCGTATTACAACAATTAGTGGTGTGTTTGTTTTATATTTGGACAGACTGTACTAATTATCAAACGCATCTGCACGAACTTTTTGATAGTCTGGAGTTCCTTCCCCTTTCACTACGTTATCGGGTCAGGCACAGGCTGAAAATGGCGACCGCCAATGTAAGTTTACAGACACATTTAGCGAAGCACGAGTTATAATTTATCGCTGTGCCATTCGAAAGATGTTTTTATTATGATCATAACTTAGTTCATATAAGCGATTACAATAAGTAATTTTAAATGGTACATTACCTGTTTCTAGAAATTTGTTAGTAGAATAGTGTCGATGTTTTTACAATAATGTCTTTACAATACTTAATTATAGAGTCTTAACTTCTTGGCACACTTGCAAAGGTTATAACACCAAACATTACCGTGTTATTTTCCAATACAGCGGAGGCCGCCATTGTTAGCATCAGCCAGACGTACTATTGCGTAGGATAGAACGCTGGGAACCAGACTAACTTTTTGATAGATATATTTGTACTATTTAATCATTATTCAAGGATTGTTAAGATTTTTACACTTTATGGTTTTACATTTTGAATCGAAGAATATTGCTTTTGGATCGCAAATGCAAAGAAATAAATAGGTCATATTTTACAATGTATTTGTTGCGTGCAGTAAAGATTACCCGCGCTAAGGCGGATGTTGGTGACTTCGTACAATTCATACAAAGTCGTAGCACGTTTATTTGTTTAGATACTTCGTACAACATTGGTTAAGTAGGTACTGTGTTGCCCTATGAATGAAAAAGTGTCATTCACACTTACAAATTTGACCAGTTAACATCATAATGTTTTTGAACCGTTTTTCTTTTTATTTCAAAAAAGTACATGAAGTCGTGGTAAATGCTACTACATGTATGTTTAATGTGTCTAGCTTTCTGATACATTATTTCTGGCGACATTGATGATCTGCAAAAACCTTTTCTTGTCATTTTAACCAGGGTTTGCGGTTGCCCACGAAGTTAATTCGGTTTTCAAGAAGATTTACGAAGATGTGACGGAATGGCGTTACCAAGACAACCCCGAGTTTGCCAGTAACGTTGGTGATCATAGATTCACCGACCAGCTAGAGGATTATAGACCAGAAGCATTTCCAGCTCGTAAGGTACTGTAGGTGTTATTGATCTACATGTATCTTGCTTGGGAGTAGAACAAAATTCGGACGAATTTCCAAATGGTCATTTAAACATAGGTAAGGAGAATTCCTCCACCCCATGAATTTTTCAAGACGGACTGAAAAAATGCCCCCTCCGTGAATTTTCTAAGGCGGACAAAGTCCTCTCTTCGTGATACTTAGGTTTCTTTCAAACTTGAACTTGCAAATAAACGAAAAGCCTGCGTGATTATGTTTCTATTTGTGAAATAACTGTTTGCAAAAACGAAAATGTTGCATTACAAAAACTAAATTGACGTGGGGTCTTTGAGAGGGGAGATTTTGTCCGCCTTTTAAAATTGACGGAGTTTGGGGGCGTGACGTGGTGAATTCTGTCAGCCAGGAAATTTTAACGGAGTGGATTCGGTCCGGGATGACTTTGTCCAGTCCTCATCTTGCTATACTGCCAGCACTCTGTATTAGAGTATTACATACAGGACCACTTTTGAGGTGCACCAGTAACTGATCCTGGTCGGCCTTATTATCCTGATACCGACGAAGTAGTGGAAATTCTAAATTATAAAATCTGGGCGTCAAGGAGGGAATCCTTTGCTACTAAGTTTAATGTCTTAGGTTTGACCTAGGCCAAAGGAGTATAGGAAAAAAGTTCGCCCCTCGCCCCCACCCCATCGAACGAAATCTCTTCCAGTCACTTTGACATAGGCGAACAGAAGTTTGATTTGACCCAGGCCGAGAGGGTATAGGACAAAAATCCGCCCCTCGCCCCACCCCATCGAACGAAATCCCTTCCAGTCACTTTGACATAGGCGGACAGAAGGTTGGTTTGACCCAGGCCGAGGGGGTATAGGACATAAATCCGCCCCCTCACCCCACCCCATCGAACGAAATCTCTTTCAGTCACTTTGACATAGGTGGACAGAAGGTTGGTTTGACCCAGGCCGAGGGGGTATAGGACATAAATCTGACCCCTCCCCCTCCCCATCGAACGAAGTCCCTTCCAGTCACTTTGACATAGGCGGACAAAAGGTTGGTTTGACCCAGGCCGAAAGGGTATAGGACATAAATCCGCCCCCCTCACCCCACCCCATCGAACGAAGTCCCTTCCAGTCACTTTGACAAAGGCGGACAGAAGGTTGGTTTGACCCAGGCCGAAAGGGTATAGGACATAAATCTGACCCCTCCCCCTCCCCATTGAACTAAGTCCCTTCCAGTCACTTTGACATAGGCGGACAGAAGGTTGGTTTGACCCAGGCCGAAAGGGTATAGGACAAAAATCCGCGCCCTCAACCCCACCCCATCGAACGAAATCTCTTTCAATCACTTTGACATAGATAAACAGAAGGTTGGTTTGACCCAGGCCTATGGAGTATAGGACATAAATCCGCCCCCTCCCCCTCACCCCACTCCATCGAACGAAGTCCCTTCCAGTCACTTTGACATAGGCGGACAGAAGGTTGGTTTGACCCAGGCCGAAAGGGTATAGGACATAAATCTGACCCCTCCCCCTCCCCCATCGAACGAAGTCCCTTCCAGTCACTTTGACATAGGCGGACAGAAGGTTGGTTTGACCAAGGCCGAAAGGGTATAGGACATAAATCTGACCCCTCCCCTCCCCCCCCCCCCCCCCCCCCCCCCCCCCCCCCCTATCGAACGAAGTCCCTTCCAGTCACTTTGTGTCACAGAGTGTAGTATTTCTGCAAATTGCAGAACTCAATTTTTATCGCTTCCAACTGAGCGATGATTAATTTTAAAAGGGGTTACGCAAGTGACATTAATACAGCTTTGTGGTTCACAACAGTTTTTATTAATATGCCAAATCAAAGTAAACGTTGGATCTAGTAATATAAGAAAATAAAACATCAATACACAAATGCATACATTAAAGTTATTGTAACAGAAAATTATAGTTTAAATGAAACTAGCACTGTTTGTTTTAATTGTAGTCGAAAATGGTTTTAAATGGCCGTATACATTTATAGTTCAAAGTTCACTGTTCCAGCGTTGGAAATAAATATATACCGGGAATTTAACACTCACAAAGAGTTTCTTTAAGACATGATGTTGGCATTAAAACAAATGGCTGTTATTACTATCACTTAAAAAGAAGATGAATCCAATAATTCTTCAGTATACACTTGTCTTCATTCTTCATGAATTGATGACCTCTGCTTTAAAGTTGTACTTTAAATAAACACCAATATCACATTGCAATGTTGATTTTTTCCTATATTTAGCTTTGCTGACATAGCCAGCTAGTTACATAAGCTCCTCTTGTTACTTTTGGGTCTCTTTGAAACGGGTATCAGATAGTTTGGACCACAGATCTTTTCTCAAATAACGCCCCACTCCCCCGCCCCCCCCCCCCCCCCCCAGTTATTTACCTGAAAATGTCAGGTAATATAGGTCAAAATATTGTTCATTGATGCCCCAGATCTGTGCAAACATTGAAATTTAATCGCCACTCAACATTACAAACAGGAATGTCCTAGCTGAACCACAGTGCAGGAATATCTATATCTATATTTGTAAATTATGAAAAGTACTTGTCCACTTACTATTGAGACTATGTAATACGGTCATCCGGGACGTCTCGTCTGCCGTCGATATCTGTTTACAGAAGAGATCGCTATCGTGCTTATATTTAGATTTAGAAAGAATTAACATTTAGCGAGTGTTTTTTTTTTCGTTCTTTGTACTGTCTAACATTATCTGTAGTGTTCAAACTCGTCGTAGAGTTGTCAAATCACATACATGTAAGCTTTTAAAGTAAATTTTAAAGTTAGAATCTTTAATGAATATATATCTAGTATTTACTGCGATAAAGTTTAATTATCTTGATTGATACCCCCCCCCCCCCCCCCACACACACACACGAAAATTTTCTGGATTCGCCCCTGTCTTGATTGTAGGTTCGCCGTGTTCTGTTTTAGTCTCTCCTCTATCCTTTCAGACTGCCATTACAAACTTTCTGGCCAGGTTGGCCACGTTGACAGCCTCTAACCGAGCAAACCTGTCTCCATCAGAACTGGTCAGTGCTGAGGTCCTTAAGAATATGCTGCAGACGTGGCTGGACGGATACGAATGGCGGGAGTAAGTAATTATCACTCGGAACTCCTCGGGTAATTCCGTCCTCTACGTAATCACCTCGGAAATAAGAACTGGTGTATTCCTACAATTACATACGAGGCTATATATCCGAAGCTTGTCGGAGATCGCCGAGTAGGTACGATTGATAATGCTGTTGCCGCCATGTTGACGAACTACATCCGAAATGGCAATCGTACCTACTCGGCGATCTCCGGCAAGCTTTGGATATAGACATCACCGAAGCGTGATCCGAGTGCATGCAGGGTAATAACTGGTATATTACACTTTTACCAAATTCTGTTGGTAATATACATACAGTATCAACTAAGTTAAAAATATTCTTCAACGAAGCAATCTGCTCTTCTTTCAAGGAGTGTTGAATCTCCATAATATCTAAAGCGTACTGCATGCACTTTGAAAAGTCAGCCATCTTTGTTTACATAATGCAGTGAGAAGTTATTCGCCAGGGCAAATCACCAACTGGTGTATTCCTACAATTACATACGAGGTGATATATCCGAAGCTTGCCGGAGATCGCCGAGTAGGTACGATTGAGTAATTATGTGATATAAAATGACTCGACGTGACGTGGTGTGATGTGATGCGATGCGATTGGACAGAATGGGATGTTACAGGATATTTTGACATGACGAAGTATGCCAGTTCATGGGATATGATGGAATGGGGTGTAATGTGGTAGAATGTGATATGATAACATGTGGTTAGATTGGGTGTGATGGGGTGTAGTGTGTCATGTTATAGATATATGGGGTGGGATGTTGATGAATTGCGATGTGTAAAAGGGGTGTAATTTTGGTTGATATTTAGTGGTACGATGGGAAGAATGTAATGTGATGTTATTTGAGTGAGTAATAGGTCCTATAATTGGGGATGTGGTGTGATGAAGGTGTTTTGCTTGGGTGTTGTGTGATTGCTCTGATGTGATGGGTGTGTTGTGATTTTGGTGATGTGATAAGTGTGGAGTAACGTGATGGATGTGATGTGATTTGTGTGATGTAACAGATGTGGCGTGACTTGCGCGTTTGTTTGTACCGTTAAATACACACATACGTGACAAAGACAAATTGTTGTTATAATGCCGGCGTCATGCTGTAACTGGTGAAGGAATTCCACTGAAAGATGCATGGAGAGGACCAAAGAATACATGCGGTTACCGGGTATATAAAATCGCATGTTTGAAAATTTATTTCATCTTAAAAAATGTATTTTTGCATATTCAGGGCCGACGACCTTCGTAATTAAATAAACACTCATCTGATGTTTGAAACTTTGTTATATCGGACATTAGATCACTCTTCTTTAAGTTATTTAAAAGTTTATTTTTTCAGTACATGTATATACTCCATTTTATTATAATACAATGCCTTATTAACAGCCTGGTATCTATTTTAGAATGTAAAACATCATATTTACCATAGTTACGGCCAAATGAATTTTATTAATTATAATTTTTTAAACAGGATTCAGGCCATATTATTAAACCTATTGTTATACTATTGAATGAAGTCAAGTGTCATTTCTACAACAGTTATGGTCCAATGAACACGATCAACTTTCTGGAAGGTATTCAAACAAACTATGACACCAGGGCCGGCCAGGTCAAGTTCGACTCCTGGCAACAGTTTCAAAAGTTTGCCGTTAGGATCCGGAAATATGGCGACATGGTAAAATAGAGAAAATACAATGCTTTGCTTTTCCCTAAGATCTATTTGGGATATCCGAGTTGTCAAGTATTACGTAAATTCTTAGAAAAAGATTAATCAAAGATCAGTTCAGTTATTTTATACAGACAGTTATTTTTGTACAGTACAACAATCTGAATATTACAGAAGTGAAATGTTGCCTATGACATTGCTGTTATTTTGAAGATCTCGGAAATGTATGGATAGTCGGTTAAATTACTCCAGGAAATGCGGTTTAATAATTCATCTTAATAAATGTTAGTTGATATGTATAGCTGCACTTAAAGTACTCAGACTGTTTAGCATATGAAGTTAATTTTCCACATTATGTGTAGTGTTAAAATAAAAAAAAATAACTGTAAAACTGTATGAAATTGCCCTCAATGAAATTCTTACCGCACCTTGTTGGATGTATTTTAGGTAGATCAGACGATAGAACGGATGAACAGGGCGATAGAGAAGAACACAACACTACACGCCGCATCCATGGTAGGAACGCGTACCACCCTAACATTACAATGTATACCACCCTAAAATTACAATGTATACCACCCTAAAATTACAATGTATACCACCCTCAAACACCATGCGTACCAAAACAACACCTTCGTATTGTGTACAACGTCAATACCACAATCTGTTCTACCCAATGTCCACCTCCAAATATCACAATGTAAACCAGTTTAATACCAAAATGTGTACCATTCATACATTAACATGAAAACTAGCCCAAACCACCATTTGCTCAAACCCTACACCACCATGCCTATCAAATACTACCATGCATATCACAGTGATACCGCCATGTGAACAATTCAACACTGATATGTGTACCAATTCAACACTGATATGTGTACCACCCCAACACTGATATGTGTACCAATTCAACACTGATATGTGTACCAATTCAACACTGATATGTGTACCATCCCAACACTGATATGTGTACAATCCCAACACTGATATGTGTACCACCCAAACATTGATATGTGTACCATCCCAGCACTGATATGTGTACCATCCCAACACTGATATGTGTACCATCCCAATACTGATATGTGTACCACCTCAACACTGATATGTGTACCACCCCAACACTGATATGTGTACCACCCAAACATTGATATGTGTACCATCCCAACACTGATATGTGTACCATCTCAACACTGATATGTGTACCATCCCAATACTGATATGTGTAACATCTCAACACTGATATGTGTACCACCCAAACATTGATATGTGTACCATCCCAACACTGATATGTATACCATCTCAACACTGATATGTGTACCATCCCAATACTGATATGTGTAACATCTCAACACTGATATGTGTAACATCTCAACACTGATATGTGTACCATCCGAACACTGATATGTGTACCATCTTAACACTGATATGTGTACCATCCCAACACTGATATATGTACCATCCCAACACTGATATGTGTAACATCTCAACACTGATATGTGTACCACCCAACACTGATATGTGTACCATCTCAACACTGATATGTGTACCATCCCAACACTGATATGTGTACCATCCCAACACTGATATGTGTACCATCCCAACACTGATATGAGTACCATCCCAACATTGATATGTGTAACATCCCAACACTGATATGTGTACCATCCCAACACTGATATGTGCAACATCTCAACACTGATATGTGTACCATCCCAACACTGATATGTGTACCATCCCAACACTGATATGTGTACCATCCCAACACTGATATGTGTACCATCTCAACACTGATATGTGTAACATCTCAACACTGATATGTGTACCATCCCAACACTGATATGTGCACCACCCCAACACTGATATGTGTACCATCCCAACACTGATATGTGTACCATCTCAACACTGATATGTGTACCATCTCAACACTGATATGTGTACCATCCCAACACTGATATATGTACAACCCCAACACTGATATATGTACAACCCCAACACCGATATGTGTACCATCCCAGCACTGATATGTGTACCACACCAACACTGTTATGTGTACCATACCAACACTGATATATGTACCACCCCAACACTGATATGTGTACCATCCCAACACTGATATGTGTACCATCCCAACACTGATATGTGTAACATCCCAACACTGATATATGTACAACCCCAACACTGATATGTGTACCATCCCAACACTGATATGTGTAACATCCCAACTCTGATATGTGTACCATCTCAACACTGATATGTGTACCATCTCAACACTGATATGTGTACCATCCCAACACTGATATGTGTACCATCCCAACACTGATATGTGTAACATCTCAACACTGATATATGTACAACCCTAACACTGATATGTGTACCATCTCAACACTGATATGTGTACCATCTCAACACTGATATGTGTACCATCTCAACACCACTGATATATGTACAACCCCAACACTGATATGTGTACCATCCCAACACTGATATGTGTAACATCTCAACACTGATATATGTACAACCCCAACACTGATATGTGTACCATCCCAACACTGATATATGTACAACCCCAACACTGATATGTATACCACCCCAACACTGATATATGTACAACCCCAACACTGATATGTGTACCAATTCAACACTGATATGTGTACCACCCCAACACTGATATGTGTACCACCCAAACATTGATATGTGTACCATATCAACACTGATATGTGTACCATCCCAATACTGATATGTGTACCACCTTAACACTGATATGTGTACCACCCCAACACTGATATGTGTACCACCCAAACATTGATATGTGTACCATCCCAACACTGATATGTGTACCATCTCAACACTGATATGTGTACCATCCCAATACTGATATGTGTAACATCTCAACACTGATATGTGTACCACCCAAACATTGATATGTGTACCATCCCAACACTGATATGTGTACCATCTCAACACTGATATGTGTACCATCGCAATACTGATATGTGTAACATCTCAACACTGATATGTGTAACATCTCAACACTGATATGTGTACCATCCCAACACTGATATATGTACCATCCCAACACTGATATGTGTAACATCTCAACACTGATATGTGTACCACCCAAGACTGATATGTGTACCATCTCAACACTGATATGTGTACCATCCCAACACTGATATGTGTACCATCCCAACACTGATATGTGTACCATCCCAACACTGATATGAGTACCATCCCAACATTGATATGTGTAACATCCCAACACTGATATGTGTACCATCCCAACACTGATATGTGCAACATCTCAACACTGATATGTGTACCACCCCAACACTGATATGTGTACCACCCAAACATTGATATGTGTACCATCCCAACACTGATATGTGTACCATCCCAACACTGATATGTGTACCATCCCAACACTGATATGTGTACCATCCCAACACTGATATGTGTACCATCTCAACACTGATATGTGTAACATCTCAACACTGATATGTGTACCATCCCAACACTGATATGTGCACCACCCCAACACTGATATGTGTACCATCCCAACACTGATATGTGTACCATCTCAACACTGATATGTGTACCATCTCAACACTGATATGTGTACCATCTCAACACTGATATGTGTACCATCCCAACACTGATATATGTAACATCTCAACACTGATATGTGTACCATCTTAACACTGATATGTGTACCATTCCAAAACTGATATGTGTACCACCCCAACACTGATATGTGTACCACCCAAACATTGATATGTGTACCATCCCAACACTGATATGTGTACCATCCCAACACTGATATGTGTACCATCCCAACACTGATATGTGTACCATCCCAACACTGATATGTGTACCACCCCAACACTGATATGTGTACCACCCAAACATTGATATGTGTACCATCCCAACACTGATATGTGTACCATCTCAACACTGATATGTGTACCATCCCAACACTGATATGTGTACCATCCTAACACTGATATGTGTACCATCTCAACACTGATATGTGTAACATCCCAACACTGATATGTGTACCATCCCAACACTGATATGTGTACCATCCCAACACTGATATGTGTACCATCTCAACACTGATATGTGTACCATCCCAACACTCATATGTGTACCACCCCAACACTGATATGTGTACCATCCCAACACTGATATGTGTACCATCCCAACACTGATATGTGTACCACCCCAACACTGATATGTGTACCATCTCAACACTGATATGTGTACCACCCAACACTGATATGTGTAACATCTCAACACTGATATGTGTACCATCCCAACACTGATATGTGTACCACCCCAACACTGATATGTGTACCATCCCAACACTGATATGTGCAACATCTCAACACTGATATGTGTACCACCCCAACACTGATATGTGCACCATCCCAACACTGAAATGTGTACCATCTCAACACTGATATGTGTACCACCCCAACACTGATATGTGTACCATCCCAACACTGATATGTGTACCATCTCAACACTGATATGTGTACCACCTAAAACTGATATGTGTACCATCCCAACACTGATATGTGTACCACCCCAACACTGATATGTGTACCATCTCAACACTGATATGTGTACCATCTCAACACTGACATCTTAACACTGATATGTGTAACATCCCAACACTGATATGTGTACCATCCCAACACTCATATGTGTACCATCCCAACACTGATATATGTACCATCCCAACACTGATATATGTACCATCCCAACACTGATATGTGTACCATCTCAACACTGATATGTGTACCATCTCAACACTGATATATGTACCATCCCAACACTGATATATGTACCATCCCAACACTGATATGTGTACCATCCCAACACTGATATATGTACCATCCCAACACTGATATGTGTACCATCTCAACACTGATATGTGTACCATCTCAACACTCATATGTGTACCATCCCAACACTGATATGTGAAACATCTCAACACTGATATGTGTACCATCTCAACACTGATATGTGTACCATCTCAACACTGATATGTGTACCATCTCAACACTGATATGTGTACCATCCCAACACTGATATGTGTACCATCCCAAACACTGATATGTGTACCATCCCAACACTGATATGTGTACCATCTCAACACTGATATGTGTACCATCCCAACACTGATATGTGAAACATCTCAACACTGATATGTGTACCATCTCAACACTGAAATGTGTACCATCCCAACACTGATATGTGAAACATCTCAACACTGATATGTGTACCATCTCAACACTGATATGTGAAACATCTCAACACTGATATGTGTACCATCTCAACACTGATATGTGAAACATCTCAACACTGATATGTGTACCATCTCAACACTGATATGTGTACCATCCCAAACACTGATATGTGTACCATCCCAACACTGATATGTGTACCATCCCAACACTGATATGTGTAACATCTCAACACTGATATGTGTACCATCCCAACACTGATATATGTACCATCCCAACACTGATATATGTACAACCCCAACACCGATATGTGTACCATCCCAACACTGATATGTGTACCATCCCAACACTGATATATGTACAACCCCAACACTGATATATGTACAACCCCAACACTGAGATGTGTACCATACCAACACTGATATATGTACCCCCCTAACACTGATATGTGTACCATCCCAACACTGATATGTGTACCATCCCAACACTGATATGTGTACCATCCCAACACTGATATATGTACAACCCCAACACTGATATGTGTACCATCCCAACACTGATATGTGTAACATCCCAACTCTGATATGTGTACCAAATCAACACTGATATGTGTACCATCTCAACACTGATATGTGTACCATCTCAACACTGATATATGTACAACCCCAACACTGATATGTGTACCATCCCAACACTGATATGTGTAACATCTCAACACTGATATATGTACAACCCCAACACTGATATGTGTACCATCCCAACACTGATATGTGTACCAACCCAACACTGATATATGTACAACCCCAACACTGATATGTGTACCATCCCAACACTGATATATGTACCATCCCAACACTCATATGTGTACCATCTCAACACTGATATGTGTACCATCTCAACACTGATATGTGTACCATCCCAACACTGATATGTGTACCATCTCAACACTGATATGTGTACAATCCCAACACTGATATATGTACAACCCCAACACTGATATGTGTACCATCCCAACACTGATATATGTACCATCCCAACACTCATATGTGTACCATCTCAACACTGATATGTGTACCATCTCAACACTGATATGTGTACCATCCCAACACTGATATGTGTACCATCCCAACACTGATATGTGTACAACCCCAACACTGATATATGTACAACCCCAACACTGATATGTGTACCATCCCAACACTGATATGTGTACCATCCCAACACTGATATGTGTACAACCCCAACACTGATATGTGTAACATCTCAACACTGATATGTGTACCATCCCAACACTGATATGTGTAACATCCCAACTGTGATATGTGTACCATCTCAACACTGATATGTGTACCATCTCAACACTGATATATGTACAACCCCAACACTGATATGTGTACCATCTCAACACTGATATGTGTACCATCCCAACACTGATATGTGTACCATCTCAACACTGATATGTGTACCATCTCAACACTGATATGTGTACCATCCCAACACTGATATGTGTAATATCTCAACACTGATATGTGTACCATCTCAACACTGATATGTGTACCATCTCAACACTGATATGTGTAACATCTCAACACTGATATGTGTACCATCCCAACATTGATATGTGTACCATCCCAACACTGATATGTGTACCATCCCAACAGTGATATGTGTACCATCCCAACACTGATATGTGATATGTGTACCATCCCAACACTGATATATGTACAACCCCAACACCGATATGTGTACCATCCCAACATTGATATGTGTACCATCCCAACATTGATATGTGTACCATCCCAACATTGATATGTGTACCATCCCAACATTGATATGTGTACCACCCCAACAATGATATGTGTACCATCCCAACACTGATATGTGTACCATCCCAACACTGATATGTGTGCCATCTCAACACTGATATGTGTACCATCCCAACACTGATATGTGTACCATCTCAACACTGATATGTGTAACATCTCAACACCGATATGTGTACCATCTCAACACTGTTATGTGTACCATCCCAACACTGAGATGTGTACCATCCCAACACTGATATGTGTACCATCCCAACACTGATATGTGTACCATCCCAACAGTGATATGTGTACCATCCCAACACTGATATGTGTACCATCTCAACACTGATATGTGCACCATCTCAACACTGATATGTGTAACATCTCAACACTGATATGTGTACCATCTCAACACTGATATGTGTACCATCCCAACACTGATATGTATACCATCCCAACACTGATATGTGAACCATCCCAACACTGATATGTGTACCATCCCAACACTATTATGTGTACCATCCCAACACTGATATGTGTACCCCGGCAACACTGATATGCGTACCATCCCATAAACAACGTGTATTTTACACCATCACCACCATGTGTATTACCCCGGTACTACAATGTGAACATAAATATTTGAAACACCACAACAGCACAATGTACTCCACTCCCTCATCAGCATGTGATTCACCCCAATATCTCCATCGGTACCACCTAAACATCACTATGTGTACCAACGCCAACTGTCCAACCACCTTGTCATACAACAAGATGTGTATCACCTCTGCACAATAATGTGAACCTCCCTAATACCACCAAATGAACATCCCAAACATTGGCACATTTACCACACTAGTTTTACCATTTTACAACCCTAACATCGGTATGTTTGCCACTCCAACACCACCAGGCGTACCAACCCCAAAATCATGTTTACCACCCTAATACCACCATGTGTGCCACCCAATATCACATATAAGTGCATCACCAGCCCCATCATGTGTACAACCCCTACTCGAATAATGTGTTCCATCCAACAGCATCATGTGTACCACTCCGACACCACCATGTATTGGGTACCATCCCAAAAACATTATGTGTACCACCTTAGTACCGCAATGTCTTGCACCCCAATAAATACTTGTGTACCACCCTTATACCATATTTGGGACCACTCTTATACTATAATGTGTACCACCCTTATACCATAATGTGTACCACCTTGGCACCACCATGTATATCACCCTAGCTTCTCCGTGTGCACCACCCTTATACCAAAAACTGTACCACCCTGACACCACCCTAATATCTTCGCATTAACCACCCTAATACCATATGAACGCCTATGATACCACATCAACAATATCATTTGTACCAACGAAATACCATCGATATCACACCAACAATACCTTATGTACCACCCTGATACCACACTTTTTTCCACCTGAATATAACATACCGGTAATGTTTATCACCCTGATACTAAAATGTGTACCACCCCAACACCAACGTATGTACCACCCAATACCACTATGTGTACCCACCCAACACCATAAATCAAGACACTGTGTTGGCTATTTGTTTCAGACGCGTGTTTGGAGACGATTTGACCAGATGTTGGCGTTTGAAAATCGTGCAACGGAGTTCCCTATGTACGTGCCTTACAACGCAACCCTGGACGTTTTCGCTGCGGACAATAACATTCCTGAGGCCAATAAGTAGGTTTCTTACATGCATGGTCCTCCAAACTGGTTGGCTGCTCCATTTGTTGATACAAAATACATACCAAATTCTAAGTTGTGAACATTTTTAAATCAAAACCAGTCAATCTGCTAGAGACCAGAGAGCAAATAGGACAGATCCTGATCAGACAGCTCATTGTTGTTTTTTTTAATGTTTTTGTATGTGCTAAAACCTACATGATAAGATAACTGGACCTTTTGCTATAGAGTAGCATATTGTGCAGATCCGGTCCAGATAGCTTGCCTATCTTGATCTACACCATTGGCTTAAGCCAATAAGTAAATAATTGGTCTTAAAAGGTATCCAATCACAAAATAGGAAAATGCCCGAACCCCAATCATTGAAGAATTCTGGTAAGCATCATATAAGAATTTCAGTTATAGTATGATAAATTAATTATCATTTTAAGGGCCCGAACACAGTTGATCGACGTGAATATATGTAGCATTTTCAACACTTTATCCCCTTACCTCCAAAAGGGAAAAAGTTTCTCTTAGCCTGAGCCCAAATGAATATTGACCTTTAGATAATAATGATAACTGTTTATAAATTTTCATTAAAAAAGTATATGTCTCAACACTTTGTATGGCTCGTATAAGCGTTTGTTTCAATTTCAACATTATTTGAAGTTGCAAATGAAGACTGTCTCAAATGATTATAATATAACATATATAATAACACAAATAATCAGACGACATAAAACGTAATTCGTAATGGACTTTAGGGTCTAACGCTTTAGGAGTTCACTTCATAAATGGACAAATGGACGCCAAAATGCGTTGATATGTCACATTATAGTTAACGCATGTTAGAGTTTGCTTCATAAATGGACAAATGGACGCCAAAATGCATTGATTGTCAAGTACTGGCGAATTTTGGGGCCCGCTTCATAAATGGACAAATGGACACCTAAATGGGTTGATGTGTCACATACTAACGCACTTTAGAGCCCTCTAAATGAATGGACAAGTGCACACCGAAATGGGTTGATGTGTCACATACTAACGCACTTTAGAGCCCTCTAAATGAATGGACAAGTGCACACCGAAATGGGTTAATGTGTCACATACTAACGCACTTAAGAGCCCTCTAAATGAATGGACAAGTGCACACCGAAATGGGCTGATGTGTCACATACTAACGCACTTTAGAGCCCTCTAAATGAATGGACAAGTGCACACCGAAATGGGTTGATGTGTCACATACTAACGCACTTTAGAGCCCTCTAAATGAATGGACAAGTGCACACCGAAATGGGTTGATGTGTCACATACTAACGCACTTTACGGTCCAACATTACGCTGTGAATCATCATCATCAGCAGCAGCAGCGTCTTTATCTTTGTCATCATTATAATTATCAACATTATAAATGATGGGGCTTAAAGTATGATCCAGAAGTGCGATGGACTCCGAAGTGTGTGCCCACAAAAACTACGTTAAAGTTGATTACTGTAAATTCATTAACTTTTATCGGGATTGATAAACACCACCATTTTGTACATGTATAACTCCTCAGGTAAACATTACTTAGGTTCGAATGCCATTCGGAGCGAAAACATGTCTGGGGAGCGTTAATTGTTTAGCCTTGACATTAACGTACCTGGTTATAGTTTTGCCTAGTTACAAGAGACATAGAATGAACTTCATAAGTCTTAGAGTGGTTGTGTTGCTACCGAACCAGTCTGTGAAGCGTTTAAGACTGACACATATACGCATGAAGTAAAATGCCACATACGCAGTTCGGAAATATACCATAGTATTTGGCGGAAAATTGTTAAAACGTTGAGAAGTGTCGAGATTCTTTAGATTCTCCCAACATGAATACAATACATTTTTCCAGAAAAGCATGTTCACATGTAATCTTGTAGTCAGTGCTAATATTCTATTCATTTATTCTTTTTAGTTCAACACAGTTTTGCAAAAAACTTCTGGAACATAATATAAAAATGCGAATTTAGTGAAGTGTTACCATGTTGCTTTAAGCAACGTTAATTATATATAGGTGTGGAAACAGTAACTAGGCTTGTGTCGGCGCAATGTTTTTCAAAACTGTAAAATAAAATAGCATTGTTATCTTTGCAGGACCGAAATTCGGGATCTAGCTAAAGCAAACATCAACTATCTGTTGGCCCAAGCCCGCAAGCTGAAAGAATACATAAACACGGTTGGTACTCTTTTGAGTATATTTATTTTTACTTGGATTGGAGCTACCTGTGCATATTTGATCTTGCGTCACCTGTGGCAGAGTAGCTAGAGTCGCCGACTTGTAACATCTCAGCCCATCACCGCGTGGGTTCGAGTCCCGGTCGGAGAAAGAACTATCATGTATGTGTGTGCGTGTGGTGTGCGTGTGTGGTGTGTGTTGGGGGTGGAGGGGTGGAGGGGTGCGTCTTTTATCTGGCCTGCTGTTCGATGAATAATGAAACATTTGGCCGTAAATGTCTTTCTCATCAGTTATAAGTACATCAATTTGAGGTACGAAGAAACAAATGTGTAAAAAGTTGTTTAAGCTATTCAGCCAATTCGTTAAGCTACGTGTCTTAAAATCAAATCTACATTGTTATGTTTTTGCGATCTTATTAAATCGAAGATCCTGTATCCATACACCATGATTGTGTATAATATTGAATTGAATACGATATTAATATGTTTTATGTTGACTTTATTGCTGTCGTATACCACCGACGTCTATTTAGGTACGCACGGTTTCCCCAGGGATACGAATAATAAGCATTGTCACAATATATTGCATTATATTGCATCGTATTGTATTGCAGACGTACATGGCCCACACTCGACGTGATTTCGGCGTGCACGGATTACCACGAGGGCGGGAGTATTACCAGGCCTGTCTCAAATGGCAGCTGTCAATCAACATTACGGCCGATGAGATCCATCAGTTGGGACTGAAGGAGGTCCAGAAGGTCCATGTCAACATGCAAAATGTACGTTGTTTACAAGAAAGAATAGAGAGACTTTAAAAAGAATACCCTTTCCTTATGTTTTTTTTTTGTCTATTTGTTTTTTTGTCTATTTGTTTGTTTGTTTGTTTTGTTTTGTTCTGTTTTGTCTGTGTTCCCTCACACCTACAATTATTCAGTTATCCGAAGACAGTGTCAACTCAAAGCGTGTATTAGTCCTGCTTTAACATGCCATGAACAACTGACACGATACCGCATTAAGCCACATTATCTTACACCTATCCAACCAGTCGTGAAACTAAAATGCAGACGTGGTATCCGACACTTAAGACCAGATTTTTGTCTCAAACAACCATATTAATTATTAGAATCTGAAAAGTTCCCGCCGAATGCTGTCCATTTATGTCCTACATCTATGTGAAAACTGAAGCGTAACAACCACTCGTCATTACAAGTATGTATTTTTATATCAGCCAGCCGTCCTGCGCAGTAATCGTTATAAATATATATAGTTAGATAGTTATATATAGTTATATATAGTTGTATATAGTTGTATATAGTTATATATATATATATATATATATATAGTTGTATGTAGTTATATATAGTTAGATTTAGTTAGATATTGTTAGATAGTTTATATATATATATATATATATATATATATATATATATATATATATATATATATATATATATATATATATATATATATCTATATATATATATATATATAGTTATAGTTATAGTTATAGTTATAGTTATAGTTATATATAGTTATAGTTATAGTTATATAGACAATTTTAAACTAAGAAAACCACATTACTACTTATTTTTGAGGTCGCATTATTTCAACAGTTGGATAAACCGCTCTGGCGTCGATGTCTATCTTTAACAGAAATCCACATCGTGCACATTTATAGATTAAATTTTGTCTTTACTTGGACTTGAATACGGGTTTATGGAGAAATTACGCCCAAAATTCCCCGATACAGGGTTAAAATAAATTTCGTATACCACCTTAAATATGCTGAGCTTTAACAAGCGAGCTATATCACCGCCATTTTAACAACTTGTTATGTTCCGACCATAGCTTAAAGGCGGGGTTTATGTAGCAGAAGCTCTACCGTGTTTAACTCAAGTATAACAGTATAATACTTTTAAACCTTACTGCTTTTTAATGTCATTGTATGTACTTAAGTAAAGAGTTACCGTTTAGTAAACAGGATCTAATCCGTGTTGAAAACAACAACAACTTGATTTCCGGATGTTAACGATCTTAAAACTGTTTTTTTATAGGGACTGTATAATTCATAATTAGTTTTGCATGACGTAAGTAAGGGAGAAAAATATCTAAGTTCTGTGAGAAACACGTTACTAATTAAATTAGATCAAAGCGCTGAAAGCGATGTTTGGGCGCTATACGTTTAACCTTGTAAGCTATAAAAGGTATGCAAATAATGCACTCAGTTCATAATAACCTTCAACAGTGTTTTCGTCAGCACAACACCCCCGTGATTTGATTTTAAATCCCGCTTGCACCATGCTTACCAAACGCATGCAGAATGTTTAGACTGAGATGATACAAATGACCTCTGTCATAGCCTGGTTTAGAGCCGCAGAAGGCAGAGAGGCCCCGCGTGGGATATCACAAATATCCCTGATCAATTAATAATGTATAGTCAACACTCGTTCTAATAACATTTTGCCCCTTCCTTTCGCCCCATTCCTCTTGTCACTGAGTGAAATTCCTGCGCAGCGTATGATTCATAAATCTGCATTTTACGTATATCTGCATTACACAATTTAACCACTTGAACATCTATTTTCAACATAATTCAATAATTATGTTAACATTTGAAAGCATGCCAGAACACAATTAACCCTTCGATAAACAGTTTTGCGTTTGTACTCGTAATCCCTTTTCCTAGGCATGAGGGATTGGGATTGGGATTAGCCGGCATTTTTGCCGATACTGCGCAGCGACATTTCTATCATTACAGCACAGGGGCACTTATGAGGTGCCCAGGGACTGAACCCGGCCGGTCCATTATACTGACACCGACGAGTCAGGCATAATGCTGTCCCCGTAGCCCCGAGCGTTAGGAGGGAAGCCACTACCACCAACTTTAAAGTCTTTGGTATGACTTTGATAGAGAGAGAGAGAGAGAGAGAGAGAGAGAGAGAGAGAGAGAGAGAGAGAGAGAGAGAGAGAGAGAGAGAACCCACGACCTCCCGATCCGCAAGCCGACGCTCTACCACCTGAGCTATTGCGGCCGGTATCCTAGGCATGAAGACTGGCCGCCAATAGTAAAGGTCATTCAGGGTCAAGCCATCGTGCTTCCGAAAATCAACTTTCTTATAACTCTGGACCCTGGCAAGCGCTACTGCCCCAACGTTTCCTTTTTGTGGCATTTTTTAATAAATAATTACACATTATCAGAAATTGCCAGCTGGTCTTTCGATCAGTTTTATAAATACGATGGCATACATGAAATACGAGTTTTCTAATTATGGAAGTGACTTCGAGAAAGTTGATAAGAGTGATTCGTTAACGAATGGACGAGTTAATGCCAGTGCAAACTGGTTGCGCATGATTTGTCCTAGCTTTAATATTAGTTTCGTTTGGATCTGAATCTACATGTACTAGTATGTATAAGTGCATAAAATATCAAATATCAGTTTTTTTTACATTTTATTCATGAAGATTTCATGCTTAGATCTTGCTTCCACAAGATCTAATTAGGTGAAATTAATCATTATATTAATTTTTGTATTCATTAGCGTTAAATAGCTTTACTGCTGATTCCTCACTTGTATACATATATATGTACATATTTTATTCATCTTTTTTTCCTAATATATATATGTGTATGGTTTTGTGTGTGTGCGTGCGTGCACGCGTGAGCGCGCGAGCTTGTGTGTGTGTGTGTGTGTGTGTGTGTGTGTTTGTCTGGGTGTGTTTGTATCTATCTGTGCCTTTTTGTACATTGGTGCTGTATATTAATCCTTTTCATTGTTGTTGTTCTTTCCTTGTATACTCACCTTAACTGTGACATGTTAGATGTTCATGTTGTAATTGCATTTATGTATGTGTATTTGTAATGTACTCTTCTATAAAAAGGAGGAAATAAAGATATATATATTAACTACTTTCAGATTGTCACGCGAGCCGGATTTAATGGAACAGTACAGGAGTACATAGCGGAACTGAATAAAAGACCCGAGTTCTACTTTAATACATCAGTAAGTTGAGTTTGTATCATCACCATCATTATCATTGTCGTCGTCGTCGTCGTCGTCATCATCATCATCATCATCATCATCATCATCATCATCATCATCATCATCATCAACATCATCATCATCATCACCACCACCACCATCATCATCATCATCATCATCATCATCATCATCATCATCATCATCAAAATCGTCCCTAATATTATCATAATAATAATCATCATCATCAAAATCGTCATCATCATAACCATCATCAGCAGCATATCATCATTATTATCATCATTATCATCATTATAATATCATCGTCATTATCATTTTCAGCAGCAGCATCAGTAGCAGCATCATATCGTCATCATCAGCATCATCATCGTCGTCGTCGTCAATTTTATTATTAACAGTATTAGCAGTAGAACTATTCACATTCAGAAGCAGACTGCCTTAAAGCGCATATAATGGGCACTTCACATCCTATTTCTTTTAAACATAACGGTAACAGGCAAATGCACGTCATACATACGTACATGGCTAATAAAATTAATATTTATGGTGAGATATCAAATTGATCATTTGAATAGTAATATCGTATGTGATGCGCAACGTATATCTCTAGATCTATGCATTAAGGCTTACGAATCCGAATGAATCGGTAAATATTGACTAATATCTTGAGAGAGAGAGAGAGAGAGAGAGAGAGAGAGAGAGAGAGAGAGAGAGAGAGACAGAGACAGAGACAGAGACAGAGACAGAGAGAGAGAGACACAGAGAGAGAGAGACAGAGAGACAGACAGACAGACAGACAGAGAGGAGAGAGAGAGGCGGAGGGAGAGAGAGAGTGGAGAGAGAGGAGAGAGAGACAGAGAGAGAGAGAGAGAGAGAGAGAGAGAGAGAGAAAGAGAGAGAGAGAGAGAGAGAAAGGGAAATGAAGATGGTTTCGATAACACATTTATTTAAAGAATTCAGAAGGAGAACCTTATGTAAGTAATACAAAACGAGTGCTGGAAAGTGTGATACCAACACTTTGTGAATATTTCAAAAAATAGAGTAATTTTACTGTATTTGGTTATCATATAATAACATTATTTTTGGAATAATCTATTTTGTTATCGTATTATATGTGCACTGTTTGTACTGTCAAATGTCTATCACTGTACTTCTGATTTGAAATGTTCTATTTATTTATTTTGGCCATCAGTTATTAAATTTAACAATTTCCTTTTTAAATCCACATCAAAAGTGTCTATAATATTACAATTTAGTGTGGTGCAACTCTTTGGCGACTTACTTTGTTGTCCTTTCACCAAAAGTAATTTAAAATTTAGGATGCTGAATATATTTTGAATCAACAATATATTTTTGGGCAATCAAGTTCCGAAACTTGAAAGCTGATACCTATTTTTTGTTGAATAAGAACATGAAATATCCATGGTAGAATTTCCTGTAATTTGGCTACTAGTTTTCTCAGATAGTGTAGATATTAAATATCAATTCTGTTTTGATTGGACTAAAACTGAAGTTTAGAAAAGAAAAGAAAATAATAGTACATGGTTATAGTATGAGGACAAAAAAGGCATTGTCTGAGCTCTTTTTAAAGCACTTATGGTGCTCAAAAAGCGAGATGAATCCAATTTAGTTTCTGCATTATTTTTTTCATGAGAATGAAACCAAGAAAACTAACAACCTCTTTATTTTCTTCATTTTTTTCGAGCTTTAAGGCTGCCATCTTTGAATATGAATATGTCGAGATAAATATTGTAAAAATGTTTTTAATCTGGAAAAAAATGTTTTAATAATATTTATTAGAATTAAATAAGGCTCAACCAATATCTTGACAATATACGTATATGTCCGTATATCCTTAAGAAATATATTTTGGTTTTGCGTGATATATCGCAGAATATGATGTGTTCAGATGCTCAGTAATCAAATCACGAAGGACGTAGACCGTCATTAGGTAGCCTCTGAACAATACACCGGGCATTATTATGCAATATACCATCTCCACCCACTGGAGCGCGACGCCTACATATCGAATGCTCACTGAAAATTGCACATGGGGAAAGTTATTTTATCGGACTTTTTAATCCTGATGAAATATGGGTCCTAATTCGGTAAACGACGTTCTTATTTTATTTAATAGTTTTATATTTATACTTTATATTTACTTTTGAGCGTCTGTAAATTTCATTCAATAATGGCAGAAAACTAGAGATCTTGGTTTATTTCTTTTTGTTATTAAAATCTCTTACAAAATTAGAAAGGAATGCCCTTCGGTACGTCATCCGATGTTTAGATTATTTTTTTTTTTTACAAATTGATGTTATCTGTTAGCAACGAAAGAGTCCATAGCCAGAAAAAGCTTGCAGTGCACGTGCATTTTCTTGATCATGTTAGAGTACTAGTACTATACATATAATTTCCATGCTTTCCGTGTCTGGGAAGTTTTTAAAAAGGTGGAAAGTTGTAAACGCGCACCACTGAAATCAGTTTTTTTATATTTTCCCTTTGTTCTTGTGACAGTACTTGTTATTATGTAGATAAGCCTAACCTTTTTTTGGTGCCAAAGAAAGCTTAAGTACCGTAGGAATATATCAATTTAAAACTACTGAACTGCTTTGCTGAAGAATATAGTAAAAGGCATTTCTCCAAATGTATGGTTATGGAGTCCTCACACGCACGGCTTACTGTAAAAATGGCTTGTACATTGTTGATACTAACTAAAAAGAAAAGAACACCATTTAGTTCTTGAAATCTAAAAGAAGTCGTCATATAATTCCAGGACCAGGCGCTGACATATTTCCGGAATGTGCACAAAACGAGACTTCTCCCTAAAATGCCGATGTTCTTCTCCAACGTTCCGAATTATCCACTCGGGTAAATTCCATATATACATCTTCTCGCATACTTTCTTGCCCGGTTCTGTCATTTCTGCCGACGCATTTAAAATGTAGGGTTTATTATTAGCCCAACAAGTGTTTAAATGTTGTTTCCTTCCATTGTATGAACGTGTTGTTAATTGTCATATCATACAAGAAAAGATTATATGTAAAATGTTAGAACATTTAGTCGTTGTTGTTTTTGTTTTTTAGTACGGTTAAGATTAAAGACTTACTAAAGCTGCAAATCGGAGGCACGTGGATGTACTTTTACGGTGTTTGTTGCTGTTTGTTGTTTTGTTGTGTTTTTGTTTTTGTTTTTTATATTGGTGGTGTTGTTGTTTTGATGTTAATTTTTCTCGCTGCTTTGGAGAACGGGAGTCTCTTGTGGAATGCATTTTTATGGGGACGATGTTCTGTAAGACCTTTTCAGAAAGAAATAACTGAGTATTCCGATTTTTAACATTGTAGCTTGCAACAATAATGTGTAGCTTGCAATTACAAAACGTAGCTGGCATTTATAGGAATTCGCAGCTGTTTGGCGAATTATTGTTTAACAAAAGAAACCGAGTAAACCGATGTTAGCAATGCAGCTTGTAAGTAGAGATGCAGCAGAAGAAAGGGAAAACACACAACGCAGCAAATATTTTACTTCCCATCAGAGTTATGGTTCGTTACTACCAAATGTTTATTAAATTAATCAACAGTGAAAGAGAGTATTTAGTTCCCATGATAGTCATCTTCTTGTTTAAAGCGCATGCTCTCTACCGTGCCTTAGATGTTTCACATCCTGGCTCTTTCTTGTATAACTCTCGAACACGATAAAAGTAGTATTGCCATATAAAACAAAATAAGTTTTTCAATTCTAAGTTGACAAATGACGACAAACTGACGGGCATGATATTTAATAATAATCTTTTAAAAAAAGAAGAGTTGATCACGTGATTCATGTTTAAGGATCGAGCCCATGAGTTATGATGGTCCCATCGGGATATACAAGAACGGCAACTTAGATGGAACACGGCCAGGAACGTATTACGCTAACGTCATGAACTTGGATTCCAAGTAAGATTTCTTTAAAGGTGGTATCCGTAAGTTTGCCTATAAAAAATGCATATAACTATATCGAACCACTGCTTTGGGATTTTGGACTCTTTTTTGTATAAAACCATACTTAAGTCTTAATACATGTATCTACAATTTTTGAACTGTAACTGAATTGTTAGACAGAACTAATTGCGACAAATCACTCCGAATAAGTATTCTTTCCAAATGTATAAAAAACTCAATTGTGGTATCTGCTTAAAATAGATATCGACGTAAGAGCGGATTACCCGGATGACTATATAACGTGATCTCAAAAGTAAGTGTTCACGTGGGTTTCTAAGTTTAAAAATAGCATCTGCAGCATGGCTCGGATAGGAAATACCTGTTTGCAATGACGAATGGCGATGTTTGCTTGACTGTTCACACACATCATTTTGAAGGACCCTGTGATGATTTATTTGGTTATTTAAGAAAAGAAATTTTGATCAAAATTGTCGAATACCATCTCTAAGCATTCATATTAATGATGTATCCGACAGTTTGTCTATATCTAATACATATAACAACGTATTACCCCTGTTCTGGGGAAATTCTTGGGAATGCATGTGTAGTTGCTGCATAGAGGAATATTTTTAATTTAGTTAAAGTTTGTTTATCAATCGGAACTCCTCGGGTAATTCCGTCCTCGGGACAATCATCCCTCGGATGTATCTGGTGCAATAATACTTAATGAAATCACGATCGTTTTGTTCACCGGAAGTCGGAAGAATATCCCTAAAATGTAGTTCGCACAAAACATAAACAATGCCAATCGTTTAACAGCTGCGTGTCTGCTGCGCTGGGTAAATTAAAATTGATTTTTTTTTAATTTGAAGCCGCCACAAATTGAAGTTTTACAGGCATCGTACTGTAGTGAGCTGTCATCCGAGCTGCCGTCTTTTTTTTTTTTTTTTTGACGTCTGTCACAAAAGAAGTCCCATTTAGGGAAATGGCCGAGGTAATCCGACTACCTACATACATCCGACAGATGATTCATGAATTATTCGAGGTGTTCCGATTGGTTTGTTTATAACATTACCGCCATTGTTACACAGTACAAATCGTGAACTGTAGGCATATCGCTTGAAATGCCCATTGTTTCCAATTTTATAAATAATCCTGATAGGGATTTCAGCTAAAAATAGATATTGCCGTCAGAGTTGATTACTTGAATGATCATTTAAACGGTAACATGGTTTTCTTAGTAAATAAATAACCAAAATTAGCTAGGACTGCTTACCAGAACGTCATTCGGTGATGATACTTACGTAAATAGCTAGGACTGCTTACCGGAACGTCATTCGGTGATTATACTTACGTAAATAGCTAGGACTGCTTACCGGAACCCCATTCGGTGATGATACTTACGTAATTAGCTAGGACTGCTTACCGGAACGTCATTCGGTGATGATACTTACGTAATTAGCTAGGACTGCTTACCAGAACGTCATTCGGTGATGATACTTACGTAAATAGCTAGGACTGCTTACCGGAACGTCATTCGGTGATTATACTTACGTAAATAGCTAGGACTGCTTACCGGAACCCCATTCGGTGATGATACTTACGTAATTAGCTAGGACTGCTTACCGGAACGTCATTCGGTGATGATACTTACGTAAATAGCTAGGACGGATGGTAACGTGACGGTGCATTCCTATTCATAACAAATCAGTTCCAATACAATCACAATAAGCTTATTCTGAACGATGTAGTAAATATGCATGACAAAATCATACTTAAATTCAAGGTTCATGCAAAATTTCAAGATAAAGATATAGCATATATTTAAAGATTTCTGGGGCTATTGTAAATCAACATTGTTTTCGAAATGTGTAAAACCGTGTAGGGCTTTTGAGTGGATTCTGTGGATTTTGTTTTTTAGACTATTATTTGGTTTTAAGAATATACTTTATACGAATTTGTCTAGACATGAATAATTACTGAAACACTTCAAATAATAATAATGTATTTTTAAAATTGTTCATGTTACTTACTTACACAGTCCAAATTGTCGGATCCACCTTTAATCTATTTTAAACATGCGCAAATACAGTAAAAGTGAGCCGGTCAAAAACAGTACCTTAAAGTACAATGATACATATTTAATAAAAAATGCATATTTTCTTAAAGAACAATATAAAGTGCACTAGTTTTTCATGGTACGGTTTTTGAGTCAAATTTAATTCCATGTGGTGCGTATTCTATTTGCATTTCGCTGAAACAGGTTGAAGTAAAAAAATGTTTCTCTATTAATTATTTAATGCTTCTGCTATTTTTTTTTTGTTCTTAGTTTAGTCCTGAATGTAAATCACCAAACATGTCAAATGAAATATTTATGTATCTTAGCCAATTTGGTTTGAACTTCCTTCGATGTTCATGCTTACGTACGTAGCTAGGACTGATCATCGGTATGTCCTTCGATGTTCATAATTTTCTTCCCCGCCGCCCCCCCCCCTCTCTCTCTCTCTCTCTCTCTCTCTCTCTCTCTCTCTCTCTCTCTCTCTCTCTCTCTCTCTCTCTCCCTCCCTCTCTCTCTCTCCATCTCTCTGTATGCCTGTCTGTCTCTCTATCTTTCTCTCTTTCTTTCTCTCTCTCTTTTAAAATAACAAATGTAATCTTTTTCTCGTTTTGAAATCTGTATACTCTTTTACATTGCACCTTAACACTATTGTGCTGTCCACTTAATTAACTTCAACTATATCAACATTTACACCACGTGCAGGCCCAATTACGGCACAGTAGCTCTGATGCTGCACGAGACGGATCCGGGACATCACTACCAGGACGCCTACGCTCTCACCGCCACCGACATGCCCGACTTCCGCAAGGTCACTGACTTCTCGAAGTATTTCGCCGCCCCACTTCACTTTCCATTCTACACGGCTTATTCAGAGGTAAGGTTTAGCTACCAGCCTGCTATGCGTGAGTTAAAGGTGGTATTCGACAGATTTCCTATATCTGATACATGTAACCTGTTCTGGGGAATTTGCACATAATTGTTGCGTTTACTTATACTTCGGCTGTTTAAAACATTATCCAGCTGCAACTACACCAGCTAACGACAGTTACATTTTGCGAAGTATATCACTTTCAACGTCTATTATTTCCAAATTTATAAATAAGCTCGATGTGGATGTTAGCTAAAAATAGATATCGACGTCTGGCCGTAATACCCGGATGACTATTGAGTAAGTAGTCACGTGGTATTCTTAGTTATAATATAGCGAACTGGGCTAACTGGTATGCATGTATCTTGAAAATATACAATTATTTGTAGTCGGCGGCCATACATTAATTTAGAAGTCGCCCTACATTATTAGCCAACCAGAAGCTATGAAAATTCAAATTCCTCAGCGATTTATTTCAATAGAACTCCTTTTTATTTTCGATTTTACAATGAACAAAATAGATCGATCTATTTTACTAAATGGTTTTATTTTAAACTGTGCATGTGCAACAAACCACGCATTCTAGCTTGAATCCTCCAAATGTGATGACAAGTTTGAACACGTCAAGATGATTGATAGTTTGAATGACAGTTTAATGGGGCGTATTACATGTCATTTTGGTATAACAGGTAGAAGTGAGGCGGGGACTTCTTAGTCGTATAGAATCTATTAAGACGTTTCCATAGAAAACGGGTGCCCGCACTCACTGCGCTCGTTTTGTCTTCTATTCAAAATATATTTTCTATGGAAACGTCTTAATAGACTCATAAATACAGAAAGCGTTCTAGGATTCCATGTTTAATTGTTAAGATTATTCATGAATTCAAGTTTATCCATACATATTAATTGTTCGACTTCCACGA
This sequence comes from Sinonovacula constricta, assembly GCA_007844125.1. Classification (NCBI taxonomy): domain Eukaryota; kingdom Metazoa; phylum Mollusca; class Bivalvia; order Cardiida; family Solecurtidae; genus Sinonovacula; species Sinonovacula constricta. The sequence goes on along the minus strand of CM017569.1, from coordinate 46,884,029 downwards.
CGATTTTATTTCCGTTGTTGAGTGAACACGGTGCGCATGCGCACATCTAACAGGAAATTGGACCACAACTTGGCAATGAAACAACATTATTTACAGACCAAATGTAAACGCGGAAAGCAAAATATAAGTTTGTATGGTCATAATCATTGGGTCGTGATCATAAGATCAAGATCATAGGGTCGTGCTCATAAGGTTGTGATCATAACGTCGGGATAATAAAGTCGTAATCATAGGGTCGTGATCATAAGGTCGTGATTATAAAGTCGTGATTATAGGGTCGTGATTATAGGGTCGTGATTATAGGGTCGTGATCATAGGGTCGTGATCATAAGGTCGTGATTATAGGGTCGTGCTCATTAGATCGTGATCATAAGGTTGTGATCATAAGGTCGTGATCATAAGATTGTGATCATAAGGACGTGATCATAAGGTCGTGATTATAGGGTCGTAATTATAGGGTCAAGATTATAGGGTCGTGATTATAGGGTCGTCATCATAGGGTCGTGATCATAAGGTCGTGATCATAAGATCGTGATTATAGGGTCGTGCTCATTAGGTCGTGATCATAAGGTTGTGATCATAAGGTCATGATCATAAGGTCGTGATTATAGGGTCGCGATTTTAGGGTCGTGATCATAAGGTCGTGATCATAAGGTCGTGATCATAGGGTCGTGATCATAGGGTCGTTATCATAGGGTCGTGATTATAGGGTCGTGCTTATACGGTCATAATCATAAGGTCGTGATCATAGGGTCGTGATCATAGGGTCGTGATCATAGGGTCGTTATCATAGGGTCGTGATTATAGGGTCGTAATCATAAGGTCGTGTTTATAGGGTCGTGCTTATACGGTCGTGATCATAAGGTTGTAATCATAAGGTCGTGATCATAAGGTCGTGATAATAAAGTCGTAATCATAGGGTCATGATCTTACGTCTGTGATCATAGAGTCGGAATTGTACGGTCATGATAATAGGGTCATAAGCACAAGGGTCGTAAACGCAGAGTCGTAAACACAGAGTTATACACTCACAATCGTGAACACAGAGTCATAAACATAGAGTCGTAAACAATGAATGGTAAACACAGAGTCGTAAAACACAGTCTTAAACACACAAATGTAAACAGAGAATAGTACAGAGTCGTAAACACAGAGTCGTAAACACTGAGTCATAAACACAGAGTCATAAACACAGAGTCGTAAACACAGAGTCGTAAACACACAGTAATAAACACAGAGTCGTAAAGACAGAGCCGTAAACATAGTCATAAACACAGAGTTGTAAACACACAGTCGTAAACACAGAATGGTAAACACACAGTCGTAAACACACAGTCATAAGCACAGAGTGGTAAACACAGAACGGTAAACACACAGTCGTAATCACACAGACGTTAACACAGAGTCGTAACCACAGTATGGTAAACACACAGACGTAAACACAGAGTCGTAACGAAAAAGTCATACACACAGAATGGTAAATACAGAATCGTAAGCACAGAGTCGTAAAAACAGAATCGTAAACATATAATGGTAAATATAGAATGGCAAACACAGAGTCATTAACATTTTGTCGTAAACACAGAGTCGTAAACACAGAATCGTAAACATAGAAGCGTAAACATTGAGTTGTAAGCACAGAGTCGTAAACACACAGTCGTAAGCATAGAGTCGTTATCATTGAGTTTGGATGGATCCAACGTTATGGCAGATTGTTTTTCTCTTTTTGATTTTTATTGATTGTTGTTTCTTAAAAAAGACAGTTTGTTTTGAAAAAAGTAGCATTTAAAATGATATAACTGTAATTGCCATGTTTATCCAAGAACTAACGCTTCCTAAGAAAACTATACAGGTTAGGGTCTTTCATAAGATGAATACGGAACGAGGATTTTCGTAATAGATTTATATGAAGCTAGATTCATTTCTTAACAGATGTAAAATTTAGATACTTTTGTAGCACTGTAATTCAGTGGAAGTTTTATGTTTTATAAAACACAGTAACCTTGGACATTAAAATTATGTAAAACAAAAACCTAAAATACATTTCGCTATTTAAATAGCAAACAATAATGTTGACGTAATATTCTACGAGACCAGCAAAGTTCAACTTAAGAGAAAACTGGAACCTTTGAGGAAGGTTAAGTGTTTCTAGCTCTCCTGGTACTTCTTGGTACTCTCTTAATGGAGTACTTCATTAAGGAATTTCTTTCCGTTCAGATGTTAACAAACTCTTAACTAGTGTTGAGTGGTGGCCGTGGTTTTGTTCGGTAAAAGACATTTTGTGTTGAGCTCTTATAAACAACCCAGCTTTTAACCAGCAAAGATGGCAAACATTTTGAAAGTCTTCGTTTTTCTTGTTTTCATGCTGTTTCCATGCATGTTCGATAAGTGTATGCTTGTATGCAGAGCAGACATGATGAAAAGAAGAACTCTCATAGAATTACGACAAGATGTGGACTTTTTGCGAAACCTCGCAATAGAATTCAGGGAGGAATTTGACAGAATTAACCTGTGGATGAAAGGTTCATCTGAAAATATCACGGAATCACTAAACACTGGGCATAAAAACTTAATCGGTGATAGCGAGGTTACAGATACACAAAATATTGCCAACGAAGAATCGCTAAACAATATGAAGCGACGAATGGATATTCTCACTAGCGCCTTTACTGCAGAGAAAGCGACTATGAGGGACGCATGCCATGTCACAACAGATACAGGACGGTTCTTCTCAGCTTCTGTTCAAGATAGACCAGACCACACAGGACGTTGTCGCCTTAAAACTGTTCTGTAAAGATGAAAGTCTGGCGTTAAAGTCGAATCTCTCCGACCTGAACGTCAACATGGCGAGTGTTGAAAGTCGCCTCTGGAAGAAAGTCGACGTTTTGTCACAGCAAATAAAGGACGGTGACTCACATGTTCTCTCAAACTTAGACCAGACTAACGAGAAAGTTGTCGCCCTTGAGTTGTTGTTTAAAGATAATCATCAAAAGTTGATTAGTGTTGAAAGTCAAGTATTGAAGAAAGTTGCCGATTTGGAGTCGCAAAGCATGACCAAGATAGACAAGCTAACGCAGTCTTTTGAACAGATCAAAATGCGACTGGACCAAACTTCTTCTGACATAATCAACCGCATTAGCAACTTAGGACGTGCTAGTATGCACGAACTGCTTAATAATGGATGGGTTGTCAATCATAACTCTTTTTATAAACATTTTACAAATAGCACGAGTTTCGACGAAGCAGAGAAGACATGTGAAGCTCTCGGTTCAACCCTTGTACAAGGACATGACAAGGACGAAGTGAAGTTTCTTTTTAGCAAGTTTGGCTCAGGAACCTACTGGCTCGGTGCCTCAGATAGGGAGGTTGAAGGGATGTGGCGTTGGTTAAATGGACGTCCAGTCACGGAGAGGAACTGGGACAGTGGGCAGCCTGATAACTGGAGAAATATGGAGGACTGTATGACCGTTGATAAGAGCTCAACCTGGAATGACCTAAACTGTGGTGACAGAGTTCCTTTTGTTTGTAAAATCTAAAATCTCAGATCTTATATATTGTGTCATAATTCTTCATTTGTATTAACTGCACAAATGCACGCCGTGATACGAAAGCGTACATATAAACACGTGTACTTTTAGTATAGGGTGGATATATTCGTACACTGAAATCATTTGCTTTTGCATGCTTGATACATATTTGCTGTTGTGTAACCAATGATAAAGTAAATGAATACTAAATGCGCTGTTTGTACAAATAAAGCCACAATAACTCTTTCACTCATATTGTCTAACCTTATCCAGTACTGTTCTACATGGTCTCTGGTTTACAAAATAAAATCTCATTCGTTGGTGGAATTCGATAACAGTTAGAAAAAACGACAATAATTAATGTCATATTTTAGAATCAATGTTCATACAACACTACCAAAATTAGTTCAGAGGGGTGAATCGTATCTCTGTTTACGTAGCAATGTTAGATATATTTAGATCCACCAACCAAAATTTTAGTATATGTTGACTTTACGTGTAAATAACTTTGCCATATTATAACCCATGTTATTTTATAGATAAACCGTGATTAATATAAAAGGTGGTCCTTAAATTCTGTAATAGACAGATATGGTATCACGTCTTATTTAAAGTAAATAATTAGCTGTAATTGTCCTAGAGCATTTCAAGGGTAAGGTAATTAGGTATATATCGTCATGCACTACTTTCAATCCTTTTCAGGGCGCATTTTGTTTGTTACTCATACAAATTCTTTATCATTTTTTTTCTTACTTCAAAGGTGCCGCCACTAAATGGTTAAGTATAAGCAAACTACCCGAATAATTAAGCGTTATTAACGTATTCTCAGGACGGGGCTTGTATATTCTTTATAAAATTGAAAAGTCAGTTCAAAGATAAATTGTTTTAAAATTTGTTAAACAGTAATATGTTCAATCGAAAATATCAGAATCCAAGACTTCCATTAAAATGCATTAAATTCGAAAGGATTGCTTCAAACGAGGTATCAGCCAGTTTGCCTATACGAAATACAATTAACAAAACATTACCTCTGTTTTGGGGAAATTGAAATAACTTTTGCATTCACTCACGCCTTAGTCAAAATCAAAACGATTTTGAACACTAACTCAATTGTTACACCGGGATGATGCTATAGCGTGATGTCAAAAGTAAGTAGTCTCGTGTCTTTTTATTTTTAAAATGGCTAACTATGCTCACTGGCTCAGCAATTGGAACACCTCGGATAATTCACGAATCATCTCTCGGATGTATGTAGGTAGTCGGATCACCTCGGTCATTTCCTTAAATGGGACTATTTTTGTGACAGAACTCAACACAAAGATGACAGCTCACTACAGCACGATGCCTGTAAAACTTCAATTTGTGGGGGCTTCAAATTTAAATCTTCCAGTTTTAATGTACCCAGTGCGGGAGACACGCTGCTGTCAAACGATGGCATTGTTTATGTTTTGTGCGAACTACATTTAAGGCATATTCTTCTTACTACTTCCGGCGAACAAAACGATCATGATTTCAGTAAGTATCATCGCATTGTATCATAGGCTCGTGATCCTAGGCTCGTGATCCTAGGCTCGTCTTCATGTGCTCGTGATCATAGTCTCGTGATCATAGGCTCTTGATCATAGGCTCGTGATCATAGGCTCGTGAGCATAGTCTCGTGATCATAGGCTCTTGATCATAGGCTCGTGATCACAGTCTCGTGATCATAGGCTTGTGATCACAGTCTCGTGATCATAAGCTCGTGTTCCCAGAATCGTGATCGTAGGCTCGTGATCATGTGCTCGTGATCATGTGCTCGTGATCATAAGCGTGTGATTTTAGTCTCGTGATCATAGGCTCGTGATCATAGGCTCGTGATTATAGTCTCGTGATCATAGTCTCGTGATCATAGTCTCGTGATCATAGGCTCGTGATTATAGTCTCATGATCATAGTCTCGTGATCATAGGCTCGTGATCATAGGCTCTTGATAATAGACTCGTGATTATAGTCTCGTGTTCGTAGGGTCGTGATCGTAAGCTCGTGTTCTTAGGACCGTAATTTCAGTGTTTTAATCTTAGATTTGTTGTCAAAGAGTCGGATTTATAAGGTCGTGATGAAAGGGTCATAAGTAAAGGGTCGTAAAAAAAGAGTCGTTAATATGAAGTTTTTCTCAATACTTAGTAATGGCAGACTTATGTTTTTCTCGATACTGAGTAATGGCAGACTTATTTCGCTGTTAGCTTTCTTATTGAGGTTTGTGAAGTTGGTTGGGAATTGAGAACTTAGGTATTGGGTATTCAATACCCAGATACAACCGAATACCCAGCTAGCTAGGTATTGGGTATTTAACATCGAGCTAAACCGTATTCCCAGCCAGCTGGGTATTGGCGAATTCCGAGCTACAACCGAATACCCACCTAGCTAGGTATTGGGTATTCAATATAGAACTGCAATCAAATTCCCAGCCAATTCCCAGCTACAAGCGAATACCAAACTACTCTAGCTAGGTATACTGGTTATTTCAATATCGACCTACAACTGTATTCCAAGCTGGCTTGAAATTAGGTATTTCGAATATTTTTGTGAACAGACCCATAAACAGACTTTGAAAATCAGGGACATAAATGAATATACCCAACTATGTGCGAATTTGGAATTCATTGTCAGGGGCGTGCCTGGGCGACTTTTGAGTATACGCACTTATCCTAGGGAGTCCGGGGGCGTGCCCCCACCCCCATCCGGATTTTTTCCATAGAACGCCATAGATGCATTCGGGGGGGGGGGGGGGGAGTGGCGGGTACTCTCACTGTCTAGAACAAAGAATTGTCTTAGAAGCAGGAAGAGGCAGAAATACGTCAAGTTGGATTGTTGAAGATTGTGTAGAATTAGAAAAATGTTTAAATTACATGGATTTAAATAATAAAGACAATAAACTGGTAGTGTCTAACCCGGGTTAGGCGACGATTTAAATTCGCTTTTAGGCGTTTTTATTTTTCAATTTTTGGAAGCAACTGTACGCACGTGCGTAAGTGCGTAAGCCCAGGCACGCCCCTGATTGTATGCTGGTGTCCGGACAGATAGCATTGGAATTTGATTACTCAGCTAGGAATGAATATCTAGCTGGCTGGGAACATGTATTCGAATTAGTTTCTGTTGCTAGACTACAAAAGGCGAAGGAAGAATACAGTTAGACCTGAATACCCAGCCGGCCTGTAATTAGGTTTTCAGATTAAGTGTGGTTTAATGGACAATTTATAGCGCAGTTTGAATATCCAGCTAGAACTAAATACCGACCTGGTTGTGAATTGGATATTCGAATTATTGCAATTCCCAGCCATCTGGCTAATCATTTCTATCTTTGTATTTAAAGTACGCATTTTTTTGCCATCAAATCGTACATAATATTAATATTAATATAGCTAGCTGGGTATTCAGGTCCAGCTCGATATTCAAACTCTGCTTCGATTTGTCCGTACATAAAAATATGTCGAATACTCAATGCCCAGCTAGCTGGGTATTCGAGCCTAGCTGGGTATTCGAGCCTAGCTGGGTATTAAAACTTTGCTTTGAATGGTCCGTTTACAAAAATATTCCGAATACCCAATCGCCAGGCATCTAGATATTGAGGTTTAGCACGATATTCAAACCATGCGACAAATAATCCCTGTACTGAAAATATTTCAAATACCCAACTCCCAGCCAGCTGGGTATTCAGGTTCAAATCGAAATTCAAGCTCTGCTCTTTGTTGTCCGTACACAAAACTATTTCGGATATCCAATGCCAAACTAGCTCGGTATTCGACCCTAGCTGGGTATTCAACGTTTGCTTTAAATGGTCCAGTCACTCAAAATATTTCGAATACCCAATTCCCTGCTATCTGGGTATTCGGACTTAGCAGGGGATAAGCGAATACCCAAATCCCAGCTGGCTGGGAATACGGTTGCAGCACTGTATTGAATACCCAATACCTACATGTAGCTATCTGGGTCTTCGGTTGAGCTGGGAATTCGCGAATACCCAATTCCTAGCTAGCTGGGTATTCGGTTATATCTGGATATTGAATACCCAATATCCAGTTCCCAATTCCCAGTCAAATTCACAAACCTTTCTAATTTACTGTTTTTGTTAAAAAGCGAGTTTTATTTGCACAAAAATAATATTAGCATTTGAAATGACAAAATTATACTGGCATGTTAATCCAGGAACATTCAAATGTTTTGTCGTTTCCTAACAAAATAATATGGGTGAAGATGTTTACTTTGCATTATAAGCAAAGTGGAATATTATAATAATTACTAATCAAGTGAAACTCATTTCTTAACAATTTTAGAATTTAGATCTCCAGTAGCATTGTAATTCAGTTAAATATAATAAAACTGTATAGTTGGTATACTTTTGTAATGAAAGATAGTTACCAATAGCAAAAAGGTATCAAACAAGCACATTATGTTTTGCTATTTCAAATAACAAACTAGTGTTGACGTTATATGGGACCAGACCAATAAAGTTCTACTAAAAAGAAACAGGCACCTTTAAAAGAGCTTAAGTGTTTCTAACTCTCTCGCTAATTAACGAAGTGCTTCATGCGGGGAATTACTTTCTGTTAAGTTTTAACAGGAAACCAAATCTTAATTAGCCTTGAGTGGAGGCCGCAGAATTGTTCACTACGGTACATTTTGTAGTGCGCTCTCACAAACAACCCAGCTGCAATTTAGCAAACATGGCAATCATTTTGAAAGTCTTCGTTTTTCTTGTTTTCATGCTGTTTCCATGCATGCTCGATAAGTGTGTGTTCGTGTGCGGTGCTGACATGATGAACAGAACAACTCTCATAGAATTACGACAAGATGTAAACTTATTGCAAAACCTCGCAATAGATTTCAGGGAGGAATTTGACAGAATTAACCTGTGGATGAAAGGTGCGTCTGAAAATATCACAGAACTACTAAAAGCGGGACCTCGAAACTTAATCGGTGATAAGGAGGTTACAGATACACAAAATAATGCCACGGTAAAATCGCTAATCAATATGAAGCGACGGATGGATGTTCTCACTAGCTTTTGAATTGCAGAGAAAGCGACTCTGAGGGAGAGAACTCACGTCATGTCACAACAGATACAGGAAGGTGTTTCGCAGCTTCTCTCTAAATTTAACCAGACCACTCGGGACGTTGCCGCGCTGGATCTGCTCTGTAAAGATGAAAGCCTGGCGTTAAAGTCGAATCTCTCCGACCTGAACGTCCACGTGGCGAATATTGAAAGTCGCCTCTGGAAGAAAGTCGGCCTTCTGTCACAGCAAATAAAGGACGGTGACTCAAAGGTAGACCAGACTTATGAGAAACTTGTCGCCCTGGAATTATTGTTTAAAGATAACAACCAAAAGTGTTTGCGGAATCTTTCCGATCTAAACGATAAATTGATTAGTGAAGAAAGTAAAGCCTCGAAGAAAGTCTCCGATTTGGAGTCGCAAAATAGTGCCAAGATAGACAAGCTAACGCAGTCTTTTGAACAGATCCAAGTGCGACTGGACCAAACGTCTGACATGATCAACCGCATTGGCAACTTACGACGTATGGACGAACTGCTTAATACTGGATGGGTTATCAATGGTTTCTCTTTTTATAAACACTTTCCAAAAAGAGTAAGTTTCGACGAAGCAGTAAACGCATGTGCAGCTTTGGGTTCATCCCTTGTACAGGGATATGATAAGGAAGAATTAAAGTTTCTTCGTGACAGTTTTTGGCCTAACGATATATGGCTGGGTGCTACAGACAGGGCCATTGAGGGCGAGTGGCGTTGGTTGAATGGTAGATTTGTCACGGAGCAGAACTGGGACTTTTGGCAACCTGATAATGCTGGGAATGTCGAACACTGTATGATGACGGGCTCACGTTTTGGAGCCTACTGGAATGACAATAACTGTGGTGACACACTTTCTTATGTTTGTAAAATATAAAACAATGACAAATCTCATATTTTGTGTTACAGTTAATTATTTGTATTAACTGCACTATTGCGAGACGTGTTATGACAACATACATATAAACTCATATAGTATAGATTGGATATATTCGTACACTGAAGTCAGTTGCTTTTGCACGGGTTGAAACATATTTGCTGCTTTGTCACCAATAATCAAGTAAATGGATATTAAATAACCGTTTATGCAAATAAAGCCATTATAACTATTGCCGACACATTGTCTTACCTTATACACTTCTATTTTAAATGGTCTTTGGTTTTAAAAAACACACCATAAAATCGTAAGTCGCTGAAATTCGATAGGACTTATAAAGTATCAAAACAGCACAAGCTAAACAAGAAAATGTTGTTTTTTTTGTAGGGTTCGTTGCCGGACCTCTTATTGTATTGCAGTCCAGTGCTTTACTGACTGCATTGATGAGACTTCATACTTTCTTGTATAACGAACGTTTATTACAGATTATGACTGTTTAATATTGTTTAAATTCTTATTTAAACATAAGCTTTGTTAAAAGATTAACTAGCATTAATTAGTTTGTTTTGGATAAAAGCCTTATTAAGAATGGCCCTATCGCTATTGTTTTGGATAAAAGCCTTGTTAAGAATGGCCCTATCGCTATTGTTTTAAATTGTTCAAAATATTTATGCACAAAAGTGACATAACACATCTTTATACTCAAAATAAGTTGGCCCATTTTTGCAAAAGCCCAAACAGAGTGCCGCAAGACACGCTTACGATATCCCCACGATGTTCTTAATATCTTGTGCAGCTTGAATATTTATGAGATCAGCATTCAAAGTCCTGGCGACGTGTACCGTGTATATAAGAAGTCAATTAGATATATTAGTAGGTTTTAATAGGGCGTGAACTTTTTAACAACTATATGAAATCCAGGATTTGGGATGTTTAAAAAAAAGTATACCATCAATTCTGATTATAAATAACAAAATATCGGTGTATCAGCAGATCGGTACTTGAAAAAACGGAGCACCTGAAACTTCTAGGAAACGATGCCTAGAGGTAAGAGGCGGTGCTACAATGTAGAAGGTGTCGCCAAGAGGTAAGAGGCGGTGCTACAATGTAGAAGGTGACGCCAAGAGGAAGAAGGTGGTGCCTAGAGGTAGAAGGTGGTGCCTATTGATTATCTTTTTCTCGAAGAGTGCACCGATATGCTTATACATCGTGAAAATAGGTGATTATAAAGTCTAATATACACATTACCTGGTCAAGCAGCTAACTACACGACTATCCAGGTAGATTCTATTTGATGTCGTTCATAAATCTAGTAATAGAATAATAATCATAATGATAAAAATAATCATAATGATAAAAATAATGATAATGATAATAATGATAATGATAATAATAATGACAATGATAATAATAATTATAATAATAACAAATGTTAATGATATAATAATAATAATAATAATAATAATAATAATATAATAATAATACATACTAATAATATTATAATGATAATGATGATAATAATAATAATCTAATAATACAATAATAATGATATAATTAATAATAATGATCTGTATAAAGATCATGATAATACTAATAATATCATCTATCATCATCCTCCTCATACTATAATACTATATGCTATGATCTCTATGATAATCATCTACTCATAATTCATACTCATACTCCTATCATGATCATATAATAATCATCCTCATCATCATCATCATCATCATCATCATCATATTTATACCCAACGACGGAGAAAAACTTATTAAATTAAATATGCTATTTAAGGGAACGCCCGTGGCGTAGTCTTAGAGTCACCGATTTGTAATCCTCTGACTGCTAAGCCTCTTACCGCGTGGGTTCGAGTCCCGATCGGGGCAAAGGAATGATTTGGGAAGGTCTTCCAGCGCCGGTGGTTTTACCCAGACATGTGTCTGGGGTCTTCCTCTTCCAAAAAGCTGGACGTCGCTATAATGATCATAATGAGTCGCTGCGATGTATTTCAAAAACAAACAAATATGCTAATTAAAAAAGTGATGTTAATTGATCAGAAATAAATTGTTTATATACTTTTGATATGGATAGAATGCTGCCAGGGTGGTAGTTATTTTTTTATTATCTTTAAAGGTGGTATCCGACAATTTGGGCCAAACATTATTTTTTCAAATAACCAAATAAATTATTGTTTGATGAAAAGCTCCTTTAAAATGCTGTTCATTGATATCCTGGATCTCTGTGAATTTTGATAAATATAAATTTTATATTTTATTTAAAACAACGACGGACAAATGTGTGCCGGAATATGCGTTCCATAGAGTTTCTTGGAATATATTCATCAATTCTGGTATTACTATTAATGTCTCGTGTGTTTGCAATTATAGATTGCTAGATCTACATCTTAGATTTAGTACAGTTTTTAGTGCCTTGTAATGGTGTACATTTGTGAAATGGAAATTGTCTCCCTTGTTAGTTAATATCCGTGGTATTCCAAACAGTAGGTAGGTCCCTTTAGTTGGATTTCTTGGACTTTATCCCTGTTCTTTTGTAGATATTGCAATTACAAACAGTGATTTTTTTTCATAAATATAAGCTTTGAATTTATTATTAAGTTCTTATAGAGATATTTAAAAAAGAAAAAAAAAAGAAAATGGAAGTGTTTTTGATTGTGGTTAACCTTGGTATCACAAGAAAGGCAGAAAAGTCGACATACAATCCACAGAGCACAAGCATAAAAACAGAGTAAAACAAATGAAAGGACCTACTTGTATTGAGAGATTATTCAGGGGAGACTATTCATTAATGTCTCTCATACTTGCATTTAGGGATTATTCAGGGGAGACTATTTATTAATCTATCTCATTATAACTTTTTCAATCGTCAACCATATACCAGTCTAGCCATTTGATTGTTACCTGTGCCCTGTTTTATCCTGTCTTTCAGTTTTTAGCACACATCTTCACAGGCACATATTGTTGATCTCATCTGACGAAAATAAAGGGTTAACACTTCTTCCATCTGTACCAAAAAGCTTAATGTCGTTACGATATCGTTGGGGAAAAATCCGTAAACAAAAGGTTTAATTCCATAAATAAACCTTCCTTGATTACATTTATTCTTATACTATCAGCCAACATATTATAAAATAAATATTATTGTTTAAATCTTAAACGATAATTAGTCTATATAACAAAAATTGACGATCCACAACAGTCTAATGTTTTTAGTTTTGTTATTTTTTCAGGGCTGGGCTTTGTACGCCGAGGATTTAGGAGAGCAACTTGAAATATATGAGAATGACTTCGAAAGGTAACTTTGCACGACTTCATGCATTCAATCTTTCTTTAAATTATGGTTTATTAAAGTTGTAACAGATGAGAATGACTCCGAAAGATAACTCTTAACGACTTAAATCCTTAAATCAACCTTTAAATTATGGTTTCTTAAAGTTGTAATAGATAATAATGACTAAGAAATGTAACATTTAACGACTTCATGCCTTTAATCTTTCTTTAAATTATGATATATTAAAGTTCTATTAGATAAGAATGACTACGAAAGGTAACTCTGCACGACTTCCTGCATCCAATCTTCCTTTAAATTATGATTTATTAAAGTTTTAAAGAGGTGTATATTTTAGCAGCAGTAGTAATAGTAGATGTATTAGTAGTGGTGGTGGAGGTTGTAGGTTTTGGTTTTAGTGGTTGGGGTAGTAGTTATTTTAGTGGTAGCAGTGGTGGTGGTGAGGGTGGTTTTAGAAGTACTAGGTACTAGGTAGTAGTAGTAGTAGTAGTAGTAGAAGGAGTAGTAGCAGAAGTAGAAGTAGTAGTAGAGGTAGTCGTAGTAGAAGAAGTAGTAGTAGTTGTAGTAGTAATAGACACAGAAGTAGTAGTAGTGGTGGTAATGGTAGTAGCAGAAGTAGTAGTAATAGTAGTTGTTGTTGTAGTTGTAGTAATAGTAGTAGTAGTAGTAGTAGTAGAAGTAGTAGTAGTAGTAGAAGTAGTAGTAGTAGTAGTAGTAGTAGTAGAAGTAGTAGTAGTAGTAGAAGAAGAAGTTGTTGAAGTAGTAATAGTAGTGGTAATTGAAGTGGTAGTAGTAATGATTGTAGTAGTAGTAGTAGTAATAGTATTAATAGTAGTAGTAGTAGTATGAGTAGTAATAGTAGTTATAGTAGTAGTAGAAGTAGTAGTAGTAGTAGTAGTAGTAGTAGTAGTAGTAGTAATAGTGGAAATAGTAGTAGTAGTAATAGTAGCAGTAGTAGCAGAAGTGGTGGTAGTAGTAGAAGTTGTTGTTGTCGTTGAATAATTGGTACTTCTTATAATAATTAATTATTTATGTTAGCTTTTTACCAAACGTTTTATCACTCCGATCAGAGCTGGATATATCCCTTGACATTTAAACTTCCATTCTTATCATACTTTATGGACAATTGTTCCTTCAGTCCCCAGTCCCTAATTATATTGATAACATCTTCGTTCGGCTCCATTGTAAATATTTAATCCTGACTTTACATTGAATGATTCTAGATACGTGTGTTATTAATACCTTCCCTCTGGTGGAGGACTGTAATTTTGATGATGCACCAATAAAAGTCAAATATTGGTTATAAATAAAGTCAAATACCGTTGTATAAAAACACTGGCCTACCTAAATAAACACCTGGTATAGTTACGCTTCAAAACCAGATTTAAATTATGGAAAACTAAAATCGATTGAATCACTCTCTTGCATATCGGCTTCCATTCCAATCACCTCTGTGATTGATCAGTCACCTCTGTGATTGGCTTAGAAGGTAGTCCCGTAAACGTAGATGTTGTTTCAGTCTATGCCGCTTTAGTCATTCTGCGTAATTAGGCATGACAATAGTTCCAATAATAATAATTACATTAATTTTTTCCGCCCTATGATAATTTAATAATTATTTTGTTGTGGTGGTGGTGGTTCCTAAAGTCAAATTCTGCGTGTGTTAAATATCGTTTGTCCGTTTTTGACAAGATTCTTCTCATTAAGCCCTTGGCAAAGATGTTATAGCGAGGTACGAACGACAACTCTGCTTAGAGATTGACGTTGAATAAGGAACAAAAATACAAAATTATGAAAGGCTTTACTAAAAATGCTTGTTGATGTCATAGTGTCCTGTGGGAGGTATTAGAATCATGATTTTAATTCGATGAATCTAATTTATGTATACCCATCTTAGTTAGCTCATCTTAGAACCAACTACTTGTTTTTGCGACAAAAAAAGCTCTTACTGAAGAAATTGGAAGGAAAAAAAGCTTACCTACATGGTTCCGCAACCTAAAGTTTGTTTGTTGTTTTGTTTTTGTTATTGTTACATCGCACCGAGACAATTATGGTCATATTGGCGACGTCCAGCTCATTATTGGTGGAGGAAAACCCCATATCTAGGTAAAACCACCGGCGCACCGCAGGTTAGCTGGAAAACCTCCCCACACGAATGTTCTGGGACTCGAACCCACCCGGTGATGGGCTGAGGAGTTTTAAGTCAGCGACCGCCCCCACCCCACCGCAGCTCCTACTAAACTTTGAAGCCGTTGAAGTTATTAAAGTTTATTTATGGATATGCTTAGGGGTGATGTCAACAACTAACGTTGACATAGTACACCGGATATGTAGGCGCCCTTTGACTCGAAATCAGATGATATGGATTCTTATTGTTAAGATGGTCTTCATAAGTACGTTCAGCCATGTGTAATCTATCTGTGATTGTTCTGTTTACAGAATGGGCAAATACGCATCTGAGATCTTCCGCGCAGCAAGGTTGGTTGTTGATACAGGAATTCATGACAAAGGGTAGGTGACCAATGAAAACACATTTAAAAATAAAAATAATATTTTATAAAAAGAAAGAAAATTTATATGTAGGCTGGAAAATCACACTAAACAGATAATAGTTTGCGATACTATTTAAAGAATATTATAGGAAAACAAACAAAACTGCAAAAAAGTGGGCGATGACAATATTGATAAAGATGTTGATGACGACGATTCTGATTGGGACGATGTTGAGGACGATGACAATGTTATTTATGCTGATAATATTAATGATTGTGACAATACTAATGATGATGACGGTGTTAATGATAAAAACGACAATATTGATAAAGATGTTGATGACGACGATGTTGATTGAGACGATGTTTAGAACGATGACAATGGTGTAGATGCCGATAATATTGATGATTGTGACAATGCCAATGATGATGACGACGACGATGTTGATGATGACGACAATATTGTTGATAACTACGATGTTGAAAATGCTGATGACGTTGGCGACGTAATTGATAAAAATGCTAATGAAGGATGATGATAGTAATGATGACGATGATGGTGACGATGATGACAATTTTAATATTAATGCCAATAAAGACGATGACGATAATTTTGATGCAGAAAATCCTGTTAATTATGACGACGACGTCGATGTTGATGATGAGAGTAATGTTAGTGATAACGATGACTATGCGGATGATGATGATGATGACAACAATCACGACGACAATGTTGATAACGACATTAATGATTCCGACGGACGCGATATTGATGATGGTGATAATGTTAATGAGATGGAGGTTATTTGTCATTTTGGCATGTGATCGTATTTCTTTTTCACGAGCTGTCATAGAAACATATTTTCACTAGTGGCGCAGCCATGTTAAGGTTGACGATGATATAGATGACGATGGTTACGTTGATGATGAAATCGACGATATTGATATACATGTATTAGATAATGACGATGACAAAGGTATTGATGACGATGGATTAACAGGATGGCGACGACGACATTGTTGACAACAACGACAATGATAATACTAGTAGTACTGCTGCTGATGTTAATAACAACGCTCCCAATGCTGATTGTGCAGCTGGACCAAGGAGCAGGCGGTGGAGTACATGCTGAACTACACGGCGCTGAGTCGCAGCAGTGTGGAGAGCGAGATGGACCGCTACTCCACGTGGCCGGGCCAGGCTACCTCTTACACCATTGGCAAGATACAGATCCATCAGATGAGACGCAAGATGATCGCCCAGTTGTGTGAGTGACACTTTTTGTTTGTTTGTTTGTTTGTTTTTTGTTGTTTTTTATTTATTTCAGTTGTTATATTTTTTGTAAAGATTTTTATGGTTTTGGGCAAGGATAGGGGTTGTGCGAGGGGTTAATGCAGCTGTTATCGTTATTGTGGTTTTGGAGTGTTGCCGTTGTTGTTTCTGCTAGTATTTTATTTGTTATTATTATTATTATTATTATTATTATTATTATTATTATTATTATTATTATTATTATTATTGTTGTTGTTGTTGTTGTTGTTGTTGTTGTCTTTTTACTGATCGATCGTCTGGTGTCAGAATATCAAAATAATATGATTATAATATGGGTGTGGTATCATCCCGCTACATAATTTACGCCATGCTGTTCACGGTGAAGACAGCCCTACATCTGCTTTAAGTGGACGTCGATTCCAGATAACTGAAATACATGTCTTGTAGTGGGCGATAAATCATCACACAAGAAACTTAGAGACCAGGAACCAAACAAAAGCTATTTATACTTCAGGCGACCACTTCAACCTTACAGACTTCCATCGCATTATGCTAGAGAACGGAGCGATGCCTCTGAGTGTGCTGGACCGGGTCCTCGACAATTACATCCAGACAGTCAAGGACCAAGCGGCAAAAGATGGCGTGACAGTCTGTAGTACAAATGACGCCACGAACCACGCGACCTCATCCCTCATGACGGCTGTAATATCGATGTTTTTGCTGTCTGTCTCACATTGGCTTTATTAACATTGTAAAATGGCACAAACAGGGGTCAAAATATTAAACAATTGTTTATTTTTATTCTGTCAAAAACAGCACACACATAGTATATGCTAATTGCAAATAAAAAATATAAATTTCTATTATGTTTACTTAATGATTATGTTTACTGAATGAGATATCAGGGATGCCAATAGCCACTGTTCCAAGGGTTGTATGTGCACGTTATTTACACACGTGTCAGAGTTTAAAATCTAGCCCCAACATTTGACCCTCGAGGTTGCTAGGACTATGTGAGTCTGTTTAACATCCTCAAAGAAGGTTTTCGACAGTTTGCTTATATTACATGCATGTAACAATGTTTTTTTGCCATTGTTTTTTAATCGCATATTTTAGTAAAGACATTTTTTAACACACCCTCAATTGTTAGACGGTATAAATCGTGAAATAAATCGCTCTAAATGTTCATTCTGTCCAAATCTATAAATAGGCACGATCGGGTGACTTGCTAAAATAAATATGACGTAAGAGCGGATTACATGGATGATGATAAAACTTGATCTCTAACGTATGTGGTCACGTGGTTTTCAGAGTTTAAAAATAACCAACTTTGCAGCCTGGCTCAGATAGGAAATACATGTTTGTAATGACGAGTAGAGTGTTATGTTCCATAATTTCATATAGATTTAGACAAGAGTAAACAGCATTTCGTGGGATCTTTTGAGGTAATATTAGTTTATATGTGTGTGTGTGAAAAAGTCTGGCCCAAACTGTTTTTATCCCGAAATTGTACAACCTTACGGTTGAAGTTGGATTTGTTGACTATCAGTTTGCGATTATTTCCAATCTTTTTATTGGTCCAATTAAGAAAAAAATGAAATATTACCAATCAAAATCCTTTTTAAAATGGCACAGTTTAACAGTTGCGAAATCGCCGGCACTGGCAATAAATTAATAAAAATCGTGAAAATGTTTGGTCAAGTATGGTCTGCAAAATATCCGATCTTACGTAAAAGAAAATGCACTTTCAACAATGCAGCATTTACATGTTTGGTGTTTATATTTTATCTTATACCAATGGTTATTTTTGTCTTGTTTTGATTTATATATTCTACATACCATTTATATCTGGTCTTGCATTGACTATCTGAATATTATTTACAATAATGTTGCAAATCTGACTACAATAGATGTTTACCATCTACGATATACTTAAAATCATGATATCTTTTAAGGGCTTTAATTATCGATTTAATGAGATAATATTGCATCACATGATTCACCGTGTTTTCTATCTAATACACCCATTACATGTGTATTTTATTATATTACACTAGTGTAATACAGCTTTTTGATTGATAACGTCATCGACGTCATTATAATCAGTTCGTCTCATACCACTATTTAACCAGGTATTGTTGTTAAAATTTTGCAAAATCGTACATTGTCGATTAAAATCGCGTGATTAAAGAATCACTCCTTGTCATTTAATACAAACATTTATGTAACTCGTCCAGGAAAAATGATAGTATCACTTTTCTAGAACTCGTTTAATAAACGTTTATATTGAATGACAGATTGTATCAGATCCTCTATATAAATATGAATTTACATTAAAAATCTATTGGCAACAATTTATATTAAAAATCTATTGGCAACTACATTGTGATGTTTCTGAGCTTAATAACTTACTCCACATGATATTACATATATTCACGATCAGGGTATTTAATCGTATTGAAACAATCAATGAAAATATATATTTAATATCGCGTGTAACAAAGTTTTTCACTTGAATTTTGACTAATGATATATATTTTCTGTCAATATATTTTGCCATATATATCCGTTGTCTTTCATTTCATTTCCTCCCTTATTTACATTCATTAAAAATTGTTTTAATAATAATGCTAACAACGATAGAAGGCACTGTGCCTTTTCGTTGCTTTTTTTTATTAATGATCATGATAGAAAGAGAAAATTACTTTCAAATTATTCTTAGTCAATTGGGAAAGAAATTCTTTCAAAATATACTACCCCCTCTTGACTGCCAACTTCCTGGGTAGAACCAGTACTCAGGTACTTAGTTCCTGGATCAATGTACCGTAAATAATCTTGCTCAATGATTAACATCACGTGGTCAGTTTGGAAGATCAAAGCCGGAACCCTTCAATTCGATCCTAATATACCAGGCTTTCATAAAAAAATGATGATAAATATTGTATTTATTTTTCTATATAAATGCTGTATTTACTCTCAAAGCCCTTATTTTACTGTGTAACCGGACCGTTACAAGCCAAAGCTATTAAAATGGTATTGGTTTAGTTCCATTGCGAACGCTCAAGCTAAGAAAAGAGCAGTTCAACGACTGGTTGGCCAGGTGTTAGGATTATGTGACTGGGTGTGGAATCATGCCAGGTGTTCACGACATGCTATACACAGTGAAGGCAGCACTATATCTGCTTCAAGTGCACACCGTCTCCAGATAACTGAAATACTGTTGGTGGGACGATAAACCCAAGAAACAAACAGAAACAAGGATGTACACGTGTAAACTGTCATGTGCATGGTTTTGGTGTTATTTTGAGCACTGCCAATTCTTCCTCAGCCAAATTCTATCTTGACACCGTCCCATGATGCGCAAAAATCGGCGAAAGTTTAAATGCTTTACGTAAAACGAATGTTGTTCTTATATTTTCTCGCATTGTTTACTTAATTATTATTGTTAAATTATTTTTAAGTAATATGCTTTAAATTAAAGTAGGCCGTCAGTTCTCATCAGCCGTCTTCTATTTAAATGGGCACTTAAATAGTTTGGGTTTTCTTTATAAATTTATAACCACCCCATTACAAAAGAAGAGACATTTTTAATTTGGAAGTGTCTTAATTATTGGTTTTACGCATTGACAATTTAATTCAATACACAACATGTCCTGCCACGAACGAGTACACACGCTTGGTCGTGCTGAAGGAAACACTAGATTTTCTGTTTTGCACGAAATGCACGAGCAGTGAACGTCAAACAGTCGGCTTTTCGTCGTGTGGCTAATGAGGCAAGAAAATAATGGAGCCTAGCAAAACAAGCGATAGTGGAAGATGGTAATGTTTAGAGAAAGGTAAGTCAGTTATTTCGTTTTATTAATTTTTCGCCGATTTGGTATTTTGTTCTAGAAAGGTCGCATGTGTCGGTATGCGTAAGCGCAACTGGGTTTAAAGGTGGTATCCGAATGTTTGCCTTTGTCAAATATGTGTAACATTATCTGACCTCTGTTTGAAATATTTGTGCATAGTTTCTGCAGAAAGATCATTCGTAAGTCAAAGATTAGACGATTTTCAACAGTATCTCAATTTTAAGGGTTATATATAATAGTAAAACTCGTTAAACAATATTTAAATTGTTCATTCTTTTTAAATCTATAAATAAGAACGATCGGGATTCCTGGTAAAAATAGACATCGAAATCGAGAGCGGATGAATTGAATGAGCTAAAACATAAGTGGTCACGTGGCTTTCTTAGTTTAAAAAATAACTGACTGTGCAGCGTTGTTTAGATAGGAAATACATTTTTGTAATGGCGAGTATGTCGTTATGGTTCACTTCCCACACAGGTGTAGGGCATCAATAAACAGCATATCGCGAGATCTGTTTAGGTAACATTGATTTATTTGGTTGTTTAATGATACAATTTTTGGCCCAAACTGATAGATACTACCTTTATAAAAGTCAGCAAAACGAACTATCCCCATGCGCATATTTCAGTGAGCATTCCATATATAGGCGTCATTCTCAATCGCCGATAACTTATTCGGTATTGTACATGTATGTGGTAAGAAGTCCATTTGAGGTGTATAATTATATCCTTAAATAAAACTATGGCTGACGCAATGTTGTACATGTTTCATCGCTGTTATGAATGGTTTGTGGCTGAAAAATAATATTAGAAAAACCTATGGCGATACAATTTAGGCGATATAAAATGATAGGAAGTGATCAATGAAGAAAAAGGAGGTGGGTGAGAGGGGGTATGAATCAAAGTCCATTCAACTTTATCGCAGTAAATACTAGATATATACATTTATACTCAGTTTGGGACCCTAGCTTTGACCTAAGAAGTTAACAGACAAAATTTACTTATAAGCTTACATGTATGTGTTTTCGAAACTCTAATCTTTTTCCTGGTTGGTGGAGGGGGAATGCATCCCCTCTACACACCCTGGATCCATCCCTGTACATATTGGTTTTATGCGATTTATGATATCTGCGAACCCCATTTAAAAACAAACAAATTAAACTCGTGCCAAAGGAAAGGCCAGTCATAGTGTTTTGCTGTTCTGCTGTGCCATATACTTCCTAATAAGAACTGTTTTGTACCGATTACCCTTTTAAATTGGAGTAATTTAAGCTTTTTAAATCTACATATACATACTAGCAACACAATGATGGTCATAGCGACATCCAGCTAGTTTAGTAGAGAAGACACCAGACATATGTCTGGCTAAACCACCTGCGCACCGCAGGTCAGCTGGAAGACCGTCCCACATGAAGTCCTTAGCCTCAAACAGGACTCGAACCCACGCGGTAAGCAGTCAGAGGAGTTACAAATCCGCGACTTTACCATACTCCTCAGGTGTTTGTTGTATCTAGCATATATCTGGCCGACTTATACCAACTTATAAAGACCTGTCATCGCCTTTGTTTGCGTCCATAGCAGCAGGATTTTGCCGGCATTTTTGCCGATACGGTGCAGCGAATCATTATAGCACAGGGGCACTTATGAGGTGCCGAGGAACTAATCCAGACGGTCTGTTATACTGACACCGACGAGTCAGACGTAATGCTGTCACCGCCGCAATAGCTCATGTGGTAGAGCGTCGGCTTGCGGAACGGGAGGTCGTGGGTTCGAACCCCGGCCGGGTCAAACCAAAGACTTTAAAGATGGTAGTAGTGGCTTTCCTCCTAACGCTCAGGGCTAAGGGTTTGAACCCGCGACCTCCCTATCCGCAATCCGACGCTCTACCACTCAAGCTATTGCGGCCGGTCCATAGCAGCAGGAAATATTTCAAGCAATTTTTATCTAGATGACGTGCAGTGCGTCGGTGGTTCTACCCAGTTTCGTGGTTTTAAACTGCAAATAGTAGCCAGCAGTCGACATAACGACAAAAGTTGTGTTCATGAGAAGTGTACAACAGAAGAAATAATAAAATGACAATAAATAAAAACAAACAAAACGTAATCAAAACAGTATTGTAGCTTTTAATACATTTTAGACACTAGCAATCTAAGTAAAAACAACAACAACATTTTCTATGACACGATCATGGACTCCAGATTCCACCAGAATTCATATACAGCCTTGACTATATAATGTACATACCTCCGACGAGCTTGGAATCAATTAAGTTAGCAAAACTTATACTTCTTTTAAACTTAGCTACATCCTACCTAATCGTTTGTTACAATGCACGACAAACGCATGTTACAACGCACGACAAACGCATGTTACAATGCATGACAAACGCATGTTACAATGCATGACAAACGTATGTTGCAATGCTTGACAATCGCATGTTACAACGCATGACAAACGCATGTTACAATGCATGACAAACGCATGTTACAACGCATGACAAACGCATGTTAAAATGCATGACAAACCCATGTAACAATGCATGACAACATTAAATAAGTAATTTCATATACAATGAATGAGTTTTATTTACATATTTTAAAGAACAACAAAAACGAAACCACAAGCAAAAATTGTAGTCATATATAGTTTTGTACATAAGCTTTTCCCTTGACGCAGTTCGATATAATTGGAAATCCTACGCAGTACTTAGTAAATGGAATAAACGAATTAACACGACAACAAGATGGCAGCATATAATGTATATAAACATTGCATTAAAAAGGTACATGTATAAACACTCCTCCAAGGGAAACAACGGTGAATTTTTCACACGAAGACCCGTGGTCATTTGCAAAGAACGTCAACCACACAATTATTTCAGCTCAAAAGTACATTTTCATTTACAACTACTGCAACTGCACGTTTTCTCTTATCTGTCATTAAGACTATTTGCTCCACCTTATAAGCTAATTTGCCGCATCCTTATAAAATGAAATTTTGCTCTTATAAATTGTATTATTTTTACCTTTCGAATGCCTTTAGTTACCTGGTATACATCGAAATCTGAAGATGTTTTGAATGGGGTAAAATCATTAGACAAAGCTCTACAAACACTTGCAATGTTTCTTCACACTTCTAGAGTCGCATTGCCACTATTGTACTAAATACACCGAAAATGCCTTGAAACAAAACAGTTCAATCAGTGCGGTCAATTTTTTTGGTACGAATCTTGTACAACACATGCGGTACAATGTATGCTTCATATCCCAAAGAATTCTCGTTCTTCGTTTAATCGGAAGATGGACCACACGGTTCGACTATTTTAGCATCCATTGCAATTTCACAATTAGAATTATGAGAACCTCTACTTTTGGAAATTAAGTCGGTGACTCCACTTCTAACCAAGACCGCAGTCCTTCTATTTATCACAAACGAGATCATTATAAACACCCCTTGAAACCCATTGAACACAGTATGAAAATAGGCGAGTGCTTTGTGGCCCGTCCATTGGTAAAGAAATGCGAATATCCAGGACATTCCGGTAATTGTTGACAACTTTAGAAATATGATGAATTCATTGCGGCTGTTCTGTGACTGCCTGTGCACATTGGCAGTTTTAAGAACTTGAGAAACCATTCTGCAGAAGAGGTAAGCGTTGCTGATCACAACGAAGCATACTGGGCCACCGAGAGTGAAGTTAATCATTACCTGTGTCGAGATGTAACAGACATCGCCGCCGTAACCAAAGCTTTCGCCCCCTGTGCCTTGCAAGGAAACAATGATGTTAACTACAACAAGCATTAGTGGAATCCCTACGCAGTAGATGTGATATTTGCAATATTTTCTCATGCTCGGTTTTCCAGTCTCTATTGTAGATCTTGTCAAAACAGTATACACGTGAAAAGTGCACACGTTCATCCAGAATAGGGAAGAAAGCCAAAGGAAATGCAAGAGAAGTCCAACGATTTTACACAAATAACTATCCCCATCAAGACCACCAAAACTAGCGAGGAAATAAAATATCTGGGCACCGATCAAATTTAGAATAAGAGCCATGTTGTTTAAACCAGGTAAAGTCCTTAGCGATTGAAACACACAGTAAACGATAAATGTTATCAGCAACGAAATGGTTGAACATGATATAATGACAATTGAAAATAAGGTCTCGAACGTTAATGAACTCTCACCTGATCCTTTCGTTTTAAGTGATAATTTAAAGAATTCTTCGACGCACACGTTTATAAGATAAGTATTAGTTGAATAGTGAACGTTGGAAAAGTCTATGAAGTAGTTCGTTTCTGTTAAAAGCAGTCCATCGTTCTGTTCCTTCCATGGATGATTCTTCTTGTCAATTGATATCATCGGGCATTTTGGAATGGTCAAAGTACGAATTTTAAATACCCAGAGGTAGCATGATGTTCTGTGATCGTTCGCTCGTATATGCGGAATGATGGTGCGGCCATCAGCGGCATCTTCAACGCTATACAACAAAGCTTCTTTAAGATCGACCGTCTCCAGATCGTTCGTACGTGTCTTCTTGAGTACTTGTGTCTTACCCTCTGTCAGTAAAGACACATAGTTAAATATTGTTCCGATATTATCTCTGACTCGAGTTGAAAAGGCAATCTTTGTATTCATGTGTTCAATAGTCATTCCAGTCGCACCGAACCTGTTCAATTTTTCGACCACTTCTTCGGGGTCATGATTATAAGGCATTGACAACTCTAATCGCATATCGAAATATTCAAGATTGGCATCCGCGTGATCATTCAATTTTTGTTCAGCAACATTGAACGTTTTTTCGGATTTGTAAACCATCTGCTTAGCACAAAGCCTGAGGAAGCTCATGTTTGTAGGATCCGTGGCATTTACGTCATCAAACTTCTGATGATACCAATTTATAATCTGATCAGCAAGTGTGTGAGCCGAGCGGATAGAGATGGATCTGTCGGGGGTCAACCGGATACTAAGCTGATACACAATGGGCCCGATCTCGCGGAATCGAAGCACGCAGCCGCCACCGACGGGTCGACGCAGATATGAACACGTGTATGGGATACATTCGTGCTGAAAATTATATTTACAATAATTGGTAAATTATATTCTGTGCCAAGATAGCTGACAAGTTTCCAAGCATGTATGAACTATTATCATTTTTTTACCCAACTAGGTTGTCCCGCGCTTCCAACTGTTACTTTCGCTTATTTGTTGACGTCCACCAATTATTAGTTTTGCTTATTTGCTGACGTCCACCAATTATTAGTTTTGCAAATTTGCGGACGTCCACCAATTATTAGCTTTGCTTATTTGCTGACGTCCACCAATTATTAGCTTTGCTTATTTGCTGACGTCCACCAATTATTAGTTTTGCTTTTTTGTTGACGTCAACCAACTGTTAGATTTGCTTATTTGTTGACGTCCACTTACTGTTAGTTTTGCTTGTTTGCTGACGTCCACCAATTATAAGTTTTGCTTATTTGCTGACGTCAACCAACTATTACTTTTGACGAGCAGAACCTTCCCCAGTAAAAGTAAATTTTAAATTGCATCACGAACGGACCATACATTCATTTCTAGCGTGTTTTGATTGTTTCTTTTCATATAAGTCGCACCGACATAATACAAAAGCGACATGCAGCTGTCTTTTGATGTAGGAAGACCCCAGATAAATGACTCGATAGAACCACCAACTCACAACATGTCAACTGGAAAACCTACGTAAAAAAGTTTAAGAAAGAAAAAAAAATACATTTAATCACAACAAAACATTTAATTTCATTTGACTTTGTCCTGAGCATTAACTATTTAAAAAAAACATATTTCATATAAATAGTACATGATTCAACGAAATGTTCAATATGGCAGTAGATGCATTACGCAAGTGTCCATGTCACGCGAAAGAGCGTGGCTGTTGAATCAATGTGAATTTCAGTGCGTTATTGCGACTGTTTTGAACTCTTGCATTAAAACCATTGGCAAAAATCTTGTTAACTAACCTAACTAAACATTTAATGATCGGATCTCATTTTGCTGACTTCCATTATGAACGCATGTCGCCCTGCGAGCAAATTAACCACGAAACGCTAGCGAACACACTCGGTCAACGTTCAAATAGCACGAAAGTCATGAATGATGTTCAATCCTTAAAACAATTATCACCTTTCAGAGACACCACATAAAATGTGATGAATGAAATCAAAACAAATTATTCTCTCTTTGATTCACATCCTATTAGGTGATCTTCAGTTAATACGTTATTGGTTTCAAAACTTAACCAACTCACCGTTCTTGGGTCTTGCACGCTGGTGCTGTTACAGGACTTGATTGCTGGTGTTTTGTCTCTAGCGGTGACACTTTCTAATCGCAGAAGTCCCGAGAAGGAAAACATACCCGCGGGATGTGGTCCTGATCCTGTGCATACTAGGTCCAGATCTGAGATACTATTGCACTTAGTACAAAAAACATTCTGATAAAGTTTGGTCTGGTATTGAAATTCTGACCTATACAGCGAGCAGGCATGCTGGTAGTGCAAGCCATCCGGCGTCTCTGGACACGTGTCCAGGGCCAAGGGACACATTTGATCTATAACCGATTTAAAATCAGGGGGCTCGAATTCTAACATACAATTGACGTCATCCGTCATTAGAATGTTTATTAAGTCCTCTTCGGAGGAAAACTGGACGTCCCCGTAACAAAACAGCCTTGGCGACCAGAGTTCCAGGTTTCCAAGGGTCTCGCCTCGGCATATTGCGCAGTACTTATTTCTAAAAATACTTGAGTCGTCCTTCCTGGACACGGGAATAATATCTGCAAGGCTGGTAATTTTGTCAAAGTCTTTTCTGTAGTCTAACTGACACATTGAGTTGGTGAAGTTGTCCACATGAATTAAACACGATGCAAACATAAAATAGCCACTGGAACTTGTTTCGTCATTTTCAGTAAGTCTTGACTTGATACAAGGTCTGTGTACAATATTATTGTAGTCATTTTCAAACCAATCCTCCGGAAGAATGTCGGGACAGCATATATTTTTCTCCATGCAAGTTTGCAGATCACAACTACATCTGCCGCAACAACTATCACTTCTGAGCGAATCTGGCATTTGAAACCCAAACTTGCACAATGGTACAGCGGGACAATGTCTCAGTTGCTCACTTACAACGAACTGCTTTCGTGGGCTGGTAAATGTTTCGAGAAATGTTTTAACAATTGTTGAGTTAAGCACTTCATCCATTTCGTCTTTGCCTGGGAAGTGATTAAAGACAACCACGCTATGTGTTTGTGGCGGTAAAGTGGCTGGTAATTGTGGAGGAAATGTTGGTGGTAATAAAGTGAATGGTGGTATTGGCAATGGAGGTGATGGGACACTAAATGTTGGTGGTTGGTTTGATGTGTTATGTGATGGTGTCGATGGCGCATCAACAGAAAACGGCGTTGATGTTGACGGGGGTGGTTGTGGTGGTGACCTTGACGTTGATAAGACTGGGTTGTCTGAAGTTGGTGTTTGTAATGGTGTAGGTGGTGTTTTATGCGATTGGTCTGTTGTTGATGCTTGCGAAAAGGTTGGTTTTGATGTTCGTAGTGAGGTTGGTGATGATTGAATTGGTAAGGTTGCTGCTGGTGTTTGTGATGAGAGTGATGATGATTCACGGAATGAGTTTGGTATAAGTGTTGGATTAACTGACGATCCTGGCAATGACCGTGACGAAGACATTGAAGTCGTTAAATTTGTGAAGTCCTTTTGTAACGAATATCCGAAATCTGTCACCAGACAGATAATTAATCCGATTGTATATAAACTGCGGTAATCCATTTTCTCCCAGCCTTTGTCTTTTGATGAATACCCTGTGTTGTTATTGAACAATTGGTGCGTTTACCAATATTAGTGACTATTTATACCTGATGTTTGACCTATAACGAGAGTGCTTGTAATTGTTTATACAAGTGTGCATATATTCAATCTCATTAAAAGGTACAGATTATTCCTGTTAGTGAGTGGCAGACGAGATTGATTTAGAATATTCGAACTTATTTCGTTAATTTTCGTTGAGCATTTATATTCAATCACATGCGACTTTGTCATGGTTTGACGTTCGTAACATGACATTAACCACAAGATCTGAACTTTTATATGCACTAAAATTATCATTATCGATCCAATCAGCATGCACATTTGGAGATTTACTGGTTTGTTGAGCTAAGAACTGCTAAAGTTACCTGGACAGCGTCTCAAATATTGATTTCTTCAAAGCAGTGGCGGATCCAGAAAATGGTGGTGGTGGTGGTGGTGGGTGTGTGTGTGTAAGTGGGGGGGGGGGGGGGGGGAATCAAGATCCATTTAACTTTATCGTAGTAAATACTATATATATATATATATATATATATATATATATATATATATATATATATATATATATATATATATATATATATATATATATATATATATATATATACACACAGTTAGGACCCCCCCCCCACACACACACACACACACACACACACACAAACAACCATCGCCCCCCCCCCTCCCCCCCTGGATCCATTCAAAGCTAATTCCCATTTCCGCGTGATCTAAAAATAGATATTACACATTGTGTATTAGCATGAAATTAGCCAATCACATCGCGTTGATTGACACTTTACATGCGTTATGCTGATTCTCACTTACACATTGTCCCACAAACAATGATTTTTACAAGCGATCAGTTAAAATCTGTTTGAGCCTTTGGTTCAATTTAATAGCAACAGGTTTGTTTGTAGTTTGTGGTTTGCGGGGAATCGTACGTTGCTGTAATCGCTTCTCTGTTTGCATCTTAATTTAGTTTATTGGATGATGCTTGTCAATTTCTGCATCGAAAGGTAAAATCTCGCTGTAGTAAAGCAACAACTTTCTTTCATAATTTTATGTCATGAATGCATCATTGGGTGAAACTGTCTTAATTTTCATCTAAACATCTCCATCATCTTTGCATTTGGGAGATATCAAATTAAAATATTTTCGCGGATCTGTAAGATAATCTGTAAGATCTATCACTTTAAACCATGTTGTTTGTGGGCAAGGGGGCGGAGCTTAAACTCTATTTTTAGACTCGCGGAAAGGTGAATTTAATAACGATTTACTTTAGTCTTCGACCACAACTTAAGAAAATCGAATTTGACCAATAACGAACATGTTCCTTAAAAATCTATCGGGTGAATACCTGATATGAGAAAGAAAATCTAATAACAACACAATTGTTGACGTCGAAACGCATTCTCTTTGTCAACAGGTTGGTGGTGGTGTGAATATTCTAATTTACCCATCACGAAAATAAAACCTTTACGAACTTTTCATACTGTAGCAAAACTATGCAGTTGCTTTTATTTATACAAATGAAGCCTTGGGGAAAAAGTATTGGTGATAAGTCTCAATACTGTTTAAGGCTAGGAAATCTTTCATCAATAGCTTTTATTCCGATTAATACACTAAAGCGTTCGCGAACACTATTATTGCCTAGTGATTAGAATAATGGATTAGGAGGAGCAATGGTTCGTCATTAAAATGTGGAGTATGTCCAAACCACGACCTTGTCTGGCTTGCCCAGTGGGAGTTTAATGGATTGACGGGGGTTGGATCGAGGTCTCATGGAAGGGGTGGGGTCATAGGAAGGGGTGGGGTCCAGGAAAAGGGTAGGGTCGCAGGGAAGGGTTGGGCGTCTAAGGGAACGGTTGGGGTCTCAGGGAACGGATGGGGGTCTCAGGGAACGGATGGGGGTCTCAGGGAAGGGGTGGGGTCTCAGGGAAGGGGTGGGGTCTCAGGGAAGGGGTAGGGTCGCAGGGATGGGAAGGTATTTAATTGTAAAACTGGGTGAGTTATGCCTTGTTAACATTACTATAAAGTGTGATAGACATTGTCACGTTATTGTAGAGTTCAGGTCAGAATCCTTCCCAGGCAAAATTCCTTACTGCCATTTTCTCCCATGCGGACAAAATCCATCCCGTAAATATTCATTGGCGGACAAAATCCTTCCGATAAATTGTCCGGGGGGGGGGGAATTTTGTCAACATCCGGATGTTATCTTGTTGTTTTACTCACATATTTCTCATGTAATCAACAAAGCATTATCACTGCTTATAAATATAATGTATACAAGCACTAATGTTCGTTGTGCTGTCCTTTATCTTATTTAATCAAATTAACTAATGGCCAGAGTCTGTCGACAGAACAATTCTTTTTTATGTCATAAACAGAGTATATCAATTTATGCAAGAATTAATCGTCTTCTTTCGTCATCATCATCATAATCATCATCATAATCATAATCATTGTAAAAAATCATCATCATTATAAGCAGCAGCAGCACTTCCATCACATTACCATCAGCATCGTCACCTTAATCAGAATAATCAGAATAATAATCAGCAGCAGCAGTACCACTATCATCATCGTCGTCGTCTTCATCATCATCATCATCATCATCATCATCATCATCATCATCATCATCATCGGACTGAATAGTGAATAGACTGGTGATGAAGCTCACAAACATGAAACAAATGCTAAATATGAACTTCCAATGGCTTGTTAATCAAACTTCGTTTTGGAATGTATTGAAACTAATAATTCATTCACATAAAACATACAACAAATAATTTGCATGCTTTCTATATTTATTGAACATTTTATTATCCGAACAGAAGGTGTTGTTTTTTTGTAATTTCAATGTTTGTCAGTTGGTCACTTTAATACAAGACAAGAGGTACCGGTGGCAGTTCACGGTGCTCGTGGGGGCGCGTGTTTAGGTGTCCTTGGTTGCCATGGTTACGGTAACCGGCGTTGTTGTTGTGTCCTTTATTGCCAGGGTTACGGTAACCGTGGTTGTTAGGGTGTGCGTGGTGGGCTGGGTGATTGTAGGACGGAGGTCTCCGCTCTGTCATTTTTCGAGGCAGCGGCTCGGCGACTAGGTGCTTTGGTGGCCGATGGACAACCTTCTGATCCTGGATGTTGTATGCAAGCCGACCAGCCATAAAAGTGAAAATAATCTGAAACAAGAATAAGACAAAAAACTATGTTACAAGAAGCGCAAATTGTGAATATTTTGTGTGTTGGCTTGTTGTGTTATAAATGTCTTACGTTCACACGTGAAAAAAAAATGGCGAAGAAAGACCCCAGACTTAATATCTGGGTAGAACCACCTCGACGCACCGCAGGTTAGCTGGAAAACATCCCCATAAGAAAGTTCTCGCCCCGGCCAGGACTCGAACCCACGCGGTGAGGTGCTGAGGAGTTACAAGTCGGCGACTTTAACCGCTCGGTCACTGGCCTCCCAAGCTGTAATTACAATAATTTTGTCGTTGCGATATGTTTAAAATAAAACATGGATAATCTCCGGTTGACTAAACTGTGTCCATCTAGACTTAATTAATATTAGTTACAAAACTGCAAGTAATTTAATTTCTAAAGTCAATCATCAATACAGCCATATGCACATAGGATGTCACATTAAATTTCTTGCGCAGTAAGGAGTCACATGGCGCGGGTTAAGTGTCATTCTTTTTACCTTTTAAATGTAGTATCAGACAGAGTTTCTACATCAGATATATATAATTATATTTTACTTTTGTTTGTGGGAAATTTGGACCTACTTTCTGCAAAAACTCAAAGTAAAGTTCTTACACAAGACAATTTTGAACACAACCTCAGTTGAAAGATGGTACAAGTAGTGACAAAGATAGTTCTGAATGTTTATCCAAGTCTATAAAAAGCACGATGGTAGAATGCTAGAAACAGATCTATCGATGTCAGGGCAGGTAATGATTAACCGTGACTTTAGCTGACTAGCATGTTTACAACGCTTATATATGTCGACCAATAAGTATTCTAGTACTGTTTTCCTTTTCCTAGTACTGTTTTTCGGCGTAGCTGTCTAACCTCACTTTTGACCTACTTACAAATGCTGACTCAAGGCTAGCCTGAATGAAAATCAGAGCGATTCCCATTGGTAGAAATTCCTAATAGCATCATATACCGTAGTGTTTCTAATAAACGTCCTCGGGGTGGCGATATATAGTTATTTATACAGGTATTTAAGTCATAAACAAGTCTATATCAATGAGCGACATTAATGAATAGTCTCCCCTGAATAACCCCTAAATGCAAGTAGGTCCTTTCATTTGTTTTACTCGGTTTTTATGCTTGTTCTTTTTGGAGTGTATGTTGACTTCTTTGACTTTCAAGTTAACCATCATCAACAAACACTTCCATTTTCTTTTTTAAATAACAAATCTCTATAAGTATTTAAATGGATTTTAAGCTTATATTTGTGCAAAAGAAATTTCACCGTTTGTAACTGCATAATCTACAAAAGAACGGGCGATAAAGTCCAAGAATTCCGACTTTAAAGGACCTACCTACTCTTTGGAAATCTCGGATATTAACAAACAAGGGAGATAATTTTCAGTTTACCAATGTACCCCATTTCCTACAGTATTATTGTATATAGTGTATAAAATGTCACTTGATCCTACATTTGTTTAAACATCATCTCTGTCATATGCCGCAAAGCAGACCGTTCACTTCCGGCACGATCTAACTACTTCGTAACTTTAAGTGCCTATTACGTGACAATTATAAGGCGCAGATGGAGCGAGCGACTAGTTAAAAAATGTACACCATTTTCATGCCATTTTTCTCACAAATTTATATTCAATAGAAACATAAACACGATAAAAATGTGTAAGCTAATGCTTCACAAACGCCGCATAGCCTTTTAAAAGAAATTTCTTGTTTTTCCTTTTTTTTAATCCGACGCCGTTTGTCTTTTTAAAGACATTTCTTGTTGTTGTTGTCTACTACTGTTTTTCCTTTCCTATTACTGTTTTTGTTGTTGTCTACTACTTTTTTCTTTACCTGGTACTGTTCTTGGTGTTGTATACTACTGTTTTCTTTTTCTAGTACTGTTTTTGTTGTTGTCTACTACTGTTTTTCTTTTCCTAGTACGGTTTTTGTTGTTGTCTACTACTGTTTTCTTTTCCTAGTACTGTTTTTGTTGTTGTCTACTACTGTTTTCTTTTCCTAGTACTGTTTTTGTTGTTGTCTACTACTGTTTTCTTTACCTAGTACTGTTTTTGTTGTTGTCTACTACTGTTTTCTTTAACTAGTACTGTTTTTGTTGTTGTCTACTACTGTTTTCTTTACCTAGTACTGTTTTTGTTGTTGCCTACTATTGTTTTTCTTTTTCTAGTACTGTTTTTGTTGTTGTCTTCTTCTGTTTTCTTTAACTAGTACTGTTTTTGTTGTTGTCTACTACTGTTTTCTTTACCTAGTACTGTTTTTGTTGTTGTCTACTACTGTTTTTCTTTTCCTAGTACTGTTTTTGTTGTTGTCTACTACTGTTTTCTTTTCCTAGTACTGTTTTTGTTGTTGTCTACTACTGTTTTCTTTACCTAGTACTGTTTTTGTTGTTGTCTACTACTGTTTTCTTTACCTAGTACTGTTTTTGTTGTTGTCTACTACTGTTTTTCTTTTCCTAGTACTGTTTTTGTTGTTGTCTACTACTGTTTTCTTTACCTAGTACTGTTTTTGTTGTTGTCTACTACTGTTTTCTTTTCCTAGTACTGTTTTTGTTGTTGTCTACTACTGTTTACTTTTCCTAGTACTGTTTTTGTTGTTGTCTACTACTGTTTTTCTTTTCCTAGTACTGTTTTTGTTGTTGTCTACTACTGTTTTCTTTTCCTAGTACTGTTTTTGTTGTTGTCTACTACTGTTTTCTTTACCTAGTACTGTTTTTGTTGTTGTCTACTACTGTTTTCTTTACCTAGTACTGTTTTTGTTGTTGTCTACTACTGTTTTCTTTACCTAGTACTGTTTTTGTTGTTGTCTACTACTGTTTTTCTTTTTCTAGTACTGTTTTTGTTGTTGTCTTCTTCTGTTTTCTTTAACTAGTACTGTTTTTGTTGTTGTCTACTACTGTTTTCTTTACCTAGTACTGTTTTTGTTGTTGTCTACTACTGTTTTCTTTACCTAGTACTGTTTTTGTTGTTGTCTACTACTGTTTTCTTTACCTAGTACTGTTTTTGTTGTTGTCTACTACTGTTTTTCTTTTTCTAGTACTGTTTTTGTTGTTGTCTTCTTCTGTTTTCTTTAACTAGTATTGTTTTTGTTGTTGTCTACTACTGTTTTCTTTACCTAGTACTGTTTTTGTTGTTGTCTACTACTGTTTTCTTTACCTAGTACTGTTTTTGTTGTTGTCTACTACTGTTTTTCTTTTTCTAGTACTGTTTTTGTTGTTGTCTTCTTCTGTTTTCTTTAACTAGTACTGTTTTTGTTGTTGTCTACTACTGTTTTCTTTACCTAGTACTGTTTTTGTTGTTGTCTACTACTGTTTTCTTTACCTAGTACTGTTTTTGTTGTTGTCTACTACTGTTTTCTTTACCTAGTACTGTTTTGTTGTTGTCTACTACTGTTTTTCTTTTTTTAGTACTGTTTTTGTTGTTGTCTTCTTCTGTTTTCTTTACCTAGTACTGTTTTTGTTGTTGTCTACTACTGTTTTCTTTACCTAGTACTGTTTTGTTGTTGTCTACTACTGTTTTTCTTTTTCTAGTACTGTTTTTGTTGTTATCTACTACTGTTTTCTTTACCTAGTACTGTTTTTGTTGTTGTCTTCTTCTGTTTTCTTTACCTAGTACTGTTTTTGTTGTTGTCTACTACTGTTTTTCTTTTTCTAGTACTGTTTTTGTTGTTATCTACTACTGTTTTTCTTTTTCTAGTACTGTTTTTGTTGTTGTCTTCTTCTGTTTTCTTTACCTAGTACTGTTTTTGTTGTTGTCTACTACTCATTTCTTTACCTAGTACTGTTTTGTTGTTGTCTACTACTGTTTTTCTTTTTCTAGTACTGTTTTTGTTGTCTTCTTCTGTTTTCTTTACCTAGTACTGTTTTTGTTGTTGTCTACTACTTTTTTCTTTTCCTAGTACTGTTTCTGTTGTTATCTACTACTGTTTTCTTGTACTGTTAGACACACTTATTAACAATTATTGGGAAAGTCTTTCTGAAGGTTCAGTAAAACCTCACTAAAGGACCGCCCCACTAAGCGGGTATTAAGTCGTCAAAGTATTTGTCATTAAAATGTAATAAATAATGGGGTTCAGAATGCGATAAATCACGTGATTCACAGCGTACATATGCATAGGCAGCTACGCGCCTGCACACGACGATGTTTTGCGTAGAACTCGGCTACGGAATGACTATATTGCTGAATTCTGTTATGTCAGGTTGTAGAAAAAAAAATACCTGCGGGATGAAGACCGCGAGAAGTACCCCACCCACCACCAGGGTGTTGTCCATAAGACTAAATGACACGGCCTTGAAACAGCCCCGGGTGTGTATCGTCCGAGCGCGCACTTCAGGGTCCTGCAAGGGAGACAATTCTGATTTACATATAAACGATATAGATGTGTCTCCCTTAGTCAGTGTTTGACATGAAAGTTATTCTATCGGGCCTTAAAAACAAGAAAATGACGTTGACAAAGTCAAAAGCGTAACATTTTAACACTTAACTACTTTTTGACATTCCAGACTTTGCTCGATCAAGCCTCGCAAAAGAGGCATTTGTTGTGAACATGTGAACAACTTTTATTCTGTTTATATTTCATATGTTTGTGTTGTTGTTGTTGTTTTTGTGTTGTTTTGTGTTTTGTTACATCGCACCGACACCGTTATTGTCATATTGCTGGTGTACAGCTTATATTGCTCAATGAAGATGCAAGACAAATGTCCGGGTAGCAACGCAATTCTCTCTATATGTTGTGACACCCGAGTTCGGTCTAAAAGTTTGTTTAGTTTAAACTTACTTTATTGCCAAGTATATACATGTTTTTACAAACCATGGTATGAGTTACAACTAAATATAGGCAAACGGGTTGAGATACAAGTTCAATAACTTAGAGACATCTCTCCCCGTACGGTACAATAATTAAAAATTTGTTGTTGTGTTTTGTTGGGGGCTTGATGCTGTCAACATGTAAACATCGTGCCAGTAACATCTTCACCTCATTTCATCATGGTAGTTCGTGTATGCAGTTAAATTTATATTAAATTATCAATATTTTTGATCAAATAGAATGTTACTACCATGTCCTCGCTTATACACGTAGATAGGTCTTGGTCCGAACATTAACCCTAATTTGGGACAGGGTCACCAGCTGACGCTTGGTGCTCCTAGGGTTCTGTCCAGGAATAATCATGTGACCTTCCTCCACCAGTAAAAGATGGCCGGCGCAAGTATGATTATTGATAATAAATATAACTTTTTTTTGTACCTCAAATCTTTAACAAACGAATTATCTAGCTTGCACGGATATAATTAAAAAAAGAGAATAATTTATATAAAAATACTCACAATATTAGCTTGTGGAAGTTGACACTATACGCAATAATTTCGGTGGATCTCTTTGTGCATAATTAAATAATCAAAATTATTGTTGACACATGCTCTGAATCTTTTACAAGAAAAGTAAAGAAAATATTTACCACACTTTCTCTTTGCATGTCCTTCCCGCAAAGGTAATTCACTTTACCGTCCTAAAAATACAAACATATTATTTAAATATGAATTCAAAGTCAAATTAAGTATTCAATAATTATATTACATGTAGTTTCTTAACATTGTTAATCTCCAAACTATACATATATCTCACTGTTTACTCACATAAAATTACTGGCCCGTTTTCGTTGCTCAAATACTGCGCTAGAAACTAACAAAAGGTAGACACAAGTAAAATATGATGCAGAGCATCAAAGTCGCCGGAAAACAATGCAGTTGCATGTATGAGCCTTGACAATCTTATACCTTGGACCAACACTTACGTTATTAATTAACAGAACTACTCACTTAGTTCAGTCATATTCGGGTCCTGTTTTTTGTTGTTTTTTTAAATCATTATCCAAATCAACCATCCATAAAATATTCTTAATATACAATAATTTACACTTTATTACTAAAGAAATTATCCCGAATTGTTGGTCTTTGCCTTTCTTTGTTAATCATTTTCGGTCTACATGTCCGGTGCTCCTGGTCTGCATGTCCGGTGCTCCCGGTCTACATGTCCGATGCTCCCGGTCTGTATGTCCGGTGCTTCCGGTCTACATGTTCGGTGCTCCCGGTCTACATGTCCAGTACTCCCGGTCTGCATGTCCGGTGCTCCCGGTCTGCATGTCCGGTGCTCCCGGTCTACTTGTCCGGTGCTCCCGGTCTACTTGTCCGGTACTCCCGGTCTACATGCCCGGTGCTCCCGGTCTACTTGTCCGGTACTCCCGGTCTGCATGTCCGGTGCTCCCGGTTTACATGTCAAGTGCTCCCGGTCTACTTGTCCGGTACTCCCGGTCTACATGTCCGGTACTCCCGGTCTGCATGTCCGGTGCTCCCGGTTTACATGTCCGGTGCTCCCGGTCTGCATGTCCGGTGCTCCCTGTCTACATGTCCGGTGCTCCCGGTCTGCATGTCCGGTGCTTCCGGTCTGCATGTCCGGTGCTCCCGGTTTACATGTCCGGTGCTCCAGGTCTGCATGTCCGGTGCTCCCGGTCTGCATGTCCGGTGCTCCCGGTCTACATGTCCGGTGCTCCCGGTCTGCATGTCCGATGCTCCCGGTCTACTTGTCCGGTACTCCCGGTCTACATGTCCGGTACTCCCGGTCTACATGTCCGGTGCTCCCGGTTTACATGTCCGGTGCTCCCGGTCTACATGTCCGGTGCTCCCGATCTGCATGTCCAGTACTCCCGGTCTGCATGTCCGGTGCTCCCGGTCTGCATGTCCGGTGCTCCCGGTCTGCTATAACAGATATGGCAGCACTATATCTGGTTCACGTAGTATTTACCTGTGTGGCTTTACAGCATGAGAATGGAACGGAGCAGTACTCCCCGTACGATAAGTCTGTCGTGGCCTTGCTACAGTTAAAGTATGCGTTGTCGGTCCAGTCCTTGTAACCCATATCATCGTTAGATACTCCGCAACATTCCAACTGCAATTAATTGAAAAATGATTTGAAATACATTGAACGTATAAAGCGTGGATTGTGTGCTTCTATGTATCATATAACTACACAAGATGTGATAAATGTGGTATCCGACAGTTTGGATTTGATGTTGTTTTTTCTCTACTTTAAATTATTGTTACCTTAAAAGATTCTGAGAAACGTTGTTTATTGATGTTCTACATCTGTGTGAAAAGTGAAGCATAACACCCTACTCGTTCATACTGACATATACTTTCTAGCTGAGCCACGCTACACAGTTAGCTATTTTTTAAACTTATAAAACCACGTTACCACCTAATTATTGAAATAACGCTATATCAGCTTTCTGGCAATGCGACCTGGTGGTGGTATTTGTTTTACCCGAAAATCCCCATTGTGCTTATTTATATACCTGGAAAGAATGAACATTTAGAAAATTGTTCACGATTTGCACTGTCTAATAGGTGAGGAAGCGTTCAAATTCGTCGCTATTTAGATTAAGGCACTAGTCCATAAAGAAAGTATGCTCAAAGTCCCCAAAATAGGAGTAAGGTTTTGATTGTATTTCATTTTGCCGAACTGTCGGATACCACCTTAAAATTATTGTAACTCCAATCAGCACCTTTTCCTGGATGCCATCAATCAAATTCTGGCGGTCGGCGTCGTCCCGGTAACTGACGATGGCGTCCCTGAGGCTATTCTCCGGGTAGATGTGAAGGTCTCTTCGGGCGTTAGGCACATAAACAATAACAAAGATGAAAATCACAAGCACCATCTCCGCCATAAACAGCAGCACCATCAACCAGCGGTACTAGAAGTAGAGAAAATAAAGAAATAAGTGTGTTGGTGTGTTTTGTGTGTGTGTTGTTGCTTTGTTTTGTTTTGTTTTGCTTTGTTTTGTTTTGTTTTTTTTTGT
Source organism: Sinonovacula constricta (assembly GCA_007844125.1). Classification (NCBI taxonomy): domain Eukaryota; kingdom Metazoa; phylum Mollusca; class Bivalvia; order Cardiida; family Solecurtidae; genus Sinonovacula; species Sinonovacula constricta. The sequence goes on along the minus strand of CM017569.1, from coordinate 46,844,735 downwards.
GGGGGAGGGGGAGGGGACGGGGATCGCCCACCAACAGTATTTCAGTTAACCGATAATGGTGTTCACATGAAACAGACATTCCTTCTTGTTGTTTGTTAGATTTATCGTCCAACCAACAGTATTTTAGTGATTTGAAGACAGTGTACAATTGAAGCAGATAAAGTGCTGCCTTCACTGTGCATGACGTGTTTGAATATTTGGCATGACACCACACCCAGTCACGTTATCCTGACACCGGACCAACCAGCCGTGAACCTAACATTATATTTGCTCGAGAATATGCATGGCAGCTAACTAACATTTAAGCGATCGAGACATGGATTTGAACCTGGGGTCTCCAGTACCTGAAGCTGATCACAGACGTGTGTGGTACCTATTTTATTGAAAACAATAGAACCAATATTACAGTGTCTTGTCACAGTTTCCTGGAACACGGAAAAGTAAAATTATTAGTTACATTCATAAAGTTTAAAGAAAAAGTAGAAATATTTTGAGGCACTGAAGAGGACTGGCAAAAAACTTAAGTTTTTTCTTTGAAAAGAAAATCGTTGCAAAAATCTTTTATTCTGAAAAAAAATCAATAAAAAATCAGTTGGCGGTAAAAGTGGAATTGAATCACTGATCTACGGTAGAGTAGGGTAATATAACAAAGCAAACTCACTGAATTGAAGTTTTATTAATGAACAACATGTCGATGAGAATATTGATGTGCAACATCAGTCTAGGGTAAATAAAAATGTAAAGATTAAAAGAGTAATACTGAGTTTCGTTACTGAAGTTAAAAATCAACCTTTACAAATATCAACATCAAAATATGTTGGAAAACAAGGCCATACCATAGGTAAAATCAGTTGGATGAACTAAATGAATTTCTGAAAACAGTCAAATAAATAATGCGCTGATTCTAACACTTACGACTTTAAGAACGATGACATTCTCTCTGAGGGGTCCATACCATCCGAGAATCGCCATTACAATCGCAACACACGCAGCAGTTAGAAACACACATGGTGGATCTAAGAAGAAATCCAAGGCGTTCTGAACGTGTTTTTCCTTCTGGTCAATAACCCATGCCATCAGACCTATTATCAGCCCAGAAGCGACCTGGCAATGTGCATGAAGGGGTTTTCATTAAATCAAGTTTTCGAATATTCAAATATATGGATCGTTCGGATATCGAGCACTTGAATCGATAATTCACATGTACCGTTAAATGAATATTGAAAATGCGTTAAAGTTTTTCGTGTTTCAAATTTACAATCAAATACGATGATTCGTCTAATGGCAAACTGTATTATGGTTTATGCTAGGGCAAGTTACGGCACAAACTTGTTAAGAGGTCCGCACCCGGCGCCCCAACCCCCATTAAACTCATAGATCATACATACAAATTGTATATTAATATAGACTCATCTTAATTAACTCGTAAAATTATGTGCAATTTTAGGCGGGATACAATGTCATGTCTAAACGCATCTCAGGCATCCAAGAAATCAAAGATTCGAAGTTTTGCATGCCCACGGACACGCTAGTAAATAGTGAGTACCAGTCTAACAATTCACATTCTTCTTCATCAATTGTTTTTCTCCTTTTTTATGGCTTTTCGAGGGTGTGTAATATGTCCCTTGACTTAATGGGGATGGGGGCAGCTTTGCATGCAATATTCATATATTATGTTAAGATACACACCTGCCACATATTTCATAATTAGGAAATAAAACAACAGGTAATGATTATATTACTACAATTTTAGCTGATATTGATGCAATCGCAAAACTATCATGCAATAATGATCTGTCACCAGACTAGCTGGTAGTCCTATAGATAAGAAATAACTTATCATACTTTACATTTTTCTGCTATTTTTCTTTGTATATTTTATTCATTTTAATACTGTCTGATATGATATCAAAGCGTTCCGCGTACACTTCCATGTAGCACTTCCGAGTTGATTCAATGCGCTGTTGGAGCCGCAAATATTCAGATACTTCCAAAATAGGTCTTAAAATTAAAAAAAAATATATTTAAAAAAATCAACAATTTATTATTTTTGCATTCTGATGCACATAAAAATCAACATATCTGACATAGTCTAAACGTTCTGATGTTACAAATAAAATCATTTATTCTTTATTTGGATAAAATAACTTGTTTGAGACTAAGAAATCATTTCTTCTAAGCATACACAGGTTTGGGGTCAGCTTTGGGTATTAAATTAAGTTTTATCTACATGGAATGGTTGGGGGATCTTTGCATATCTAATAAAAAAGTAAAACAACAACAAAACACCAAATATCAGCATATAAAATAATTAAAACAAATGTAATGTGCGAAGTCTGTAGGAAAAGCAAGCAGGGAGTGAAACCTTAATTTGAACAAAAGTAAATCAGTGTAACAACATAATGTCTTCTACAAAACGAGAACTCATATAACATGCTTACAAACAGCAGGAAGTTGACGAAGAAGAGAGAGTACTTGAAGAATAGGAATATCCGCGAACGCCGTCCCTTGAATTCGTCAAACATCTTGGTTCTTTGGATCCTTGGATGTTGATTCTAACCGTATGGCCAGACAATCAAACAGCTCGTTTGGGACCAACAAACGTCCCGTCTCTACGACTGACTAACACAGTCGCAACACTCTATAAATGTATGTCGAAAATGTTACACAGACTGAGAAAAGCATGCAATCCGTCAACATGTGGTCTAGCCCCACCCCAACCCAGCTACACAAACGCAATATAGGCGGTTGGCCACGGGTAAAGTGTTCACGTGCGTGTTGAAATTTACATTGACAGAGGTAGAGCGCTAGGTAAAATATATCACGCTCTTTGAGTTGAACATTAAAATAGGTTAGCTTTTTCGGGCACTTAAGTTTATTTTGGCCAAATGCCATATCCTGCGATATAAACATTGTAATATAATATTCAAAAGATATGTTTATAGAAAATTCTTCGTGTCTTTCAAAGTTGTTCGGAAGTCATGAATTTCACGTGGAGTCGTGTGGCATCTTAAACACTTGAATCTCTCGGACTTCAACGGCCAACATGCGCATGAACCTCTCCTGAAATTTATAGAAAGGTATGTATGGCATGTTAGAATAAGAATGTTTATATTCATAATGTTGTTTGCATGCCAGTATCTTATGTGTCGATCCCGTCGACTTGCAAACCGCACAATTACATCCTTTCCGTCGATTAGCATACCGAACATTTGCACCCAATCCGTTGATTTGCATACCGGACATGTGCACCTAATCTATCGATTTGCATACCAAACATTTGCGCCTACCAGTAGATTTGAAAACCGGACATTTTCGTCAATCCGTCGATTTGCAAACAAGGCATTTCATTTATCCTACGGTATGCCAAATGGACATTTGTCCCAAATCTGACCGTTTGCATTCGGAACATTGGCCCTACCCGTCAATTTGAGTTCCGTGCATTTGCCCTACCTGTAAATTTTAATAGCGCACATTTGCCTAATGCTACGGTCACATTACCAGCTGCCACCGCGCGATTAGTATGACATCGGGAAAATTTTGGATTGGACTGCCGCCGTCCGAAAATGTGCGAATCGGAAAAGTGGTCATGAATGTAATGGTGACAGCCCGACGACAGCGCGGCGACATTTAGTTTTCAAGGTTCCGGTAGGCCCTGGCGTCATAAGAAAATCGGGCGGTGACAGTGCTACCACCGCCCGGCGGCAGCCAATGCATGGACTGCCGCCGGGCTGTGGCAGTCCGAGGGCAGCCCAAAACTGACTGCTGCCGCGCGGCGGCAGCCAGCTTCAACTGCCGCCGCGCTGCCCCCGGCCGGTGGCAGCGCGATGGCAGCTCATTTTTAAGGGTGTATATATACCTGGCGAGTTTCATGCATAGTCAATCATTTATAATCAATCAAGCGTGATGGCGCCGAAGAAAGTGTCAAATAGCAAGGCACCCGTGAAGAAGGTCCTCGATCCTGAGTTCGTTCATTAGCGTACTGGCCCAGGAAAGCTCTTCGCTGCAGCCACGGCTTGACCCAACAAGTTCTTTTTCGCCGTCTTTGTTGTGCACGCCGCTGCTCTTCCAAAAGAAGAGCAGCAACCACGAAGTTCTGCCGTCTTTGTAGTCGATCCAGCCTCCAACGGAGTTCCACAATGCGCAGGTCTTGGAGTCGCTGTGGTGGTATCAGTGCCATGCCAACGATTGTTGCTGGACTTCACCACATCCCTATATATACATGGTGCACGGCGGCAGCCGCTACCCGGCAATAGCGGCACGGTAGCCGTCGGATAGCAGTCCAATATGAACAGCCGCCGGAATGCCACCGCGCAGCCACTGCCCAGCCACCGCGAGAGTTTAAAAAAATCGCGCGGCAACAGCCCGACGGCGACGCCACAGTAGGGCGGTGGCTGGGCTGTGGCAGTTTGGAATCGCCCGATCGCCGCGCAGTCTAGGGGGCGGTCCAGAATCCTGGACGAGGCCATAATCGCGCTGCCTCCCACCAGTTGCTGCACGGTCGCGGCGCTGCCGCCGCGCCACTCTGAAATGTCGCCGTCCTGCCACCGCGCAATTCGAATTTGGGAGGGAAATCGCGCGGCGACATATAAATTTTAACTTTTAGTTATAATCTCGACAGCCACCGCGCGACGTGTAAAAAGAGGACTGCCGCCGCGCGGCGTCGACAGCGGCCGTGTGCCAACGGACGAATTTCACGAAAAACTTGCCGTCAAGTCGCCGCGCAGCGGCATTTCTGGTAATGTGACCATAGCATAACCCGTCAATTTGAATAACGCACATTTGCCTTACTCGTCAATTTGAATAACGCACATTTGCCTTACTCGTCAATTTGAATAACGCACATTTGCCTTACTCTTCAATTTGAATAACGCACATTTGCTCTATCCGTCAATTTCAATCACGAACATTTGCCCCAAACCGTCGATTTGCTTACTGTGCATTTGCCCAACCCGCCATTGTTCATACCAAACATTTGAACAACTCTTCGATTTACATACCGAACATTACTGGTATGTCTATTTGAATACCTGGGTAGTATGTAGTTGTAGGCAGAGGCAGTTTCATACCTTTTTGTCCATTTGGCGGTCTATTTGAAAACCTGGACATCAACTCTGTCGTTTATTTCTGATTTTCCTACCCTCCCACACAAGGATACACTGACGTCGATTATCGAACCCTGCAAACCAAAAGTTCAACAAATGCCATGTCGTTAGTTTCATAAAATTCCAACTCCACTTTGTCCTGATGACGACGTGCGGTTGCTTTCTGCGAAGTTTTAAATGAAAACGTACTGGTTCTGTTTTCACCTGAAAAGCTCTTTCTGATTAAACCATAATGGCTTTACTACAATGAAAATAACAGTAGCAATCTGTCCACCTATTTTCCTCGAAGCATTGCAGCGATTGGTTATAAGTTTGCCATTTAAACTTTAAATGACACACTTGTTTGTAAATGACTGACTTAGGTACGTTGTAAAAATGACATAAATAACAGAACTATCCATTCTCGTGACATCGCAGACAAAAACAGCTTTTCCTTATTATTTCCATAGCAAATGTCAAAGCACTTTTCGTGGCAGATTCTGTTAATAATTTCAATACATTGCATATATAAAGTCACTCCTCTGATCTCATTACAAAATACACACCTGGCAAGTTGACAGTTGTATCTAGAGGGGCGTGCTTCCCCGGAAAATGTTGTGTTTCAAGATCGTACCTGGCGGATTCTGGAGAGGTTTACGGTATCAATAAATAAATAGAATTCAAGAATTATATAATGTGTCATAGTCCTGAAAAGTTCTGATTTGAAATACAAGAGTACAAAACTTGTCCCATACATGGCGCTACTCGTAAATACATTTAGCAATTATACATATATTTTATGTTGCAAAAGGCGGTACTAGTTGATTACAATAAATATACACTTTACCCATACTATGGTAACATTTTTATTGCAGATTTTATTACTTTATGTTTTCATTCTTTGGAGACAATGTGTACGCAGCTACGTATTCCGCTTACAGGCACTACGCGCATGTCTACGTTCCAAATACAGGTCGGTTACTGTCGCTTCTTACCATTGGTTGCTTGTAACCATTTTTAAAATACACATGTACATGTATATGCCATTTGAATTGTATTTGCTACAATGTATTAAACAACAATGACATAAACAAATGGAATATGTGATATCAATTTTATAACGCATACTTCTAAGTTTACTCAGCTTTAAAAAAAACACAGGTTTTCGAAGAACAAAAGAGCAATAACTCTAGCGGTTAGAGTCGCATGGGTTCGAGTCCAGGTCGGGGGCGAGAACTGTCATGTGGGGAGGTTTTCCAGCTAACCTGCGGTGCGCCGGCGGTTCTATCCAGGCATACGTCTGTTGTCTTCCTCCACCAAAAATTAGCAGGAAGTCGCAAACATGGCCATAATGGTTTCGGTGCAAACGTATCGGGGTTGGACATTAATTGGCGACGCACTAGAACGCGACTATATTATGCAATGCTCACTGAAATGTGCACATGGGGAATGTTTGTTTTGCGGACTTTCTTAACCTGATCAATACGGGTCCTAATTCGGTAAAGGTGTTCTATTTTATGTTGTTGTTTATTTTATATTTATTTTGGTGTGTCTGTAACTTTCAAAATAACTAATAAGATACTGAAAAAAAAACATACTACGTTAGAGAAAAATACTATCTGAACAATACTTATTATGTAATGTGAGGCTGCTGCACAAGTGCATTTTCTAACAGTACACTTTAGTTTTCTAGTTAATTATAATAATTTTGCATTTTTATACATATGTAAAATCTTAGAAAACCAGTTAAATGGTGTCGGATTTTGCTTTTATTTGTTTTAAACTATTATATGGTCACAGGAATATACGTTGTACGGGCTTTTTTTTTTCGAAAAAAATATAGTATACTAAAAACTTTCAAATAATACCCATACCGTTTCAAGTGCCTTTCTTACTTGCTCCCATATTGATTTAATCTCTTTACATCTCCAACTTTTTGCGTCGCCTTTGATGCATCGCATCAACGACTTTTCTTGTACCTTCTATTAATTGGCATCCGCGCCAAAGCGCGGAGTCCTTTATGGAATGCGTTTGAAATGTGTCACTGTGCTGTTGTTGTTGTTATCAGGTCACTTCTCGGTGGTATCTGGACAATTCTATATCGTAGAGATAACCGAGGTGTATCGACTTGTAAAAATATGTTCGTACCAATTCACTTTGTACCACGGCAACAATTTAGCAAACTTGCAACCACATAAGTTGAACAGGTTTTATATTTTACTGTAAGCAGAACTGTGCTTAGGTCATAAAATTGTTGTTCAATTTTTCTTATATGGATTCAATAAAAAGTTTGGTTACATTTTGAATGACATTTTGACGGGATGACCGTATTATATGATGGCCGACTTTTCGAGCATTATTTTAGCTCGTCTTAAGTCAGATTATCCCATGTTGTGATTAAAACATTGGAAAACGTGTGATGCTTTGCGTCAATGCTTCTCTTGTTGTTGTTTTTTTTTTTGTTGTTTCTTGTGTTGTTGTTTTTTCACATGTGTGTAAAAACTAAGCGAACCACATCCAATTAGTAAGGTAAAGCTTGTAAGTTTACAAAACATGTAAAACGTATTTAAGTGATAATATTTTGACACTTGAAATATCCGAAAATTAACCTGAACTTTTTTCCGATACCTTACGCAAGGTAAACGTTGTCAAGAGTGGCCCCTTTGTCAACTTTAAACTGACAATGTTAAAACTGTTCAAATAACCTTATAAGGTTCAAACAGCTGTATGCTATCTACCCAAACAATTCAGGAAAAGTTGGTCAGCGGGCAAGGACGCGGACTGTCCGACCCTTTGCTCTCCTTAAAGACCAGATCTATGGACTTATTTAACTTGGACAGCTAGGCTCGCATATTTGTAAATCTCTATACGAGAGCACTTCATAATTTAATCTTTTATCAATATTTTATATATGTCAATGGATCTCCCTGACTCTATTTGAACAATGGCAAAGAAGAACGATGACTTCTATTGAATGTCCGCAGTTTTTCTTAAAGAATTCACACGTGACTCTAATACTGACGTTAAGAAAAAAAAATATATGTCATTCCATGTGGCATTTTTGATGGAAAGTAATTAGCTTCAATGTCAGATCAAAAATCTTATGTTATAAGGCGGAATACACAGACTGACCACATAAGTCATATAAAACTATTAATGCCTTAAAGATACTAAAAATATTTTATTTACGGGAGAAGTAGAACGTGTCTCGTAAATAATATGGTGGAAGTATGTGGATGCAATTTCCATTACAGATGGATAAAACCATCGTCGGATACCCCCGGTTGATTCTATTACGTTACTCTCCATTCATCGTTCATTGAATGAAGAGTAACGTAATAGAGCAACCGGGGGGTCCGACGATGGGATACAACATGGCTTTCCTCAATTGGTATTTAGACCGGTTTATGAATATGGCTGTAATAATATAAGTAGTTTTCAAAGTGAGGAAGATACAATGTATTTGAAGGAAGATATTACTTTAGTTTTTTTAGGTGTGTAGTTCTTACCAAAACATCAGCGCAGTTGTTTGGCCACATATCACTAAATGCACGCCGAGTTCCGACATAAATATCTATTTTTAGATTCTCATTAAGTTTTATGAGTCCTCATGTTGACTTATTTGCATAATTTATTTATTTCTCTTCTATGTTTAGTGATACCTTCCACTTAAAGAAAGATGGACGAAAATAACAATAATAATAAATCATAAAATAATTCATGAAATGATCCATATCATATAAAACTTAGGCCAACATGTGTTAAACAAGTATGGGTATGTATGTTACTTTTGAAACTGTTGAGTTTCTTAAAATATTGCTTTTGACTAAAAGAATCAACCTAAAAAAGTCTATTTTATATTCTCATTAATAAATATAAATATTCATAAGTGCGTATTTGCATAATTGACACGTGACCATATTGACCATGTAATAACCTTTAATTGAGTACCAGTTGTATACGTCTGTCACCATTTTGAAAAGGTTATGAACATTTTTTTCTCAACATACCCTCCTATCAAAATTTCACGATGGTTGCAATTTGTTTTCATATGGCACAAAGGACTACTTTCAAACAAAGCTGACAGTAAAACTTTCGTCACAAATATCATAATGTTTATGTATACAAAATATTTTGTATGCCTTTTATTATTTTTTAATTGAAAATCTGTAATGTTCTTATCTTTTATTCAATCACTGAACTGTTATGACCGGCCGCAATAGCTCAGGTTGTAGAGCGTCGGCTTGCGGATCGGGAGGTCGTGGGTTCAAACCCCAGCCGGGTCAAACCAAAGACTTTAAAGCTGGTAGTAGTGGCTTCCCTCCTAACGCTCGGGGCTAAGGGGACAGCATTAGGCCTGACTCATTGGTGCCAGTATAATGGACCGGCCGGGTTCAATCTCTGGGCACCTCATAAGTGCCCCTGTGCTATAATGATAGAAATGTCCTGCACGGTATTGGCAAAAATGCCACCAAATCCCATTCCCATTCCTGTAATACAATACGGAAGCACACATTCCTACAATCAGCTAGTTGTAAAGCGTGATAGTATAGTGGTGAATAAAATAAAATGACATTCCCGTCTATGCATACATGACGTATTTACATATTTTCATGTATCCTTTAATTGTTTTGATCATGGTCATGAAAGAAATGAACATATTTTCTCACAGAACAAATTATTAAAGTTTAAAAGTGGTATCCGACAGTTTGTCTATATTTATAAAGTACATGCAATAGATGCATGTTTAGGGAGATCTTAGTTCTACATAAACCCATACTTTAATCTTAACACAGACAATTCTGAATATAACCTGGGTTGTTAGACAGTGCAAGTCTTGAAAAAAGAGACTAATCACAGGTCACAGGTGTTAATTTATAATTGTTATATTGTTAATTATAACCGGTCAATACTTAAAAAAACATTTTGCCTGTTTATTTAGTCTTTTATAAAAGATCGAACACATTTTTAAGTCGATAGGATCCCATTTTAATCTTTCACCGCCTTTTTAAACTCAGAAATGTGCACTCGACTATTGAACGACCACTGAGCGTATACACCGTCACCATTTACTTCTAACTATCGTGAGTAACCAAAATATTTACAGACTGTCTGTCAATCATATTTTGACCGATTATTTGGCAATATTGAACTGGCACTAAAGCATATTGGTATGTTTTTGTTTTTTTTTTGTAAAACGGTTTAAGGAAACAAGTGGGCCAAACTGATTTCAATTTTGGTGCATATAGGGTAAACAAACGTGAGCGGCGACAGAAAAAGCAGCTCAGAATATTAAGACACCGATACCAACGCAACAGATTAATGTGATCGCTAGATTCCAATCCTGCAGATTTCTTCATAGCTTTACTTTTATTCAATTTAATAATGCTTTGCACTTGCAGCACCTTTTAAGGATGCATAAACAGCGAACCAACAACCTCAACTGAAGATGTATTGTAAATTGATCATATATGTGTATATGTGTGCAGCTATATATGTGGATGAAGTCTCCATACCAATGTCAGGGTAGACCCGACGGCGACATGTAAGTTGAATGGAAGACCTCCGCACATTTAGTCCCTCGCCCTAAGCGGAATTCGAACCCACTCGTAAAGCGGGTAAGCAGTTAGAGGAGTCACAGTTAACGCTACTTCTCGGCCGAGGTCGCTCATACACATTGAAAAGAAAGTGCGTATCTCTATATATGGCGCATGAAGTTCAGTGAAAACTTTACGAGTGTGTGTGTGTGCGTGCGTGCGTGCGCGCGTTCGTGCGTGCGTGCGTGCGTGTGCGTGTGTGTGAGTGTGTGTGTGTGTGTTTTATTTTGTTTTTGGTTGCTTCTTTGTTTTTTGTTCGTTTGTCGTGTTTGTTGTGTGTGTGTGCTTTTGTCGTTTTTTTGTTTTTGTTTTTGCTTCTGTTTAAACATGGACCCTTACAAGCGGGGAATGAAAAGCAAACGTAAATATTGGACAAAAAGTCGGGATTATTCCAAGTCAGGTTACACGAACGAGAGTTTCATGTGTAATTGGGGCCGAGTGTTTGCCTTCCTGAAAGGTCAAAGCGTTAGCTTGCTTAGTTATAACATTTGACTCCTCGAGTGCGAACCTATGTGTTGCAAGTTAAGCTGAGTTTTATTTTTTGATTGTTAAGTCAAATGTTTTAGAATAAAGTATTGTATTATCCCTCTGATTTAATGTATTCAGGTACGGGTTCAGTGCAGGGCCGCAGAATATCGAAATCGTTCTTCTTGCTATTGATTAGACGACACTAAATGACTGTGTTCTTTATTCTACTTTAAAAGTCCCCGGTTTAAAAAGCACGGTGCACCGTGACCCAGAGATGATTACACCAGACAAGTATGATGGCTAGAAAGAGTCATTGGCGGCTTTAAAATTATATAATTTTATCAACTTCTATACATGCCGAAATTATGTTTAGTTTGTAAAGTGTATCCACAAAAGTGAAATAAATCAGGCACTTCGCGGGTAAGTCAATTACTTATCACAGACGTAAAGCAATTCTACCATTTATAATTATACAGTGTTTCAGTTTTCTACGGTACCAAAGTGAACTATATTCATTATCAGATTTATAACATCCAAACATTAAACATCTTGAAAATGATTTTTTCAATAAAGAAAATGTCACGGACTCTTCTGACTGCATTTGCACTTCCTCTTAATTGTAAGTGCACGACTTGACGGACCGGTGTCCGGATGTGTCAGAGTGTGGTGTCATACCAGATCTTTACGGCATGCTATACATTGTAGGCATTGGACACAGTCTACATACAGCTAGAATATTGTTGCTTTACCACCATCCCGGCATCCCACCTATCGCCCCGCCCCGCCCCCACACCAAAAATAAATAATTAAATATTTAAAAATAAAATAAAATATGCCCAAATAGATCCATTCATGTAATATCAACACAGATTGTATCATCAGTTTATGACCTTTCAGATATTGTTCAAATGACGACAGACTTATTGACAAGGTCAGCAGAATTATTTTTAAAGTCACAATTCTTGACATTGTTGTGTGTTTCCTTTATTTATTTACTGGATACTGTACTAAATGCCTTTGTGGCTGTGGCTTAATGTGGGTGTTCTATTTGTATATATGATTTTGTAGACTAATCTTCATCTATTCTCAACAATCGATTTTTTTTAATTTTCAGCCACAATAGATCTGACTAAAGAGCGTACCTGGGCTTATGCACGTACCGACGTGCGTATCATAGCTTCCACAAAATGAAAACATAAAAAAAACGCCAGAAAGCGAGTAAAAATCGTTGCCAAACCCGGGTTAGGCATTATCAGTTAGTTGTCTTCATTATTATTTAAATCCATGTAATTTAAGCCTTTGTTCAAATTCTACAAATGCCACTGCAATCGTACTTGACGTATTTCTGTTACTTTCTGTTATACGTCAATTTTTTATTTAGACAGAAATATCCGAGGGTGGTGTGTGAGGGGGGGGGGGGGGGGGGGGGCGGTGGCGGTGTGTGTGTGGGGGGGTGGGGGGATTGCCCCCGGACCCTACGGCCCCTATAGGAATAGTGCTTATACTCAAAAGTCGCTTAGGCGCGCCACTGTGACAGGCACGTTTCATTTTATATGTAAGTACTCGTACCTTTAAATGGATTTTATTGTACGATTCGAAACAGGGACTTCTTATATAGCAGCCAAGTGTTCAACTGACTGCGCCAGAGACTTGGTTTATGCTTGTAGGGTTTTTATACATTGCCATGGGCACAATGTTTCATTTTAATATATACATGTCAGGATTTTGACAGATTCTTGGCTTAATGAAATCAGTTTGATTAAAGTTAGTATCTTACAGTTTGCCTTTATCAAATGCGTGAAACAATATCTGTCCCGCTATTTAGAGTATTTGCGAATATTATCTGAAGAAACTCATATTTAACCAAAGCAACAAAATAAAAACTGGTTTGAACCCTTCCCCAATTGTAAGACTACACACCTCTAAATAACTCACTCTGAATGCTCATTCGTTCCAAACCTTTAAGTGCAATAAAGATTTCTGCTAAAAATAAACATTGACGTCAGAGTGGATTACCCGATGATACTATAACGTGATAGGGAAACTAAGTGGTCACGTGGTTTTCTTATTTGAAAACTAGCTAACTGCGCAGCGTGGCTCAGATAGGATTTGCTTGTTTGTTATGACGATTGGGGTGTTGTGTTTCACCTTTCACATTCATAAAGCACATCAGCGAACAGCGTTTCGTAGTATCTTTTCAGATTAAAAATTTTTTAGTTGTTCGATCAGAAGGAATTTGGTCCAAACTGTCGGATAACATATTTAAAGGCGGGCCCTATGAGGAATCAGCCACTCCTTTTGACCGATCTTCTTAGCCTTATAAGACTTGGAGCTGTTTCGTACCGTTTTCTTTCTTCTTTTTTTGTAAAGAGCTAATATGGCTTTAACATAGCGTAATCTCCTATGAATAGCAACTTAACTTATACCCCCGTCCCCGGAGAAATGTTGAACGTCTTGCTTACTCTCAAGCAAATGTAAGAGTAGATTAACACCTCGTCGGCTAGTGGACAAACAAAGGAACGAATAAATAAAACAAATTGTAATACCTAACAGTCACCTCTGTTTATAATTAGTCCGATTGGTACTTCTTCGGCTGAATGTCTGGTGTCTCCCATGGAATGGGATATCCACACTTCTATTTATAGATGGACATTCCCAAGTTAGAAGTGCCACCTTGCGTCCTAATGTTGAACTGGTGTTGTGCAGTTGACATTTTACATTAGTGACTTGCGCCTCTAGATTAGTAACTTGAATGCGATTTGTAACTTGTAAATAATAAACTTGTTAATGATTATTGTATATGTGGGAAATTTGAAATTGTCCAAATAATTAGATAGCGGTGTTAAACATACGCTCTGTTGCAATTTACAAATTGATATTTGAAGTAACAATTTTTCTTATTTTCTTATTATAAAACCAATTGTTATAAAACCGATACATTTCTGATCAAACTGAACATGTCAAAAAGTTTGTTTTAAATATTAAAAGTATAGTTATTGTGTGTTACTTGTTTCTGGTAATCTACATGGCCTTGTTTCAGAATAATTAAATGTTGTTGCGGTTAATTGCTAAAATTCAAATGAAACTTAAAATGCTCCAATTTTCTGAAATTTTAATAAGACAAAGCATGTTCCAAAAATCTTTAACTGAAGCATAACATATTTCAAAAAGTGTAATGTTAATATGCAATCTTTACCTCTAAATTTTCAATTTACCAATATTAAATGGAACCCTTTGGCCTGGTGTGGGGTGGATGATACTCCGGCCCATTCCGTTTGGGTTAGAATCCCGATCGGGAAGAAAACTCAGTTTGGGGAGCTCTTTCAGCTGGCTTGAGGTTTGCTTGTAGTTCTACTTAAACTTTCTGCGGGGGGGGAGAGAGAGAGAGAGAGAGAGAGAGAGAGAGAGAGAGAGAGAGAGAGAGAGAGAGAGAGAGAGAGAGAGAGAAGGTGCTTCATCAACAAACCTATAGCAGAACGCCGCAATTGTGAATTATTAAGGATGTGTCACTGCGATGTATATAAAGAAGTACTCGGACACATTTGTACATCATACCATTGGCACGGTGTCAGTTTTTTGTGTTTTTGTGTTTCAAACCACAAACGTTTCAACAATTTTAAACCAATCTAAAACCTTTTTGTGTCTTATGACTTAACAAATTTCTCCATTACGACAACAAAACTTAGCTTAACGTGATACCATTACTCTTCCTGTCCTTTTGTCAATATTAAGTAAAAGTCGAAATGTAAACAAAGTTAGTCTAACGGAATCGTTTAAATCAATACCATACGTAAAGAAATGGCAAAGAATTGTGAATAATTATTCTTGCACAGATGTTGAAAAGTTAATCTACTCTGAAGTACATCCCTGTATTTAATCCCCTGACTTTCGGTGTGAAGTATTTCCAATTTAAATAGGGCGACTCTTTTGTATTTTTTAATTTAACTTTATATACTCTACTGAGAGTGGTTACGAATATAAGAAAAAAAAATAACGGGGAAGAGTGAAAGAGGTCCAAACTCGCCGGAATATAAAAAAAAGTTACTACCTCGATACGGGTTTCTTTGTGTATTGGGTTTATCATCCTACAATATAATTTCAGTTATTTAGAGTCCGTGGCCACTTGAAGCAGATATACGGCTGCTTTCACTGTGTATAGCATGCCGTGAACACCTCACATGATACCACACCCAGTCACATTATCCTGACACCGGGACAAGCAGTCATGGAACTACCCTAATACTTGCTTGAGCGTTTGCAAGAGAATACCATTTTTACGACTTTGGTATGTCGCGGCCTGTGATCGCTCCCGGGGATTCCCAGTACGCTCTACCGATTAAGCTACCAGGTCCGGTGTCGGGGTTGTACTGTACAGTTGTTTTATCTGTGTTTGGTGAAAAAATCGAAACTGTTTTAAGGTAACAGGAATTACTTTGGGACTGTTGCCAGAGGCTGAAGGTCGAGGTCATCAGTTCCAAACGTTAGTCCTGATACCGAGGGAAACCAGTTTTGACTATTCACCAAACACCCATGAAATAACTGTTTTATTACCTAATGCAATCAAATTTATATTACTTTCATAATTATTGCAACAACATTTTCAACTTCTTTAATTATATTAGCATAATGTATTATACTACGTACGTTGAACCGAACGGCATTCGGTAGTTATCGCACTTACCGAATAGTGGCGAATGGCGTTAGCGGAAATACCCAACGTCATGGGGTTGAAACTGTTGATCGGTTAACAAGCTGGGTGCGTCATTACGCATGCTCGGCAAGTTTACGTCGATTGAGTAAAACCATTGAAAATAACTAATTAGTATTTATGTAGGGTATTAGGTAATACTATAACTAAGAAAGTGTCAACAGTGAAATCAAATTGTCATTATTTTGAACATTTAACTTTAACATTTAACAGCATCAAGTTCCAATCACTTTCTTTAATGTAAGAATCAAATTTCGACTTTAATGAACATTGTACAGTAAGATCAAATAGTTTTTAAAACAATCTTCAAATGAATGATAAACTTAATACGTTTAAGTTGTCAGATTTGAAGGTTTTTTTTCATACACAAGCGTCCCTCAAAAACTGTTGAACTTGAATTTAAAAGCGATCGTATTAGAGCTGGCCTGATTTGCGTTGTGTTTTAAATTTTTGATAATAAAAACAATAAAAACGTTGTTTTGTTGTAAACTCACAAAAACATTGGATTTATAACCCACCACGATCAATAAGTGTTGACCACGTGACTAAATGCATCATTTACATAAGGTAAATTGTATCCCGGTCAGGGATGTGCACGAGGCTGAGCGGTTCGATCCGCTTACTTGTAACTCATTAGTCCCGCGTGGGTTCGAACTTTATTTGGTGAGATTTTCCACCTTACCTGTGGTGCACAGGCGGTTCTAGCAAGACTTAAGTCTAGGGACCGTCCTCCACCTATAATTAGCTGGACGTCGCCAATATAACCGTAATTGTGTCAGTGCGATGAATAAAAATATCTAGGCCATTGCAAGCCATTTTACCTATCTTATTGCTAAATTTTGGTCTGAAAGAATAAGAAAGACAAAATTACTTTTTGCTATCAACTGTACTACACATGTTAGACAAAAATATTAAATAAACATTTATACTACTGCCTGCAGTAGGACCGTAACTGAGAGTTTCTACAATTATTTTTAGCCATACTAACTTTTCCCATGACCGTGTTAGAAACTGTTTACATGTTTTAAGCAGCCGACCCTTATCAGAATCTTTACACTAAAGCCGGGCACAAGAAGGTGTAAATCTGCACTTATATGCTCAATCATTTTTTTTAAAATACTGCTTGTTCAAAGATGTCTTGTGCTGATTAAGTGTGCGGAAGTTAGTATGGCTCAAAATTAACATGCCCACAACCAAAATACGACTTGATATTGACTGACTAAATATATATAATATATATAGAGAATAAATATATATCTATTCAATTATATGAAAGATTTTAACATTAATGTATCGCATGATTGATGTGTATAACATACAGGTACATTGTTGAGGTCTGCATGCCAGTTTGTCGTCTTTTGTAAGTTTCAAAATCGCGCATAATGAAAAATAAGCAGAAA
The DNA here is from genome assembly GCA_007844125.1 of Sinonovacula constricta. NCBI lineage: Eukaryota > Metazoa > Mollusca > Bivalvia > Cardiida > Solecurtidae > Sinonovacula > Sinonovacula constricta. Next base: position 46,827,478 of record CM017569.1, on the reverse strand, counting down.
TAATAAAATAAATTAAAATTAAGACCCAACCCCAAATTAATTTGCCAATTCGATACTTTTCTAACCGCCGTAAAACTAAAAAAAAAAACGTTTAAAGATGACAGCATGTGGGTTCGAACCGAAAGTATCCGTTATTAGGGGCAAGCATGTACATACTGCCCAACAAACAGATGCAGTATTTCCGCCGTGCATTATTCTGTTAGTTTGTTTAACTTGAATTTTATTGGAAAAAGTCGATAATTTTCGCTAAAATCAATATCCCCTAAAAGCGCATTTTTCAACTTTACTCCGGTATTAATGCATCAGAATTTCATAAAAGAAGAAGATAAAAAAACTAAAAGACCAAATTTAGGGAATTAAATTGAGAAGTTAAAATGTGCACAAAGCGTTAACGTTGAAGCAATTACAATGGTACAATGCTGTTGTTGTTTTTTGTTGTCGTCTTTTTGCTATTTTTTATTAATTTATTTTTTGTTGTTGTTAAATTATGGTTTCTTGCTCATAAATGAACTGGCAAGCATGACCTTTCAACACAAATCATACAATTAGGCAACTAAAACAAAATGCACAATTATACATACACAGTTCCCCTATACCGAAATAGTTCTATGCTTAATTCACATAATACATGTCACAACTTTTAATTTTAGAATTTGATGGTTTAAAATACAAGCTATTATACATACATGAACCAAACATACATATATATTGCCCATTCTTTTATATTCTAACAAGTTCATTAGATCAGAACAGAACAGAACATACATTTATTCAGATTTGTACAAAGCACATCATTTAATCAAATAAAAAAAAACATACACAATAAATTAGTCACGCTAGTGCAAAAAGAACATGATTTTTATCTACTGGACAAGTTGTTTCTCATCGACATAGCGTTTTTAACAAAAAGTGCAAGATTGGCCAGGGTTTGCTTGTTATTGGAACAAAGGAGACTAGTCAGTTTTAAAGCAGATGGTTTAACATATACTCGTTTGTGAATATATTATCTACGTATAACATCATAGGCATATATTATAAATATATACTCAAGATATGTCTTCTGTCGGTGTGCATACTTGTTTATATCTCCATTTATCTGTTATTCTCTAATGCTTCTTTATTGCCATTTTAGGTAATGGTAAGTCCATCCAACCTGTTTAATTGACTTAAAGAGTTTTTATAAAAATGCCAAAAGGGTTTCTCTATTAGGAACTTAATTTCGTGTACATTTTTTCAAACTGCAACACCCAGTACGCTGTTGGAACAAATGCAATATATTGTTGTTGTTTTCGATACATTTTACTCTTTAAAGCTTAATGTTTATTTGTAACTTTTTATTCGTTTCTTCTAGGATAAATTTTCAGCACGTGTAATTCTGTTTAATATTGATTTACTAAATAGTTTTAGTTAAACTTAAGATTTCGTGTTCGAGAACTGACATACACGTGTAAACATTTGCCCATGTAATTTCTGTATAATCAAACAGTAGTGTACATGTATCATGGCGGATTTAGGATTTTACGTAGTTGTTGTTTTTTTTCAAATGTGAGAGGGATCTTTTTTAATGGCCTTTATATTTATATACGATCAAACTTTAAGCACTTTAAGCGACTTGGTCACAATAGGAAAAATGATCGCATTTTTAAAAAGAAACAACAACAACAACACAACAACAAACAAACAAACAAACAACAAAACTTTACAGGATCACAATAAACAAAATATTATCCTTTAGCACTAGATTTATTTGAAACTTTCTGTCCTTCAAAATACTGTTGTCTTAAGGTTGAAAGTATAAAAAGCGTCGCAACACTTTTAAACTAGATTTAGTCCGTGTTATACCCTATAACCCAGTATATCCATGCACTGCGCATGCATTAATTTACGTCAGGTGTATACGGCAGTCGAACCTCTCCGCTAATTGGCTCCATAGTGACACAAGTTGTCTTTAAAAAATAATTTATGATAAAGAAAAGAGCAAATAAGAGTACTTGTCGTACTGTATGTTGAAGAAAATGTTATTTCAGTATTAAGCTTGTGAGAATAGAAGATCTTGTTTAGTTGTTTAATTGTATCAAAGTAGTTTTGCTATGTATATAAATTTGTCGGTTACTTATTGTCATCGGTTTGTTGTTTGCTTTTTGTTGTTGTTGTTTTTCTTTGTATCTATTGTACAATGTGTATTGTATGCTTTGTATATGTATGTCGTGTGGGTCTTTGACCTTCTGGATTTGAAGGAAAACTTGAAAACTTAAAACTAAGAAGTGCGGATTATTTGGTTGTATGTGCCGTGTTTCTACGCAATCTAGTGCCCAGGTCGCTTTTCGGCGATTTTTCCCCTTTGGTGGTTATATTTGGTTTCTTTTCATTTCTCTGGAATGGAAATCGCGATTAAATTCTTTGACGACTATAAAAATACAATAGAAGGTAAAAATCACAATTAAATGTAAATGTATGACAAGTTTTAACACAATATATCACAAATTAACAAAAAAAGTAAACTTTATCAGACAAAACTCTAAGAAAATACAATAACATATCAAGAATGTACATAATACATTAAATATGTGTATACAAAAACATCCAGAAAATGTGTTTCCTTTGTTAATGACATCATCGTTATATTACAGGATCTTTATTTTGTATGGAATACACTGAATTTGGCGCGTGTTACATTTCAAAAATGAGTTTTGTATTTATCTCTATTATTCCATTATTTTTTGTTTAAACATACGGACAATAATTGTTCATTTATAGCAACAAAGGTTCTAGTTTTCCTTTAAAAACAGTATGTTTTGACATCAACATCGCACAACACAACAACAATAACAAAAAAAACAACAACAGAAAACATAACACACAATCTAAATCAAACATAGAAAAACATATGCTGTTTGGTTGGGCTTTTTTGTGAGCGTTTTTATTTTTTAATTTAAATACACGTATTGTGTATTCGCCATACACTGACTGGTTCGAAATTCTTTACAAAAATTAAAAAAAAAAACAAAAAAAAACAAAAAAAGAAAACAATAGCAACAAAAAAAAACGTTAAGCAATTATTACTTGCCCCTATGGATTATGTACACATCCTCAGCTATAACGCTGTGGAAGTAGTCAGTTAACAAACACTGAAATAACTTAAAGGTGGAATTCGACAGTTTTGACCAAAGATTTGTTTCCCAAATAACCAAATACATGTAAGTCATTGTTGCATGAAAAGATCCTGCAAAAATGCTGTTCATTGATGCCATCTGTGTGAACAGTAAAGCATAAATCCACACGGGCCATTGCAAACATGTAATTCCTATCTGAGCCACGCTGCAGAGATAGCTTTTTTTAAAACTAAGAAACCCACGTGACAACTTACTTTTGTCCGTGGTACTATAAATTTGAGACGACTTTCGAATACAACCTTTAAACGAAACTGTAACTATGATTCGTTGTCATGGCTTCATTGATCTTATGACTTCATCGATGTTTGTTCTCGGCTTTATCACGTGGTTAAATCACGTATCATGATCACGTGATTGTTTAAATAAACATGGCGGCCAGAAGGACGACGATCATGATGATCTCAGACGGAATCACATTCGAGGCTGAAAACAGAACAACTTTTTTGAGTTTGAAAATGTGTACAACTTACAAGTTATTCTAAACGACGGAGCTGGAATTTCCATTTTTTCCAGGGTATTGAAACAGTGTATTGCAACTAGAATTTTATCACTTGTCAAAAATATAGAAAAAAAACTTAACAGGTTCCGGAAGTGGATACTTTATAGATATTAAAGTGAAAGCTAAATTACATAAAAGAAGAATGTGGCGTAAACACATAAAAATCCTAAAATTATTTTTATGTGCACGATTCTGGTTAAATGTATTTTCTCTGTAGGTTTTTTTTAAAGAAAGGTTCATAAAAAGAAAAAGAACGAAGAAATACCAAATATCATTTCGCAACAAGAGTCGCCATGGTACAAGTTAATACCCCGAACCTCGTCCGTCTCGAAAGAATGTAAGTCCACGTTATGGAACATTAAATAAGTCTTTATTTTAGATAATTTGGAAGCATTTATATCGCGACCCAGAGACGACTAGAACGATTTACTCTGCTCGGAAAATCGCAATAGAAAACGTGGTTTGTAACATGAGGTACTTCATCGAATATTCGTGCCTTAATTTGCCACACTTACGCTACAAGAAGTCCATTGTTTAGCATAGGAGTTCGGAATTCTTTATTCCATCATTGTTTCAACTTCCTTTTGTCAACAAGAGATAAAGATTCCCTTTAGGAAATAAAATGTTATGCTGATACACAGCATCACACTTTTAATAAGTAAAGAAGTCCATGTCACGTGTTCTACTTCCCGTTGGCATTTAGTGTAAGCAGTCCTTGCCCAATTGTAACAGTATCAACTTACCGTGTCCACCGAGTCCAGCCTGGTTAAGGTAGCAGCTGCCGGATCCTGCGGCACAGTTTGAGGAGGCTGTTGCCGATGCCGTACTAGTTGATAGAGTAGTTATACCAGACGTTGGCGTAGCCGTAGTACTGGACAGAGTAGGCGTTCCTGACGTTGGCGTTGGCGTAGGCGTAATAGTGAATGATAAAGTACTCGTTGAAGTGGAGGTTGAGCTAGATGTAAACGCTGAGCTAGAACCGGATGAAGAAAAATATGTTGAGATATAATAGGAACTAACCGAGCTGGAAAAGGGCAGAGACGAATATGTCGATCCAGAATAGGACGGAGACGAGTATGTCGAGCCAGAAAAGGACGGAGACGAATATGTCGATTCAGAATAGGACGGAGACGAATATGTCGAGCCAGAATAGGACGGAGACGAATATGTCGATCCAGAATAGGACGGAGACGAATATGTCGATCCAGAATAGGACGGAGACGAATATGTCGATCCAGAATAGGACAGAGACGAATATGTCGATCCAGAATAGGACGGAGACGAATATGTCGATCCAGAATAGGACGGAGACGAATATGTCGACCCAGAATAGGACAGAGACGAATATGTCGATCCAGAATAGGACGGAGACGAATATGTCGAGCCAGAATAGGACGGAGACGAATATGTCGAGCCAGAATAGGACGGAGACGAATATGTCGATCCAGAATAGGACAGAGACGAATATGTCGATCCAGAATAGGACGGAGACGAATATGTCGATCCAGAATAGGACGGAGACGAATATGTCGAGCCAGAATAGGACTGAGATGAATATGTCGAGCCAGAATAGGACGGAGATGAATATGTCGAGCCAGAATAGGACGGAGATGAATATGTCGATCCAGAATAGGACAGAGACGAATATGTCGATCCAGAATAGGACGGAGACGAATATGTCGAGCCAGAATAGGACGGAGACGAATATGTCGATCCAGAATAGGACGGAGATGAATATGTCGATCCAGAATAGGACGGAGACGAATATGTCGATCCAGAATAGGACGGAGATGAATATGTCGATCCAGAATAGGACGGAGACGAATATGTCGATCCAGAATAGGACAGAGACGAATATGTCGATCCAGAATAGGACGGAGACGAATATCTAAGCCCAGGGGAGGATTTAGAGCTAGAATATGACGGGGAAAAAGACTGGCTAGGAACAGTTTGGAAGGAATCAGTCATGCTAGAATAGGAGGGAAGTGAATATTTTGTGCTAACAAAGCGTAGGGAAGAATGTGAGTACTTGGCAGTATAAGATGTAGACGAGTACTTGGCAGTATAGGATGGGGACAAGTCCTTAGAACTATAAGTTTGGGACATGTACTTGGCAGTATAAGATGGAGACAAGTCCCTCGAACTATAAGATGTAGACGAGTACTTGGCAGTATAGGATAGGGACGAATCCGTGGTACTATAAGTTTGGGACGAGTACTTGGCAGTATAAGATGGAGACGTGTCCGTGGTACTATAAGTTTGAGACGAGTACTTGGCACTATAAGATGAGGACGAGTACTTGGCAGTATAAGATGGGGACGTGTCCGTGGTACTATAAGTTTTAGACGAGTACTTGGCAGTATAAGATGGGGACGTGTCTGTGGTACTATAAGTTTGAGACGAGTACTTGGCACTATAGGATGAGGACGAGTCAGTGGTACTATAAGTTTGAGACGAGTACTTGGCAGTATAAGATGGGGACAAGTCATTAGAACTATAAGATGAGGACGAGTACTTTGCAATATAGGATGGGGACGAGTCCATGGTACTGTAAGTTTGAGACGAGTACTTTGCAGTATAAGATGGGGACAAGTGGTTAGAACTATAAGATGAGGAGTTTTTGGCAGTATAAGATATGGACGTGTCCGTAGTACTATAAGTTTGAGACGAGTACTTGGCAGAATAGGATGGGGACGAGTACTTGGCAGTATAGGATGAGGACGAGTTCATTGTACGATTAGATGGGGACGAGTACATCAACGTATAAGATTGAAACGATTTGTACGTGTCTGTTTGCCACCATGCAGTTGTGCTGACATATCTGCCACTTGTCATGTAGTAGGACGAGTCCGTCGAGTAGGACGAGTAAAATCCGTGACTGCTCTGTAGTAGCATTGTCTGCCACCCCGAAGCGGACACGGTGGGGCTGTACAGAGGTACGGTTGTTTTTGTTGGGCTTATTACGACTGAAACATACAAGTTTATAATATTCGTAACTTCAGAAGGATCAAGTGACCACCGTCGTCTTATACAAAAGTCAATAGGTAAACAACTATTAGACAAAAGTTTTTTTTTCCAATTTACTGCAATTGTTCTTTTAGTATGTCGCCATATTTAATCGCCATATAAATGCTATACAACTGAACTCAAAACATACAGATACGCAGTTACAAACAACTCGTCTCTCCAAAAAATTAAAGATTAAAAAAAATATGTAGTGTAAATTTCAATGCAGAAATTGTCTTTAAAATAACGTTGAATAAGCAAGTTTACACTAATTTAAACAATTTTGCTAAAATAGACCGACGATATTACATACTGAGGGATATAGTGCCACTAGTACTCAGAAACATTATGTTATTGTTTGAATTTAGGTCAGCTCTGATATTTAATTGAGTGTTCATGTATATGTAAACGATGCGCACATACTCTTAAGTATGTATGAACATTAAAATTAACATAAATGAATCAAACATTAATCATCAGTATGAATAGCAATACATGTAGTATACATTTACTGGTGACACCGTGTGGTTTTGTATATACACACTAACTATACAAGTTGGTTTCTTTCTTTATTCAATAATTTAATAGTTTAAACGACAAAATGATCTCCACATGTAGGAGGTGGTCATTTAAGTGAAATGATATTAAACGGTAATGTGGCTGTGAATTGTAACTCCTCTGACTGCTTAGCTCCCCTCCGCGTGGGTTCGAGTCCTGTTCGGGGCAATGGACTTGATGTGGAAAGGTCTTCCAGTTGACATGCGGTGCGCCAATAGTTCTATCCAGACATTTGTCTGAGGTCTTCCTCCACCAAAACAGCTGGACGTCGCTATAGCGACCATACTTGGTCGATGCGATGTATCTCAAAAACACAATCAATCATAACGTTATATTCAATCATAACGTTATATTCAATCATAACGTTATATTCAATCGCAACGTTATATTCAATCATTACGTTATATTCAATCGCAACGTTATATTCAATCATAACGTTATATTCAATCATAACGTTATATTCAATCGCAACGTTATATTCAATCATAACGTTATATTCAATCGCAACGTTATATTCAATCATAACGTTATATTCAATCATAACGTTATATTCAATCGCAACGTTATATTCAATCATAACGTTATATTCAATCGCAACGTTATATTCAATTATAACGTTATATTCAATCGCAACGTTATATTCAATCGCAACGTTATATTCAATCATAACGTTATATTCAATCGCAACGTTAAATTCAATCGCAACGTTATATTCAATCATAACGTTATATTCAATCATAACGTTATATTCAATTGCAACGTTATATTCAATCATAACGTTATATTCAATCATAACGTTATATTCAATCGCAACGTTATATTCAATCATAACGTTATATTCAATCGCAACGTTATATTCAATCATAACGTTATATTCAATCATAACGTTATATTCAATCGCAACGTTATATTCAATCATAACGTTATATTCAATCGCAACGTTATATTCAATCATAACGTTATATTCAATCATAACGTTATATTCAATCGCAACGTTATATTCAATCATAACGTTATATTCAATCATAACGTTATATTCAATCGCAACGTTATATTCAATCATAACGTTATATTCAATCGCAACGTTATATTCAATCATAACGTTATATTCAATCGCAACGTTATATTCAATTGCAACGTTATATTCAATCATAACGTTATATTCAATTGCAACGTTATATTCAATCATAACGTTATATTCAATCGCAACGTTATATTCAATCATAACGTTATATTCAATCATAACGTTATATTCAATCGCAACGTTATATTCAATCATAACGTTATATTCAATCGCAACGTTATATTCAATCATAACGTTATATTCAATCGCAACGTTATATTCAATCATAACGTTATATTCAATCATAACGTTATATTCAATCGCAACGTTATATTCAATCATAACGTTATATTCAATCATAACGTTATATTCAATCGCAACGTTATATTCAATCATAACGTTATATTCAATCGCAACATTATATTCAATCATAACGTTATATTCAATCGCAACGCTATATTCAATTGCAACGTTATATTCAATCATAACGTTATATTCAATTACAACGTTATATTCAATCATAACGTTATATTCAATCGCAACGTTATATTCAATCATAACGTTATATTCAATCATAACGTTATATTCAATCGCAACGTTATATTCAATCATAACGTTATATTCAATCGCAACGTTATATTCAATCATAACGTTATATTCAGTTGTAACGTTATATTCAATCGCAACGTTATATTCAATCATAACGTTATATTCAATCGCAACGTTAAATTCAATCGCAACGTTATATTCAATCATAACGTTATATTCAATCATAACGTTATATTCAATTGCAACGTTATATTCAATCATAACGTTATATTCAATCGCAACGTTAAATTCAATCGCAACGTTATATTCAATCATAACGTTATATTCAATCATAACGTTATATTCAGTTGTAACGTTATATTCAATCACAACGTTATATTTAATCATAACGTTATATTCAATCATAACGTTATATTCAATCGCAACGTTATATTCAATCATAACGTTATATTCAATTGTAACGCTATATTCAATCAACACGTTATATTCAATCGCAACGTTATATTCAATCGCAAAATCGCAACGTTATATTCAATTGTAACTTTATATTCAATCGCAACGTTATATTCAAATTGAAACGTTATTACGCAATCGTAATGCTATATGCAGTCGTAACGTTATATGCAGTCGTAACGTTGTATGTAATTTTAACGTCATATGCAAAAACGTTTTGCGGGTTATTTTTTATATAGACAAAACATAAACATTATATAACCTTTAAAATATGGACGTTTTAAGCAATCAGCTTCATAAAAAACTTGAATCTAATATAAATAAAACTAGTTACTTTGTGCGAAACTTCCAGTTGACATTGATAGCAAAAGACACACGGTCAATGTCGTTTCTACCGCCATTGGTGTTGCCATCACCTGAAATAGATAGCCACAATTATATGTCAAGCAAATATATTAATATATCAATAAATGGACAAATAAATACGCGAGTAAGATTTGATTTTCGGGATCGGCTGTTGTCACGCAGGTAGATGCGCCGACTTGTAAATCTCAGCCCATCGCCTCGATGGTTCGAGCCCCAGTCAAGGGAAAGAAATCTAAACTACATTACATGTACCTTTGATCGATTTGTATGTTATACCGATAAAACATAGAATTTTCTATGCAGAAAAATATTACAATTTATTTTCAATTTATTTTAAAACTATGTTGTGTGCTATTAAAAGGTCGCACTTTCTTAAAATATTTTTAGTTTATAAATAAAAGGGTTTCTAAATAAAAGTAAATGTGTAATATATTAAATAAGATTGAGATACAATGAGCAACTTTTAAAAGGGCAATTTTAAAAATGTTTGCTTTTTGTCAGAGTTTGTCTTCGAGAAACTGCCTGGGAAGTACGAGATTAGAGCTCTGTTAACACGTTCATGCACCAAACTGTGTTCTTTGACCGACTGACTGTCCCAAATTGTTTCTTGAGGATTTTCTTTCGTGTGTGATGTTTCGTCTACTATTATCACAAAGAGTGCTTTAACTTTTTATTAATTGACAAACATTTATTTGTTGTTTTTTTACTAAGTGGTCTCATTTGCTTTTTACATTTTACTGACACGTGTTTAGATTTGTCTTGTTCTAGTTCAAATAATTATTATATATTGTAATTTTCCAAGGTCCTATCATATTTTCGTACTATTAAAGGCGCTTGTCATATTTTCGTATTATTACATGCGTTTGTCATATTTTCATAAAATTACTGGTGATGTCATATTTTCATTATATTACAGGCACTTGTCATATTTTTGTATTATTACAAGTTCCTTGTCATATTTTCGTATTATTACATGCGTTTGTCATATTTTCATAAAATTACTGGTGATGTCATATTTTCATTATATTACAGGCACTTGTCATATTTTTGTATTATTACAAGTTCCTTGTCATATTTTCGTATTATTACATGCGTTTGTCATATTTTCATAAAATTACTGGTGATGTCATATTTTCATTATATTACAGGCACTTGTCATATTTTTGTATTATTACAAGTTCCTTGTCATATTTTCGTATTATTAAAGTCGCTTGTCATATTTTCGTATTATTAAAGTCGCTTGTCATATTTTCGTTTTATTAAAGTCGCTTGTCATATTTTCGTATTATTAAAGTCGCTTGTCATATTTTCGTTTTATTAAAGTCGCTTGTCATATTTTCGTATTATTAAAGACGATTGTCATATTTTCGTATTATTAAAGTCGCTTGTCATATTTTCGTATTATTAAAGTCGCTTGTCATATTTTCGTTTTATTAAAGTCGCTTGTCATATTTTCGTATTATTAAAGTCGCTTGTCATATTTTCGCATTCTCTCACCAGAGGGCGTGCTACACAAGTTTCGCTTACACCTCTGTCAACGCCGGGAAAAGTAGTTCTCATACACGTGATATTCTATCGTCACCTCCGCAAAATAGTTCCCAGAAAATTTGGGTTAAAATATATCTTAAACATTGTTCTAAAAAAAAAAATACCCATTTTCATTTTAAGTAAAATATACAGAGATCAAAATAATCTCACGAGCATTTATTCATTATTTATATTTTGTACAAGAATCTTGTACACCGGGCGTTGACAGAGGTGTAAGCGAAACTTGTGTAGCACGCCCTCTGGTGAGAGAATGATATTTTCGTTTTATTAAAGTCGCTTGTCATATTTTCGTTTTATTAAAGTCGCTTGTCATATTTTCGTTTTATTAAAGTCGCTTGTCATATTTTCGTTTTATTAAAGTCGCTTGTCATATTTTCGTATTATTAAAGTCGCTTGTCATAGTTTCGTTTTATTAAAGTCGCTTGTCATATTTTCGTTTTATTAAAGTCGCTTGTCATATTTTCGTTTTATCAAAGTCGCTTGTCATAGTTTCGTTTTATTAAAGTCGCTTGTCATATTTTCGTATTATTAAAGTCGCTTGTCATAGTTTCGTTTTATTAAAGTCGCTTGTCATATTTTCGTTTTATTAAAGTCGCTTGTCATATTTTCGAACAATTAAAGACGCTTGTCATATTTTCGTATAATTACAAGTTCTTTCTTATATTTTTGTATTATTACAATATCATATGAAATTATTTGATTAGGAACCGTATTTTTGGACAATTAAAAATAATGGATGGGTTTTCATTAAATAGCTAAATTATATATTCAGTGTGTATTTGTAGTTATTCCTGTGATATTGCTTAATTGCATACGTTTACGTTGATCATAGATATTAGTTATTTATATGACACTGTTTATCTGCTCATATTCATTATAGCTTTTCATACTAGTGTTCAATTACATATATTTTTAGTATAGCTGTTTTTATTCATATGGCATTGTTTAATTCATTCATTAAAAATGTTTGTTATTCATTTGTCATTGTTCAGTTGTAAACATACATTATTATTGTTATTTATACATATGACTTTTTTTTTTAAAAATTACCATCATTTTTGCATATATGTTAGTTATTCTAAGCAATTGTAAATATGCAGCTAAAATATGATAGTATTATTAAAGTACTATTTCTTTGCTTTTTTTAAATACTCGGTATTATTTTTTTTAACGTTTTTTAGTACTTCATAAAATTGACGTAAATTTTATTGAAACCCGAGTCCATTGCTTGTAAAACACCGATCATTATTAAAGCTATTTATCCAGGAACACGAACACGCTTCTGTGATAAAAGTACACTTACTTGCCTTTGGGTTAAAACTCTTTTAAATATAGAACGTACTATTTTAAACAAAATTGTGTTAATTAATATATATCAGAAAATCCAAATTCAGTCCTAAATAAGTTCCAGTTTGAAACACTGTTACCGCTATGAACAAGACTGACTTGTGTTCGGGCATTAAATATGCAGTTTAAATACATAACAATGGTTATTTGAGGTATATCTAAGCTTTTATCAAAACAAAAAAATACCCCTCCCCCTTTTTTCAAGAGTAATCTTCGACTCCGCGTAACATATGAATCGCCTCGGCTATTTTACATTCAGAAATAGCCATCGGAGGTCTTATGGGGGGGGGGGAGTAGTAAAGTTGTTTTATTGCACACATACAGCAAATATTGAGAAGAAGCGCGCGCGAGAGAGAGAGGGAGGGAGGGAGGGAGAGAGATGGGGATAGAGATATGGAGAGAGACACAGAGAGAGACACAGAGAGAGGGACACCAAGAGAGGGGGACAGAAAGATAGGGAGAGAGAGAAGGGGGTAGAGAGAGAGAGAGAGAGAGAGAGAGAGAGAGAGAGAGAGAGAGAGAGAGAGAGAGAGAGAGAGACAGCTTGTATTTTATTTCTTAAAGGTAACACAAATCACAATCAAGTATTTTAAAAGTTTGTCTAGTATTTATAGCATAGGGTTAAAAACTGACACTATAAACACAATATATGATACGAGCTAAGACAGTACACTTGTGTAAAAGATGCTTGTTACGAACCCTACGTTTAAAAACTGCGCGAACCTTACAGTACAGATTCGTGAGTTGAAGACCTGATTTGAGCTAAAAACGCGCGTTTAACTGTAAAGTCTGGTGTAGATATTCAAAGTATTGTTCAAAATGAGCCTATTTTTATTTTTGATTACGTTATTTCTAAGTTGCAATCTAACTATCAAATGTGCTGGAGCTACCTAACGATGTAAGAAGAACGAAGCAAGTACCGGAAATCTGGGTTTGTCAATATTCTTACCTTCGAGGTTATTTTCCAACTTGTACGGAAAGGACCGAAGATGACGCGAACGTCCCCATAAATGGGCTTTATCTTCCTGAGATACACCATATGACTATGTGTCTAGGACCGGTCCTTGAAGCGCAGCGGGTAGTGTGTCGACTCCAAGAAGACATCGGATTCAATTTCGATCAGAGTCTAGGTGTTTAATAACGCTTAGCCATTTATACACAAAGGCGACCTGTGTATTGTCGGTCACGTTTCGTAAAAACAATGACCGATGTTTTCCGAGTGTTTCGGTCAGTACGGGTGAACGGTGTGTTGAAAGTAGGAAGATACATATAGAATAGGCTACTTGTACAAAATATATCATTCGATACACCAATGAACAACGCAGAAGTAATTTTACAACTTTTGTTTAGAGTCGTAAAATAAACTAGTTTATTATAAAACACAGAGCTATGTAAAGGTTAGTAAATGAGTACTGTTCAGGGGCGGATCCAGGATTTCAGAATAGGGGGGGGGGGAGGGGCGACGGAGTAACATTCGGCCGCAGGCCGGAACTGATCGCGCCGCAGGCAAGAAATCCGCGGCGGGGGGTCTGGAGGGGGCTCCCCCAGAAAATTTTGAATTCTAGTTACGCTGAGATGCGATTTCCAAGCATCTGTGGGGCATAATTTCCTTATCAATTTGCTC